>RXPK01000162.1:268479-736330 GCA_004143645.1 Protaetia brevitarsis | reverse complement strand
ATCGGGAACCAGCAATTCAGAATTTAAATTTCTTTATTGTAATGCAACTTTCGGAGGACGTATTCACTTATCATCGCCATAATCGCTTAATTATGTATAATACGCGATCAAAGTAGGACTGAAATTAAACGAAAATAAATATATTGAGAGAAAAAGTTTATGTATAAAAAAACAATCGATTTCGGTGCGCGTTCCTTTAGAATACAAAGAAACAAAAAATCACAACAAAAAAAAAACTCTGATGATATATTAGAATATATATGTATTATTGTTTGATGTATATAAGAGAATTCTTTTAGAAAACATGTGTGATGATTTTATTATTTAAAATTTGTTCTCTTAGTTGCCATTATATTAGTTACTTACTGGATTAGTCGGATATTATTTAGCAATGTAATATGTCGTCAGCCTCCTCAATTTGGATATTGAATTTTCAAATTTATTGACTACTATGACAACTATTGATGTTATATTACTATTGTTGTTTAATGATTCTTAATATTGTATACTATAAAGTTCTCTTCTGTCTATAAAAAAATACTAAACCAGGTTTAAGATTATTTATAAAATTCTTAAATAAAGCAATAAGTCGCAAAGAAATTATTTATTTATTACCCTCCGTTTATTGTATTTCAGGAAATTTATCTTAGCTATCGCCTGTGTATATGCCGTCGTTGATCTATTTTCTTGAAATATGGCCAACACTGGGTCTCTTTACAAACTGTCTTTATGTAGCACAGGTTTATTAAAAATTATTTAAATATTATTGGATTTATATACATAACAAACATTGTAAGAAAGCATATTGTTCGTCAATCTCCAGTTAGTGCTAAATATTTATTGTTGAACTTGATAATTTAATGCTTTTTCGTTGTTACTGCCCAAGTGGGTTAGAGACTAAAGTTAACTATATTTCAATAAAAATACAACGACATTGGATTAAACAGGCGATACGTCAAGATATATTTCTGAAATACAATAAACGAGGGTTAATAAAATATAATAATTTCTTTGTGAAATAATTGCTTTAAAAATTTTGTAAAATAATCTTAAACGTTTTTGTTAATTTTTAATATATAGAAAAATATTTGTAGAATCAATATTTAAAATACTAAACAACAACAATAATTAATACATCATAATGTGTAATTAATCAATGTGAAATCACATTGTTCAAAAACTTAGGAGGCTGATTGACATATTGTCTTATGCTAAAGTATTACTTGCGGCATAAATCAATTAAGCAACTAATATCATATAATAGGTAATATAATTTTAAAATCCATCGCCATATGTTTCTTAAAAAAAATATCTCTACATAACATCAAGAGGTAAATACATACATGTGTATTTCTAATGGTGCCGTCTACTCAGAGGCGTTTTAGTTGTTAGGTATTTTTTTTGCATTAATATTTCTGTATTCGTTATTTCTAAGAAACACACGCACCGAAATTCCAATGATGTTTATTTAATGTATAAACCTTTTTCTCTATATATATTATATTTTCTGTTTAATTTTTAATCTTTACCTTTGATCACAATAATACACACAAAAAAGTGATTTATGGCTTTGATAAGTGCATTATCCTCTGAAAGCTCATTTACACCAAGAAATTTTAAAATTCACGATTGCTGGTGTCCCGATTTTTTTCTGTGAGAAGTGTACATCGGGCAGTCTGCCCAATATTTTAAGGCTACACTCAAGCAACATGAATACGATTGCGCCACGGGTCTCAACAAAAGTGCTCTAACCAACCATTCTCTTGAAACAGGTCATAAATTTGATTCCAAAAATTCGTCCATCATTGACAAGGAAAACGAATACAAAAAAAGTTTATTTCTTGAAATGGTGTACATCAATAAATACAATACTGTAAATTTTAGAACTGATATTAACAATTTAAGTTCTATTTACTTTTTTCTCTTAAAAATGTTTGCAAATAAAACAATTTCCCCGAACTAATACTTTTTCGGTTGCACTCTACTTTATGTTCAGACCTTGTATCTCTGTTGTCTACTTAATTATTCTTAGCTGTTTGCGTCTACATTATTTTCAATTTCAATTAATCTCAGTGTTAGTGCTGAAATTTTTTAACTTTTAACTTGTATGTCTTTTTATTTTAAATTGGACTATTTTGTTGTATTGTTTAATATTATTGCTACCATCTTACTCTGACTGTAAGTACCCTTACTTCTTCATTCAATTGTATCTATTAGCATGTATCCCTTTGTAGAGTTGTTCTACTGACGATGAAATGAATTTATTTCGAAAGAGAGAGACAAAGAAAAGGAGTTTTTTGATTCTTGCTGGTATCAATCCCCGGAATATTGACACTTGTCCACCGTGTCCCTTGATAGTGTGAAATATTTTCAAAAAGCAGTCTCAACTTTCCATATTCGTCTAATTTCGGCATCGTAAACATAAACATCGTAAATATTACGCGTCGGTTCTTGATTTGGTTATGTCCAGACTGAGTCCAGAGGTTACGTGATATCATTGTCGTTATCGTAAAGTTGTGTTTAGGTGCGAAGGGCGGAGTTGAGTAATATCTAATATCATACACATATTAAATCTACACAAGTTAATCCACCCAAAATTTTAGATTAAAGTGAAACAAACAAAATAAGTAATGTATGTAAGTATAAATAGTATTGCATTCAAAGTAAGTAGGAAAAGAATGGCAATAAAATCACTATTATAGTGCGCAAATAAGAATAAGCCTTCCTTTTCTCTAGTATTAACCAGTTTCTTTTAAATTTCTAAGTTGACTAAATTATATTGAAATATAAAGTTAAATATCAACAATGTTGATGGCCTTTTAAACTGCATCAATAAACAAGTGAAAAATTTATCCTTTAGAAGGTCACGGAATTTTTCTTTTTTTAAACTTAAATCCGGTTTCGTCAAAAATTGTCGTGTATGCAAGCTTGCATACTTTTTGTACAGCAATTACTTTTAAAATTGTTAATTTAACATAGTAATAAGTATTGAAAATTATTAAATGTATTTTTCCCATAATGTAGAGGCACCCGCCTTTATTTTATAATGAATGTAAGGTGATTCCAGAATTTTGCAATAATTATTTATAATTTCAATTTAGTGTAAATTTTGATGAATGAAATGATTTTTCAGCGGAGGCAGTTTGCTCTCCTGCGAAGAGACAATCGCTATCGAAGTCTGTTAGAGAATTTAAATTCAAAAGGATTTACTAGCCAACCTCCGTGAGAGACGGACGTGTCTCAATTAATTTTTGTAAAATTTAACGGTTATTTTGATAAAATCCAATTTATTCCAATTTCCAATATAAAAATAATGGTTAATTGTTAAAGAAAGTTTATCACATTAATTTTATTCACAATTTTACCAAAATAACTGTTGGGTAATTTTCTCCAACGACGATATTCTTGAGATATGTTCCTGTTCTAAGCAATTCTCCGTGATTTGAAGTAGAAGAGCCATTCGATGTTTGACCTGGTTTGCCCACTCTGATGCTCGTTGACTTGGTCCCTCCAAAGGTGTTCCTCTTTCATATCAACCTAAAGCGTATTATTTTAATCCTTATCTAAATTTTAATATACTTATAAGAAATTTCATTTTACTTTGTTTCACATTTGTTTGCGCTTAAATGTTTCCTTTATCGTACAAAATCCATTATAATTGATGTACCAGAGTCTTGTGCATACGATTTCACTGAAACTAAGCACTGTAAACGCGCATATCGAAGTAGAGGACATACAAGCAACACGCTTCTACGGCACCTGGGGTCTTCTTTAAGTATAAGAAATAAGAAAGGGTTAACTAATCATCCGTAATTTCTTTTTAGCGCTAGCACGTCCTCTAGTCTGCTGCAATCGGAAATTCTCACCCTGCATGCCATCTGGTATTTGAGCGGACATACTTATGATTAAGAAGTAATGAATATAGATGACACTAGAATGTTTAAAGTTTGATATTAAATAATTTAATCAAATAATTTTTTCTTCTTTTTAATACGAGATTATATGCTACCCTGTAGCGTTTACATGAAATATGTATAATTAGTCGATGCAAATAACATTTGACGGTGAAATTTCGCACAAATACATTTATTATTGCCCTCACTCGCTCCTAATGCGGTAAGCATTAAGATAGACAGAACAGTGCCGGGGCTACCCGCTTAAAGTAACACTTGTTGATTTAGATTCATATTCCCACATCTCAATCAGGAAACCGTTTAATATTGATGATTCTATGCTGCTGCGCCGCTGCGGCGGTAAGTAAATAATGTTTTATTCATTAATCGAAGCAATTCCTCGAACAACTAGACGCTTAACAAGTATCCCCCAGGCTTTTCGGTTAAGTACTTCATATATATACATATCGGGGTCGCGCATTATGTGCACTTCTCATGAATGCAGAGTAACGTTCGGCAACGCCCGAGTTCGATGCGTGCATAATTGAAATGGAATATCGGAAATAGGCGGAAGTATCGATGAGTTTATTACGTATTTTCAAATTTGCTCGTACGCAATCAATCAAATATTCAAGATGAGCGACCGTTCAATTCAATTCCGGAGTGGAAGCTAGCAGCGTTTAAATTGCACGTGCTGTTTCGGTAAATGTTGGTTTTATAGGTTAGCGAGAGCGGTATTGGCCATTTCTATGTGTCACGTACTGCGCGGCGGGTTGGAGAGGGGGGCGAACATGTCTTGTTACAGGGAAACGTTCCGGGTTGTCTAAAGAAAGCATCAATTTGCACGACCTCTCCTTATTGGCACATGGATATATGTTACTGTTCAAACGAGATGTGAGTTAAGGGTATCGAATTATAGGCTGAATTTAAACATCGTTTTAGGCATTTACGTGTATTTCTGAATAATATATGTGGGTCAATTTGGACAAATTAGAAACGCTCATATTATACAGAATGTCCAACCGAACTAGCTCATTAGTTTTTTTGAACTTCTAATAGGAATTTGATTCTTAAACTTGCGGATAGGTCATGGGTGACTTGAATATACTTAAGAAAAATATTTTAGATTTATAGCACATCTATTATACAAAGTGTTGATGTAAACTATCCTGTTTCAAATGATATGGTACAGGGTATCCTATCAGTGGACTCAACGGTTTTTTAGATATTCGGAATTTTATTTGAATTTCTCACGTTTTTTTGAACTTCTAATCGGAATTTGATTTTTAAACTTGCGGAGTTGTCATGGTCGACTTGATATATTTAGGAAAAATTTTATGATTTATAGCACATCTATTATACAAGTGTTGATGTAAATATCCTGTTTCAAAATGATATGGTAGGGTACCCTATCAGTAGACTCAATGATTTTTGAGATATCTGGAATTTTATTTGAATTTCTCAGGTTTTTTTTGAACTTCTAATCGTAATTTGATTTTTAAACTTGCGGAGTTGTCATTGTTGACTTGAATATATTTAGGAAAAATATTTTAGGTTTATACCACAGCTATTATACAAGGTGTTGATGTAAACTATCCTGTTTCAAATGATATGGTACAGGGTAACCTATCAGTAGACACAACGGTTTTTGAGATATTTGGAATTTTTATTTGATTTCTCACGTTTTTTTTGAACTTCTAATCGGAATTGATTTTTAAACTTGCGGAGTTGTTATGGTTGACTTGATATATTTAGGAAAAATATTTTAGGTTTATAGCACATCTATTATACAAGTGGTTGATGTAAACTATCCTGTTTCAAATGATATGGTACAGGGTACCCTATCAGTAGACTCAACGGTTTTTGAGATATTTGGAATTTTATTTGAATTTCTCACGTTTTTTTGAACTTCTAATCGGAATTTGATTTTTAAACTTGCGGAGTTGTCATGGTAGATTTGAATATATTTAGGAAAAATATTTTAGATTTATAGCACATCTATTATACAAGGTGTTGATGTAAACTATCCTGTTTCAAATGATATGGTACAGGGTACCCTATCAGCAGACTCAACGGTTTTTGAGATATTCGGAACTTTATTTGAATTTCTCACGTTTTTTTGAACTTCTAATCGGAATCTGATTTTTAAACTTGCGGAGTTGTCATGGTCGACTTGAATATATTTAGGAAAAATATTTTAGGTTTATAGCACATCTATTATACAAGGTGTTGATGTAAACTATCCTGTTTCAAATGATATGGTACAGGGTACCCTATCAGTAGACTCAACGGCTTTTGAGATATTTGGAATTTTATTTGAATTTCTCACGTTTTTTTGAAATTCTAATCGGAATTTGATTTTTAAACTTGCGGAGTTATCATGGTCGACTTGAATATATTTAGGAAAAATATTTTAGGTTTATACCACATCTATTATACAAGGTGTTGATGTAAACTATCCTGTTTCAAATGATATGGTACGGGTACCCTATCAGTAGACTCAATGATTTTTGAGATATTTGGAATTTTATTTGAATTTCTCAGGGTTTTTTTTTGAACTTCTAATCGGAATTTGATTTTTAAACTTGCGGAGTTGTCATTGTTGACTTGAATATATTTAGGAAAAATATTTTAGGTTTATACCACAGCTATTATACAAGGTGTTGATGTAAACTATCCTGTTTCAAATGATATGGTACAGGGTACCCTATCAGTAGACTCAACAGTTTTTGAGATATTTGGAATTTTTCACGTTTTTTTTTGAACTTCTCATCGGAATTTGATTTTTAAACTTGCGGAGTTGTCATTGTTGACTTGAATATATTTAGGAAAAATATTTTAGGTTTATACCACAGCTATTATACAAGGTGTTGATGTAAACTATCCTGTTTCAAATGATATGGTACAGGGTACCCTATCAGTAGACACAACGGTTTTTGAGATATTTGGAATTTTATTTGAATTTCTCACGTTTTTTTTTGAACTTCTAATCGGAATTTGATTTTTAAACTTGCGGAGTTGTTATGGTTGACTTGAATATATTTAGGAAAAATATTTTAGGTTTATAGCACATCTATTATACAAGGTGTTGATGTAAACTATCATGTTTCAAATGATATGGTACAGGGTACCCTATCAGTAAACTCAACGGTTTTTGAGATATTTGGAATTTTATTTGAATTTCTCACGTTTTTTTTTAACTTCTAATCGGAATTTGATTTTTAAACTTGCGGAGTTGTCATGGTAGATTTGAATATATTTAGGAAAAATATTTTAGATTTATAGCACATCTATTATACAAGGTGTTGATGTAAACTATCCTATTTCAAATGATATGGTACAGGGTACCCTATCAGCAGACTCAACGGTTTTTGAGATATTTGGAATTTTATTTGAATTTCTCACGTTTTTTTGAACTTCTTATCGGAATTTGATTTTTAAACTTGCGGAGTTGTCATGGTCGACTTGAATATATTTAGGAAAAATATTTTAGATTTATAGCACATCTATTATACAAGGTGTTGATGTAAACTATCCTGTTTCAAATGATATGGTACAGGGTACCCTATCAGCAGACTCAACGGTTTTTGAGATATTTGGAATTTTATTTGAATTTCTCACGTTTTTTTTTGAACTTCTAATCGGAATTTGATTTTTAAACTTGCGGAGTTGTCATGGTCGACTTGAATATATTTAGGAAAAATATTTTAGATTTACAGCACATCTATTATACAAGGTGTTGATTAAACTATCCTGTTTCAAATGATATGGTACAGGGTACCCTATTAGTAGACTCAACGGTTTTTGGGATATTTGGAATTTTATTTGAATTTCTCACGTTTGCATTCTTTCGAATAAAACAAAGTATTTCGAAGATATTAAATATGAATGAACTTTCGACGTGTGTAAATTATACAGTTGAGAAAATTATATATTTCCATTTAAACTTAGTAAAACCTATCTGTATTTGAAAAAAAAAAAAAACATAAAGTGTCCACTAGTTATGATGGGCGAAGTTTTTTAAATTTGTATTTAATATTTGGGAAATAAATCCTGTTTAGACTGAGACTTCTTTTATGATTTGCTTTCTACTTTTTAAAACCGCAGCCCTTTGCACCTGAGTCAACATTTTTCCATTTCAAGTAAAGTTTCTATTACGTTGGCAATATGCCAAAATGTTACTAAGAAATGTTGTTCAAAATTAAAAATAAAAATTATGACGGTATGCAAATTTTCAGAGACATTGGCTTACCTTGTTAAAATCCATTGCTTGCCCAATTCGTTTGTCAGGCTATTCAGTTTTAGAATACTTTGTAAAACTAATCTTGATTGTATTTTGGAGGTCACTAGTGCCTTCAGAATCACCTAGGTATCTGTCCTAATATAAATCCGCTTAGTTAGAGGTTACTGTCGTGTTATTTTTTTTTTTTTTGCTAATAATACATAAATAATTATTAAATGTTACTTTGTCAATTTTTGTGTTCAAAGTGTTTCTTCTGGTGTTTATGGTAGATTATCTCAATACAATTATTAGTGTAGTCGTTCATCTTGCTATTTTCAAAAATTGTTCGGCTTTTTATGGAAGTTTTGCTGGATAATCTGAATAATCTAATAAATAGCGAGTGATAAATAGCTTCTCTGTATTTGTAATATCTGCAAAAGGCGTCATAATTGTAGTGTGAGTGTTTTTCCTAAAGATGTCGAACTGAAATTTATTATTTAGGTTGCTTCGGTATTTTTCCATTTTCCAAAGGTAAATGAAATCGAGTCAGCTTGTCACTAATCTCGCTTAAAAATGGGTCAACGTCTCCTTTCCTCTTCGTTCACCGTTCCATTCCTCTCCAATCATCCACCAGAGCGCGGAAAAGACAGACACAACGAGATAACAAAATTACCCACAGTCGGTGCAACCGAATGAGATTTGTCTCCGAAAAAGACAACCGTTACACGGTTGTACGAGGACCGGGAACCGTAGAGAGAGCATACCAGGCGTTTATGCTAATTAGAGCGAGGGCATATCATCGGAACGCAGACTGAAATAAATGGATCTGATGAGAACAGCTGGGCGACGACCGGGTTTTAACACACGCAAGGAGGATTTTGGTATTAGAAACACGTGTCGGAGTGCCACTCGAATATATTTAATCTGAATTTTAAATTAAAAGCCCCGTTTCGCCGCCTTCCTGTTTCTCCTCGTCGAAGGTGGCAAAGAGATGACGCCACGTCCGTCGGAAATATGCAAATTTATTAGAAACGATCCATATTTGCGGGTTTTAGTGTTTCATTATCGCGCGATGCGTATTCAGGTTATTAGTTTAGCATCTGTCGAAAATGAGATATTTATCAAAGATGACAGGAATCCTGTGTTTAGACACTAATATCCCTGTACTTACACACTTAACAAATGTTTCCAGTTTTGGATTTTGTTTTATTGTTTCTGGAATAATAAAGATAATTTTAAATTAAGTTTTAACAGGTCGATTAAAAGTAGTAATCAAATCTAACAAATCATTTGGTATTTATTATTATTTTTTTAATAAACATATTTAATATTTAATGTTCAGAAAAGTGCATGTTATTAATAATAATATATATTTTGCATTTAACCAATTACAGAAATTGTCAGTTTTTGTTATTATGTAAAATAAAATTTACACTTGTCAAATAGATTAAAATAACGTAAAAATCATAAATAAACAAACAGATGTTACAAGCGGTTAATATAATACATCGTCAACAAACAAGACAAAACGAACACAAAACGACATAATGAATAATCAAAATTAGTATATCTGACAGAACTATCCAAGAAACTCCCCCAAGGTGTAACACTCCTCCGCCAGTAATAGTTTTTTTCACCGCTGCCTAAACTGGATGGTCGACAGATTTCTTAGGTCCATGGGGAGTCGGTTGTATAAGTTTGAACCCCAGAAATCGAAAGGAATAAGCCAGTCGATGGTACGGCACTCTGACATCATCCCTACCGCTTGTAAGATATCCATACTGTTGGCCGATTAGGGGGAACGATAATTTATTCTTGTGTACGTATGTGACGACGGACATTACATACACCGAAGATAAGGTAAGTATGTTTTGTTTCTTAAAACGAGTTCTGCAACTTTGGTTGTGTTCTAGATTACACAGAATCCTAATAGCCTTCTTCTGCAGCACGGATATCCTACACGCATCCGTCGCTACTCCACAAAATAGTATGCCATATGCCAGTAAGGAATGGAAGTGTGAGAAATATGCCGCCTTAGCAGCCTCATAGGTAGCAACATGCTTAATTCGCCCGATGGCATACAGAGCTCCAGAAAGCCTGCCCGACAATTGATCGATATGGCGATTCCACCTCATATTGGCGTCCAAAGTGATTCCCAGAAATTTTACCTCTGAAGCTGCACTATTTAATGTATTAAAGTTCAGGGTTTGTGTTTTAGTTAGGTTTATTTTTAATTTATTTGCCGCGAACCAGTTGCTCGCGCTGGCAGTAGCTTTTTCTGAACTCTTATGTAAATCTTTTGTGTCGGCTGTTCGTACCAAGAGCAAGGTGTCATCCGTATACAGACATATTTCTGCTTCGCTTATGTTTGTCGGAAGATCGTTGACATATATTAAAAAGAGTAGCGGTCCGAGAATGGATCCTTGTGAACACCATAGTCAATATATTCTGCCTGGGATTGCACTTCCTTCCAGTTCGTAAACTGTACTCTATTACCGAGATAGGATTTCAATAAATTATATGGATCTCCTCTTATCCCGTAGTAGTCCAGTTTAATCAGCAAGATATCGTGACCTTTGTAGTTTTGTGGTCTTTTGGAAATAAAGTTTACTTTACTTTACTTTACATACTGAATCAAAGGCTTTGGACAAATCCAATATAGATATTTCAGCCTGCATACCATTGTCAAAAGCCTCGTAAATGCATCGTACCATTTGTGATATTCTGCTAATGGTAGATCGTCCCATTCGAAACCCATGTTGTGCGGATGAAAGATATTTGTTTTTTTCAAAATATCTATTGTGCAATTTATAAACAATGGAAAGTATTGACGGACTTTACTTTGATTTGGATAGGTATCTTTAATTTAATCTATATTTATGTAAAATGTTAAAGAATGCATTTTATTTAAAATTTTATTTATTATTTACTTTCTTAATAAAAAATATTTGATTTCATTCTATTTATGTAAACATACAAAACATGTAGAATTTATAATATATTCTTAGTTCTATTTATCTGTGTGTGTCAAGAAAATAATGGACAAATAAAGAAGTTTGGCGCGATCACCAGGACAGTGCAACATTCCTTAGTTGACGGACAACCGAGGACGACCGTGCGTACGCAGAGAAGAAGGAGAGTCGGCAGCTAGCGAATAGAGCGGACGTGCCGTTCGTCTGGAGCGCGCTCGGGAGAGCTTCCATTAAAAGCCGACCTAACATAGTTACACAGTGATAAAAGTAAATCGCGTAGCGGGCTATTTTTATCCTCGTTATTGTGGCAGGCATCGGCATTTGTTGCTGCCGGAGAATAAACGCATAGTGGGTTAACCTGTCCCCACTATTGTGTAATACCCTAGCCATTTGTTTAGAGCCAAGGAATAAAACCTTGTGCTGTTGTGTGCTGGGAGTTTCCCATCTAGAGAGCCAAATACAGCTTCCAGAGAGTACGACGACCGAGCTAGTTCGAGCCGATGACAAACGCATCTGTTGCCTGTGTCGAAACCCGACCGAGCACACCTAGAGCCGAAGGACCGCCAAAACCGTAAATTTTACAGCCTTATTTTTATTTGCTTATTGTTTGTAAAATCAGGAATCACAATCTTAAATTTAATATTCAATTTATTAGTAATATTCATAGGTGTCCCCATTCATTCATATTTTTTCCATGAATAAATAATCCCTAATTACTTTGTAATCCATGAATATTGTTCGATATATCGAAAAGAATTGCTCCAGCATTCAATAATATTACTAATAGAAAAGCTGCAACTGCTTCAATATCCTAAAAAGAGTAAAATTCAGGCCATTCTATATTCCTTAAAGAGTATTTGTAGTTATAAGTCGTTGATTCGTTAATTACTCCATACATAGTATTTTTTTTTTATCTGCAGTTATATCAACGTTAATTTTATACACCTTACACTACCATATTATATTATGTGCAGCTACTGCATCAAATGCTAATAAAACATTCTTTAATATATACAAAGCTCCTTTCGTGCTCTATTCATCCCCTTACTGGCAACAGCAAACAATGGTTTAATTAATAGTCAAGAAGATACACATTGCATCGCTTTGCAGACGGCTTACGAATTTATGACGCAAACGTAACAATTAATATAGCTTATTAGTTAGTTGCATCTTCCAGCATATTATTATTATTATTAATATCATTACTCTGGGTCATGTACTAACATCTAGCACATACTGCGGACGCGCTTATTCCATTATTGGAATGAAAAATAAATAATGCAGTCATTAGCGCCACTCGTGCATTGAGCGGTGGGAGCCATTCTGCGGCATTACGTCGTTCATGTTTGTTTCTCTTGCAATTAGCGTTGCCTTAATCCAAAATGCATACAGTAATGTATAAACGGGTACTACGTGAATATGTTAACGCAATAATTTGCTCGATAGCTGTAAAAAAAGCCATAAATTGAAATAAATTCGGCCGAATCATCCGACAGTTTTATAAGCGGGTTTATTTAAGCATTGCACATTTACATTTAGGCGAATCTATGTATAACGGCTTGCTGTCACGCAATGGGCAACAATTTCGAAACTAATTGCGATGAAATAGAATTTCTCGGATGCAGAGGGCGCTTAAAATTAGTTTAAAAGTATCAAAGAGAATTGGAATTATGATGGCAATATATGTATACACGCAAATGCATTGGTTTAGTATTTTCGCTGATTTCTGGAATATCACGTTAAACACACCGAATTACCTTCCATTGCCTTCGGGCCAGTCAATTTGTACATAACAAGAGCTTAAATTCACAATAATTTGCGTAATTCTAATGTTTTTGTGACATATTAAGACCATCAGTAGAATAAATCCAAGCTTGCAGCCTCAAAAGATCTGTGAAGTTGCACAATGCGTGAAAAACTGCAATCTTCTCAGACTTTTTTTTAGTTTTTGTCTTTTTTACCTTTAAAGGATACACTTAAGGGGAAAGTCCATACATCTGCTTCTAAGGTAGATTAAAACGTAAGAATTTGAGCTCAAAAAGTGAAAAAAAAGTTTTAGAACAGTTATGCGAAAAGTTAGCTAAGTATAGCCCTAATTATAATACATATATACTTTATTTTCTATGTTAATTCAAGCTTAGCTGGTATATTTTTATGTTTTTATTATATTTTGCTCGGGGAGGTTTTTCATTCTTCGGGATGTCTATTTGGTAACTTTTGCTGTATTCTCCTCAAACTAGAGCAAATAACGATATCTTAATGTCAGTTACTGGTAGCTATTCAAATTTAATGTTGGCTTGCCTGATAGCGATAACAATGGAAGGTTGATTACTGGTAATTTTAGTTTAAGTCCTCATTCTGCCTGTGCCCACGAAAGACGACGGTTGATAGTCAAATTCATATAACGATTTTTATTCCACATTATCAAAAATATTAAAGTTCCACAAAGTGTTTTAGGTAAACAAAAAAGTATCGACATTACTCCTGAATAATTTAAATCCGTACCTGTAAAATTGTCGAACATTTCCCATAAATAAATTCCCCGAAGAATCCCGGCCAGAATACCATTCCATGCTATTGACCGATACGGGGGTCCGTAGAGCCGAAAGTCCAACCTGTACCCAAAGAATTACCTGCCGTCCGTTTAGAGTGTGCCTGCTCAAAATCAAGTTAGTATTCCATCAAGTATTTCCCACATAAAAAAGGAAAGTAATTGATTAGTTTCAATTCAATATTAACCAGAAATAAGATTTTTATAATTTATGTTCACTATTTATATAACTTGGGTTTAGATTTATATGAACCGCCATTAGTTTTACTTACTTTAGGAATTTTTAATATTTGAGGATTGCCTTCAAAATCACTGGGGTGATCTGTGATCAAATAGTTATTCTTAACAAATATCGATAACCGAAACGATAGTTTTCTACTAAATTTAGTTTCTGCTATTTACGGGTAGATGGCTCTGAATTTTAAATTTATTCTTTTTATTTCGACGTTGCTTTAACCTCATTCATTTAAAGTGCCAGGAAAGTTTGAACACGTATTTTTGTATTAAATAAATTGTTTTATATAGTATTTACGATTCCAACATACGTGATTTATGAGTCTCGAACAAAAGTGGTAGAACATAGCATTTTGGGAAAGGAATAAAGAGTTAAGCTTGTTTTGTGTTAAAACATTTCTTTTAATGGCAGGCATCGTTTTTCGCGAGTGTATTTTAAGTTGCCTAATTTGTCATGATTTTCCGTTTTGCTGAATCATTATACCGAGAAATTTTCATAATAATGGTTAGTTTGTATTAATTTTAGTTAAAGAGTTAATTGTATAATTTATTTAATTAAGTGTTAAGTTTTTTGAATTAATTCCTTTCTTTAAGATGTCTATTGTTTGAGTGTTAGAGTTAACGCCTATTTTACTAGATTTTGTCGGTAAATTGTGCGTTTGCGTGTTGTTTGAAAATTGTAGGAGTTTTGTCAGGGAGTTCCCTGATCGACTGTTACCGTGAGTACATGTATTTTTAAATCTTTGCTGCCATTTTGTTAATTCAATTGATATAGAGATTTGTTTTTTGAAAATTATTGTCCATCAAGGAATTCGCTTAATAATAATTGTTAATATATTGATGTGTACACATTATAGATATAAGATCATTTATTATTTTTGTTCGGGAAGATATTTTAGTTTAAAGTGTTAATTTTTTCCGTTTTTCTATTTTGTTCATTCGTTTTTAATTATGAATCACCTCGGTTTGGGTGAGTAGAAGCTTGGTGCTTGCATTTAAATTTTTCTTTTGTTATTTACTAGAATTTGTTCACGCTTAATTTAGTTTGTGTTAATTTGAAACCACGTGGTTTGAAATTGTATATTGATATTGGATTATCTTCCTGAACAACCTAATCTTTTGCTTTGTATAGGAAATAGCATTGTCCTATTGTAATTTAGAATAAAGTGCAGTTTTTTATTTTAGGCCAGAACCTTCAGTTCATGGTTTCTTTTCTGCCATTTTGTAATTTTACACATTTATATAATAAATTTTGTTTGTTAGTTATCTTCGTTGGGTTAAAAATTCTGTTCTTTTATTTTTAATTAAACCTTTTCAATTTTTGGGGTATTTAAGAAAGTCTGATTTCTTTCACTCACAATTTACTTTTCGTGGTTAGATTCAAGTTTTAATTCGCGAGGGTAACTCTGAGGTTAATTGTTCTTTTGCAGCAGATATTTTTAATATGTCTGGTAAAGATTATTACTAATATGTCTGTTTCATATTTCATATTAATGAAGTTTTTTGTAAGGGTGTCTTTCTAGCAATAGATAATGACTGAGATATTAATTTTATAAACACTTTTTTTTCTGTTGTGGGATTTGTAATTGCATTTTTATATATTTTTACGATCTTATCTCAAAACCATAAACAAAAATAACATACGGGCGGTATTTATTGTCACTAGTCGGAAAGATATACAAATTCTTTTCATTTCTGTTATTCAATAGAGCCAAATATATCCGGTAAAAGTGATGTTCACGTCATCGTTTTTTGTCCTAGCAAGCATCGCGGTAATTTTTTTCTCTCACTGTACATAAACTGGTGTAAATCATCATACAACACATTACAATGGCAGAAGAATCTACAGAATGTAGGTAACATAGGTTACATAGGTAACGCGATCCTGTTAATTAATGTTCAAGCATACACGTCTTCATTTTCGTTCCGTTAATCAATTATCCCTCGTTCGTGCATGTTTAAATGCTATAAATCAAGTGAACATTCCCATTTTCGCTGTCACGACTAGCGCTGCTCTCCATTTACCCCGATACAATAGCGTCTCGTGAAAATATTTCGTATACCTCAGTCGGATATACATACACACTTACGGAGTAATCTATAGAGTCAAGTTAGATACGTTTTAGGCAGCGGTAAATGGTTAAATTAACTAGCGAGCGCGCTCTGAATTGAGGCGAAGCTGCATAACGTAGTACTACTTAACATACCGCATAATACGCGGGGGGCGCGAGTTGTAAGAATGTTTTAGTTTATCGCTCAAATTTATAGGGGCAGCTCTCAAACGAAGTGGCGCTGTAATTTATGGAATTCGAGCACGATACGGAGGTCACGTTTCTCTTGCATTTTTTATGTACGATATGGCTACTACTGACGTTTTTTATGCTAATTTATTATTTTAAAAATAAAATAGTTACGTGTAAAAAGGAAAATGTGTTCGCAACACCTACATATATACAGGAGGGTGTTTCAAGCTCACTATCTTTACCTCGCGATATATATCAGCTAGATCAATGCGACAAAAAATGTAATAACTAGAGACCGGATTATAGGCAAAGTGCATATATTTTATTTTTTGCATATCTTTAATTATAGTCTATATGTAGACGTATTACACTAATTGAAGTTAATTAGCGCTAATTAGTGATTGCATATATTGCATATTTAGCATTTCTATGCATATTTTAAAAAGTTGCATATATTGCATATTTAAGCTTTCTCTTATCCTTTCTATTAGTAAAAATCCTTAGAATTCCTAATGTAGATCACAACCGACAATTCGCAGAACGATAAATCTTTTACATTGGTTTCTCTAATACTTTTTTCCAAGAACTGCACGTGTTTATATTTCGCCTAGCAGAAGGGATGGGTAAATACGTTTTATTATTTAATTCCCAAATAACTATTCATTCATTGAATATCTTTGAGCGAAACAGCATGTAATGTTGTACGTTTTTAAAATGTGCGTACATACAATGAGTATAGCGAACAAAGTTTCTTTATGGATTAAGCCATATCTGAACTGGTAAGGAGGGCGACAAAATATTTTGTCGAGCCTGCAGTAAACCGTGGTAAGTTTAATTTTAACTAAAAGCTTTACACTGTTTTAAAATTATTTAACTTTTGATATAAAATGACAATTGTTTGTAAGTGTCTTCTGAGAGAAATACCTAATTGATCAACACGCTAAAACTCAATCACATATTGAAAATGGTGAAAAACTAAAGCGATCCGCATGTGTGCAGCAATCTATACGTCAATGTGTAGCATCAACTTCACGAAACTCAGAACAAAAGAATATAATACGGATCTGTGTAACGCATAATTTCGTCTAACATACCATTAGCAAGATTAAACAATGTTAATTTGAAATCATTTCTGCAAAAATATTGCAAACATAATTATACCTGACGAAAGTACCTTACGAAAAAATTATGTCACTATCTTGTTACCAGCAAACAATGGCAGAAATTCAACAATTGGTAGGGGAATAATTTTATTTATATCATGGTAGATGAAATACGATAATGTGGCGTTATTTTGCCCATTTGTTAATAGGAATTCTTCATGAAGATATTGTAGGTAAATCATATTTAATTTATTGTAAGAACTTCAAAAAAACAAAAATGTGACAATTGCCCAATTCGTTCAAGAGGTTTATCAAATTTTGTTTTACCTGGAAGTATACCTTGTGAAAAAATTTTACTAATGTTGTCCGATGCTGCACTATACATGATAAAAGCCGCGCAAAATTTATCTTTTTTTTTACAGTAACATTATTCATACCACTTGTTTAGCTCATGGGTTTAATCGTGTAGCCGAAGACATTAGGAATCAATTCCCTTTGATTAATGATTTAATTAGGAATGTCACAAAAGTATTTTTAAAAGCACCTTTACGAATCCAATTTTGTAAGGAGCGACTTCCCGGTGTTAAGTTGCCTCCTGAACCGATTATTACGAGATGGGGTACATGGTTAGAGACTGCAATTTTTTTCGCCGATAATTTTGAAGGAATACAAAATGTAATTCTTGAAATCACTGCTGACTGCATTGCTCTAGAAAACTGTAAAAAGATAGTAACATCAACAGAATTGCTACAAAACCTTTTGTATATTAAATCAAATTATAGCTTTGTTTCAAGTTCCATTCGTAAACTAGAAACGCAAGGGATGTCGTTCTCGGAATCAGAGGAAATAGTAGACAAATTTGATATGCTTTGTAAGAAGGTTAAAGGTACAATAGGTAATTCTATATACAATAAATTTAAAAAAGTGATGAATTAAAATGCGGGGTATTTGAAATTGAAGAAAGTAAAGAAAATTTTGCAAGGTGAAACAGTAAACTATTTCGACTTTAATTTTAGTTTAGAATGTATTGCAAAGTTAAAAAATGCACCAATTACATCTGTGGATGTTGAAAGAAGCTTTTCTATCTCGAAACATATGTATTCTGATAGAAGCCAAAACTTTCTTTTACACAATTTTGAAAAACATTTAATTACAAATTGTTTTAGAAATATGTTGTGAAAAAATGTTATACAATAAAGTTAATGTTTAAATTTCTGCTCTTATTTATTTTATGTAAAAATTTTGGATATTGTCGCAATTTTTCTGCATATATGCCCCAGTTTATGCATATTTCTTAAATCCGATGTCATTTATGCGATATTTAGTTTTTCTTGCATATAATCCGGTCTCTAGTCATAACAAACCGATTGAGAATCAGCTCCAGAAACCGGTTTTAATACAATTTTCATCTCCGTCTAAATTTAATCGCTTTTGAAATATTGGCAATCTGCATCTATCAATCTGCTCTATTGTGAACTGATACACGCCGATTTGGTTTCAAGTGCCATAAAATATCTTTTATTTTTTAAGTGAAAATGGTTCATGAATAAATGCGTTTATTATAAACTATATACCGCGCATAAAAGCGTAATAAGATTAACTACTGCAATACGAGCAATGTGGCTGGTTTAGTTGCATATTATTTACAATACCTTTGATTTGCTCCGTCGATAAACTAAAAAGAAAAACTCCAGCACCAATACCTTTGCCACTTTAAGGCGATAAATCTAGCGAAAAGGTTGTTTTGATTAGCCCCTCTCTGGACTAGTGCCAGGACGTTGCCGTTAATCCGAGAATCCGAGGCCCTTCGCATGGTAGCCGACCATAAAATGCCGCCTCCGCAGAGTTCGGATAGGCATGAAAGCAGGCTCGAAAATCGATGGCCTAAGCCTAACGAGAATGACGAAGGAATGTATCGCATTTTCACTGGCAACTTTATAACGTTTAAACATGAATCCCGTTTTGACGTGCGCATATTTTTCGTTTGGCTATACTCGCCAGTTATTTTTATTGTATGCCGATATCGAATTTGGTATGTTGAGGTTAAGTTATTTATACACCCGGAGAAATTAGGTTTGAATGGCAGGTGAAATACTGAATAGATGTGTGCAGTAATCTAGCTTGGCATTAATAGTATTGAGTAATGATTTGTGTGTATTTTATCCTTCATCGTAACATCAAAAATATAATAAATACACATGCTTAAAGTAGCTGCGTCATCCCCACACAGAAATTAAGAGCTTAGATGCACGGCCACACGCCAAACTCCCACTCAATCAGCGATCAAATTGCAAACCATTGAACTAACGAAGAAGGTATCATTTAATACTTTATTGCATTGATATGGTGAATAATTTTATGAAAATTGTACGTAAAAATAACAAAATATATTCGTTCATATTCGTATTATTAACAAAATTATTTATTGTATGCATGAAAATGATCTGTTATAATAATGAAAACTACTTTATTTCACTAATGAATCTTGTTATTAATGTTATTATTTGTTAAGCAAACCAAATATCGGAGATCCTTGGGCCATTACTGGTTCAAAGTCAGTTCCATTGCAAAAAATTTATAAACAATAATCGATTGTAAAGTTGTCGAGCCACATATCACGTGATTCTTTATGGAAATTAAACAGATTATAGCTGGGAAAGTACAATTTATCCTTTTGAACTTTTGATTTTTTATAGAATTTGTTAAAAAAATATTGTCATATTTATATTTTTTTTGAAAATGATCTTTGGACATCCCTTAACACGTCTGGCAAATAAAATTTAAAATTAAAGTTGACGAACGATGTCAAAATAAATAAAGAATATGGCGGGGCGTGCATTTAGTTGAGATAATGCCGAATGTTAAAAACATCGTCATTTTGTAAAAATATTCTGTGTTCCACTCTTTGCAATGCTGTGTGAAGTGATTTTATTCATAGAACGCAATTGTATTACATTCGGAATTAATTTGACAAAAAAAAATCTCTTGCTGAAATCTATTGCTAGCTTCACACCCGTAAATATATTGCTCATTTCGTGAAATTTATTCAAAATTCGCTTTTTATTCTTTATTTAATTTAAAGTTGATGTCTGAATGGCATAAAACATTAAAAAAAAATAATGCTGTTTAATAATTATTAAGACAATGGGCACACGCGGGAAAATTAAAACATTGATAGGAATAACTAATAATTACAAATCCATTAGATTACAAAAAAACATAAACATAATTTAGCAAAGCTGTAAAGACGTGTAGCGACAATAAATGATTCCGTTCGTATATAATATTATATTGCTGATAATGATAATTCAAAAAAAAAAAAATGTGTTAACCAAAATAAGCCGGTAGAATATCAAAGGTGCCACATATGTATACGCTTTCGATATATTTTTTTTTTATTTCTCTCTATTTTATGAATTGAATGTTGTATTTTGTTTCTTTAACCTTGAACCGCATTTGTTCAAATAATAAATACATTACAACAAAAAGAACTCTTGAATAGACGGCTTCATTTAGAAATATATATGTATTTAACTTGTTTGATGTTATGTGGAGATAATTCATTTTTAAGAAAACATGTGGTGATGGGATTTTATTATTTAAAAATTATGTTACTCGTTAGTGCTGCTTTGATATTAGTTACTTACTTGGATTTATGCTCGCGAGTATTAGTTTAGCAATAGATAATATGTCAGTCAGCCTGTTCAATTTTGGGATAATGTGATTTTTACAGATTTATTGACTACTATTGACACTATTATTGATGTATTAATTACTATTGTTGTTTAATATTCTTAAATATTGTATTACTATAAAGTTTTCTTCTATCTATAAAAAAATTATCAAAACCAGGTTTAAGATTATTTATAAAAATTCTTAAATAAAGCAATTTAAATTCGCAAAAGAAATTATTATATTTTATGAAACCTCCGTTTATTGTATTTTCAGGAAATATATCTTAGCTATCGCCTGTGTAATCTGACGTCGTTGATCTATTTTCTTGAAATATGGCCAACACTGGTCTCTTTACAAACTGTCTTTATGTAGCACAGGTTTTAACAATTATTAATATTATTGGATTTATAATACATAACAAACATTGCAGAAAGAATATTGTTCGTCAATCTCAGTTTATGCTAAAATATTTATTGTTGAATTTGATACATTTAATACTTTTTCGTTGCTACTGCCCGAAGCTGTGTTACAGACCTAAAGTGTTAGCTGTATTTCAATAAAATAGAACGGCATTGGATTACACAGGCGATAGTTAAGATATATTTCTTGAAAAACAATAAACGGAGGGTTTAAAAAATAAATAATTTCTTTGTGAAATAATGCTTTAAAAATTTTGTAAATAATCTTAAACTGTTTTTGGTAATTTTTTAATACATAGAAAAATATTTTGTAGTAATACAATATTTAAGAATACTAAACAACAACAATAATGAATACATCAATAATAGTATAATTAATCAATGTGAAAATCACATTGTTCAAAAACCCAGGAGGCTGATTGACATATTGTCTATTGCTAAAGTATTACTTGCGGGCATAAATCAAACTAAGCGATTGATATGATAGTATAATAAGTAATATAATTTTAAAATTCATCGCCATGTTTTCTTAAAAAAAGAATTATATCTACATAACATCAAACAAGTTAAATACATACATGTGTATTTCTAAATGGTGCCGTCTATTCAAGAGGCCTTTTAGTTGTTATGTATTCTTTTGCATTAATATTTCCGTATTCGGTATTTGTAAGGAAACATCGCCACCGAAATTCCAATGTGGAATGTGTTTATTTAATGTATAAACCTTTTTCTCTATATATTGTTGTGGAGAGAATACTTGATATTCTACTATTTTATAAAAAGGGAAATTTTTTAATTTTACTTAGTTATATTTTAAAACTTATTATATAATAGGAAAAGGATTATAATATGTAGCAGCAGACAGCTAGACGATGTCCAGGTGATGTAGGTAATCTCTGCATTTGGCAAGTCCTTCGAGGCATTTTCCTTTAGAATTTTCCCTTCAGGAAGCAAGATGATCAGCAGTGATACACCTACACATCGAAAATGAATATTAGAATTTGTATAGTATTTTATTACAATAGCTATTGACAGATCAAATTTGGATCCACCTTTAATTCAAGTGAACAGTTGTAATTATTTTTACTGTGTATTTATTTCATTAAATTTTTGTTTAATAACGTTTGGATATGCACTGGCAGTCCAATTGCTTTGATATGTCAACAGACAGACATGGGAATTGCTGGAAATTGGATTCTGTAACAATTCTATGTGTATAAATGGTTGCCTACCTTTTAGGTGCAATAATGAATTTTTTAAGATTGTTAATTTTTAATAGTAATAAGCGTTTAAAAATTTTAAATGTATTTTTCTCATAATTCAGAGACTCATACCTTTGTTATATAAAAAGTGTAAGGTGATTCCAGATTTTGTAAATTTATTTATTTTCACATCGTTGAAGATCTGACAATCCTGTCGATCACATGGCCATTCTCATATGTAAAACAATGGAGGTTCCTCATTTCGGTTACATTAACGGATTTTCACAAAAGACAGTTGGACTCCTTGCTTGAAGACAATCGCTTTCAAGTCAGTTAAAACATTTTCAATTCGAACCATTCACTAACCGAGCCTTGTTCGAGGCAGACGCATTACAGTTTGTTCTCGTAAAATTTAACGGCTATTTCGATAAAATTCAAATTTATTCCAAATTTCAATCTAAAAAAAATAATTGCTAATTGTTAGACAAAGTTTATCACATAAATTTTATTCCAAATTACACACGATTTTTTGGGTAATTTTTCTTCAACGACGATTTTTCCGAGTAATGTTCCTGTCCTGAGCGACCCATCCTCTCTGACCTGATGTATTTACGAGGTACGAGAGCCCATATCCGACCTGAACAGTCCTGACCACCGATGATCGCAGAATTTGGCCCTGTAAAAAGGTACTCCTCAAATCTACCTAAAAAAATAAACGTATTATTTCAATTCTAATCTAAATTAATTGCTACTTGTAAGAAATTTTATTTTAAAACGTTCTGCAAAATTTGAGGTTAGAAAATCGTTGTAACATAGCTAAGCGGTTTTCCAGTTACTTTGGGAAAATTGTGTAATTAGGTTTATAAGTATTTGTTATGTTTTACGTTACGAACCAAATATCAGTGATTTACCATCCAAGGTTGGCTACTCTGTTTCACACGTCTATTCAAATCTAACATAACTCCATTGAACGGTCAGAAAACGCGGGATTTTTTAAATTTATTTCAAACGTATTAAGTACGAAACTATGAATTTGAATTGCAAAGTGTGGAATTACTTAATGAAACTTTATGTTATTAATTAAACGGACTCACGGACTTACCTGAGATTATTATCCATAGATTTATGTCTGATATTAAACAAGTCACATTTTTGAATTTTTTTTAATTAAATAAAATCACTTTTATCACTAAATTTTTTAATTTTACTAATAGTTTGAATACGATTAAGGCACGACATTATCATGCCTAAGAATCATTTAAACTGGTCTTAAACATTGAATTTGAGGGAGAGACAATTGACAACATCACCTACCACATCTCTATGCGTTACTGTTTTAATATATAAGAGATTAACGAGCTATTCAATATTTTTTTTTTATGTCACACGCCCTTGATCGGAAATTTCTCGCCTTGCATGCCATCTGGCTGGTGAGACAGAACACTTCTAAATCAAAATTATAAAAAATAGATGACACTGGTATATATAAAAACTTTTTTCTAATTCAATTAATGTTATTTCTTTTTAAAATTTATTTTTTTAATCCGGGCTGTATGCTACTGTGTAGCGTAACAATATATTTATATTTCTGTTTAAATTTTTAGTCTTTACCTTTGATCGCAATAATACACACAAAAAAAGTGATCTATGGCTTTGATAAGTGCATATATCCTCTGAAAGCTACATTTACACCCAAGAAATTTTAAAATTCACGATTGCTGGTGTCCCGATTTTTCCCGTAAGAAGTGTACTATAATCGCACTGACATTTCACTGAAAGCACCTTTTACAACCGTTACCTGCCATGATTTTCTTTTACAGGACGATATTGTATTAACAATAATTCCATACGTATTTTTTTTTGAGTGTCCAATTGCCTCAAAAAACATTTGCCATTTCTCAACTGCAAATCACTTTTACTGGCTCTTTTTAATTTCCTATTGTTTTTTCTTGACACCAGTATAAAATTAATAAACCCAAATTTACTTTCGAGATAACCTTTTGTGCAGGATAGGTCGCGTAAAAGCGCTTACTCTGACTTTGCACTTTTTTTTCTGGTTTCAACATTTTTCAACAATTAATATTCCCCATTCTGCCGAAACAACAGCGAAACGATTTTAGCCAACTGCGGGAGCGATCCGTTCCCTCGTGTTTAATCAAAATACTCGACTCGCATATCGCCCACGTTCCCATTTTCCCCTCCCCGTCAGGGACGTTTAGGAAGGGCGTAGAGCGAGGTGGGTAAATACTTTACGCGCGCACGGAATCTAACTCGGAGATATTTCACGTTTCAGA
This sequence comes from Protaetia brevitarsis, assembly GCA_004143645.1. Classification (NCBI taxonomy): domain Eukaryota; kingdom Metazoa; phylum Arthropoda; class Insecta; order Coleoptera; family Scarabaeidae; genus Protaetia; species Protaetia brevitarsis. Next base: position 711,522 of record RXPK01000162.1, on the reverse strand, counting down.
TCAGGTACGCTAGGGTAGATGAACTAGTGGTGCGTTAGCACCTAATCCGTCCGATAAGAAACCGGGTAAATGTTTTTACCGAAATCCCTTTTGGTGTAGAGGAAACTTTAATTTATTTAACGGCACTCGATTTTAGACCTTGCGAGACGTCCTAGCCGAGTCCCAAGTCGTGCGAATAGTAGAAAGAGTTGCCCTATCTACGTTGAATGTAACTCTTTTACGTATTATGTCATGGAGAGTTGTGAGAATTCCACATCTGACTTCCATTCCAGTAGCAGTCGTGAATTGCGCGTTATATGAAGTTAATTTCCGTTTCGCGGAGCTCATTTTTTTTCACTATTTTGCCTTCGAATATTACAATCTCTTCGGAGCAATGTATTTTTCGATCTGGGTCCATTCGCAGTAATGGAGTTGCTAGTTATTTTGTAGATTATGATCCCAAGATATGGCAGTATGGAGGAATCGACGTACTCAGACAATGTCGTTAATAAATGTGCATTAATTCAAATAAATTTTAATGGACGCGGGTCACTTATCTAGTAATTTTGGGGTGGTCAGCCTAAATACTCACCCCAAACTCCTTTACTCTGATACCAACGCAACCAACCGCGTTTCACAGATAACTCTGCTTTTTTGACCAATGAGCTACCACTGGAAAACGATCTTCTTGTTTAATAGCGATTGGTTTAAGTGGTTATAGCTAAAGATATTTTCCTAACAATATTCTTTCTCAATCAGTCGAAACAAGGCCGTTATTTGCCTGAAGATTGTCAAAATTTTCCACTCTGGTCATCTCTCTCCTTAAGATTTCTTCCCCGGAATACTTGTTGAGGGTACAAAATGAACTTAAAATTAGTGAAATAAAAGCGATGGTAATTTTAACAAATATATTGACGAAAATGGAACAAATGATAACAAAATAACAAGATAATTAATAAAATTTCGTGTAAAAATTTTACCCAAAAAATACTTTAAAATTATGATAACGTTGAACATAAACATAGTGAAATTTTACTATACAAAATCACAAAACAAGGAAGAGAGAGCGCAAGATACGATATCTGGGTCTTTCGCAATGGTTAGTTCTTTAAGCGGGATTTTGGTTCGTCTTACCAACCAGTGTGTGAGTTTAATCTTCTCGTAATCCGCAACATTAAAGACACAATAAATTTATATAAAACAAAAAGGATATGTTGGAACGGCTTTAACACATAAACAGAATCACTTCGTGAGGAAAGCTTTTACTTCTCGTTTCCGAATTTTCAAACTTGGGAAAATTACATCCCAAAATATCCCCATAAGGAGAAATCTAATGGCGTAAGATCAAGAAATCGTGCTAGCCATTCAATCGATCCTCCCTATCCATTGGTTTAGAAATATTCGGTTGAGGTACTGCCGGACATTGCTTTGATAATGGGGAGGTGCTCCATCTTGCTGATACCATATCATATTCACTGGAACTTATGGGTTTGCTGGATCAAGAATAAGTTTTTCAAAGTTGGAACGACATTATTTTGGAGTAGTGCTAAATAGTTATCGCCATTCAAATTGCCATCAATGGAAAAGGGATCTATGATATGATCTCCAACAATTCCTGTCCAAACATTAACCGTTACAAGGTATTGTGTATGTTCTTCTCTCATTCAGTGTGGATTTTCCCTGGACCAATAGCGGTAATTTTAACGATTAGCAAGACCGTGTAATGTAAAGGTAGACTCATGAGAAAACGAAACATGTTCTAATTGGATCATATAGTTATCAAACATTGCCATTATTTGTTCACAAAAATACGTGTTCTCCTATCAAAATGAGTCTTGCATGAGCTCCTGAGTTGGTATCATTTTATAGGGATGCATTTTATTTTCTTTTAATGTTCGAATAATCGATGAATAGCTTAACATCGAAAACAGTGGCTGCTTGTCGACTAGAAGTATGTTGGTTTTCCTCAAACTCAAGCAAACTATTCGATTTGTTATCATCACTTATTGCATTGGCAGCTGCTTTTTTTATTTGCCTTACATGTCTAGGCTCGCAAAACTGCTTTTCTATTTTATTAATTGTCCTTTGGGATATAAGCGGCAAATTTGTAAATTTTTTATGAATAAAAGAGCAACTTCCATTTGTGTCAGTGTGTTATCTCCATAACCAATCATCTGTAGAATTGTTATTTTGTGCATTTCTGTTTAACGAACCATTTTTCTGATATGCTTAATATCAGCTGTATAAAGCTACCGAACACTGTCCAATCTGTGTGTACCGGATGACCAGCCAACGAAATCATATGCAAGTTTAGTGCAACTTTTAGACAAATATTATTCACCGAAGCCAGCGTATTTTGCAGAACTATACAAGTTTTATAACGCTTTCAACAATAAAAGTGAAAGTATACCGGAATGGGCTATGCGAGAAAAAATTTAGCATCTAAATGTAATTTTGGAGAGGAATTGAAAGTCATGATTAGAGATCGATTCATAATGGGGATGGAAAAAGGTCCGATCCTTGATCGTCTATTTGAAGAAGATGTTAGCAAAGTAGAGTTTGAAAAGGCAGTGGAAATTACAACATCCAAGGAAGCGACCTGACACCATTTTGATTTGAGGCCGGTGAACGTGAAACCAGAACCAACGGAACAGGAAGTCTATCATCTCCATACTTCGAATTCAAAGTACACGGGAAATTCCGCCATGATTTCGTCGAGAAGTGGGAGATCTACCGGACTGGCGACGGTGCAATCCTATGAACCACGGGGAAGAGAATTCAGTGTGATGTGTGTGGTAAGAGTGGGCATTCTCATAATGTATGTAAATATAAAAATTATACTTGTAATTTTTGTGGTAACAAAAGTTATCTTATGATTGTTTGTAGTAAACGTAAAAAAAAGTAAAAATTTAAAACATAATTATATGAATGAAGAAAATGATGCGCTACAGGATAAATCTCAAAGCATGTTTAATTTATAAGTTGGTGATAATACACCTATTTCATTAACATGTAAAGTTAATAATCAAAATTTAAACTTTGAGATTGACACTGGAGCCGCAGTATCTATAATTTCAGAGGCATTTAAGAAACAAATGTTTAATAATTTACCTCTTTATCAAAATGAGAAATGTTTAATTAGTTATACCGGAAATTAGTATACAGGGTGTATCAGAGGCATATAGAGGTAAATATAATAATATGTAACAGCTGTAATCATATACGATCAAAAAGTCTTAATGCACAGGGGGTTTATCTGTAAGCATTACGATGAAAAAAATATTTTGTAAATGCGCGTAGGCTAGAGCCGCACCTGTACCCAACCTAAATGCTGTCCCTAGTATACCCCCACATACCACTATTATTCAGCCATTACCGCTGTTAGTTTTGTATGGATCGCCGCTTGGAGTGCAAGCCACTTCGAACATTTTATTTAAATTCTCCTCATCTCGAAAAAAACGATCCTTTTCAGGACCATCATGACTTCATACAAAGAAAATCGAAGCTTGATGCATCGGCAAAAGCGCGGGAATGTATAGAATCATTTTCGCGCGACATCATAGTAAAAAGGCGTGTTGCAAATTTCTGTATCTACATTTTTTCTGTGTAATTCGATTAATTCATTTTGCGTTATTTGTTAAATAAATCCAAAAGAAAATAACTCAGATTCATGTTGGTACCTTTATTAACACTATACTCTCGTTCGACAAAGCAAAAGCAAAATATTTACGTTTTTTGTAACTACTGAAGTCGCATATCCGGTGAAATGCGAATGTCTTATCAGGATATTAAAAATAATACTTTGTAGACTTACGTAGAATGCTCTTAACAAGTAAGGAATGTTTATTTTATAAAAAGAAGAAATTTAAAAGCCTCAGTTTTGCTATTTTTACAAGGGCACACTGGCCGGTTGGCCTTTATTTATTCAGAATGACTTTAAATGAACTTACAGCATACCATTATGAATAATACTAAATGAGTACAATGTATTTATACATAATACCCCGTTTAGCGGGTGCTTAACATGAAGTTTCCTTGCATCAGGCCCGGACTAAAGAATGTTTAGCTCTAAATTTTACTCTTTTTTATTTTTTAATGATGAAATCCGGTTTCGGCGAGTTTGTGCTTTATATGTCGTGTAGTTAACATCCAAGCAAAATTTACTTTTTTATTTGATACACCCTGTATATACCGAGTATAATAGTTTTTCTGCTAACAGCAAAGTTGCTGTAAAAGATTATCGTAGTAAAAAACCTACATGGATTAAAGGCATTATAAAAACTAAGTTAGGGCCACGAACATATCTTGTTTATATTCCAGAAATTAGCAAACAATGGAGACGTCATTTAAATCAAATAATAGACTTTGTTCATTTTAATGTTCAAAATTCAAACAATGACGTAAGTGATGATATTGATGTGAGCAATGATGTAAACAATGACGGTGAAGTACCAGATTGTGTTTCTGAAAATGATGAAGATATTATAGACTTAACTTCTGGTGATTCATCGACATTGGACAATACCAAATCTGTAGTAAGATCTTCGTCTCGTAGAATAAAAATACCTGATCGATATGGTTTTCAAAGTTAGTGGGGAAGAAGTGTAGTGTATATTGTCATATTTATTTTAAGTGTCATTGTATATTGTGAATATATGTATTTATGTATGTGGATAGGTTTTTGACAGCATGCATTTATGTATTTCTTGTAGCCACCTAGTATGCTACGTCTTTGTGCTTACATTGACATTAGTAGAACCACTAAATATCTAATACTCATCTACTATTTAATTTCACTGAACAGTGCAAACGTCAAAACTAAAATTCCAAAGTACTCAAAAACGCGGTTGAGTCCCATAGAACTCGATACATTCATTGTACCGATAAAAATTGTACCATTCCATTTAAAATAAGAAAGTTAATATCAACGTCCTGCATACCGAAAGTGCTATAAAGTTGAAAATATTTTCTTTAAATAGACCACAGTGGGCCATGACTACACTGCAGGTTTCAAAATCAAATTCCGGCTAGAAGTTCAAAAAAATCTAATGACCCAGTTCGGTGGGACACTCTGTATACGTAGCTTACGGAGACACTGATTCTCTTACACACATATTGTATATACATTAATTTAAAGAAGTAAATTGTATTTTAAAGTGCATACCAGACTTTCTTTAAATTTATCCAAACATTACACACGTAATATTGCCTAAACAGTTAAAGATAGGTATAAGAAATTGTACATGAGATATGTCTAGAATTTTCTGAAAAATTAAAAAATTTAATAATATACAGGGGTAGTATTTAAAATAAAAAAGTTGGTATTGGCCACTCTTACATGACACACCGTGTATAAAAGGTGTCTGTTGAAAAAATTACAACTAAAAATACCAATCGACAATTTTTTTTCCATTAATATTCACGTAAAACATTTTGTACATTTACCCCCATTGATTGCGGAAAATTGTCCAAAATAGTGATTTTTTTTTAATTAATTTTTTTAGTGTGTACACTTGGCATTCGATAGTTCGGTATAGATTCCCGATTACATTAATCAAATGTGGAAGTAATTACTTTCAAATGCACGTAAACGCCTTTTTTCTTTCACACCCTAGCAACGAATGAGATTGGATGCACGCTATCTCACAGATCGTGCGTCCATAGAACTTTTCGTCACAAAAATACAACCCACACCATCCAGCCGTTTTTTTTTTTGCCGAGACATGAGCTAAAATCCCGGAAACTGGGGCAACCTTTTTTCCATTTTTTTCCCTGTTCGCCGTTAATCTGATTCCGATAGGCGTATTAGCGGTGCACCAGCCGGCGTTGCTTCCTATTTTAAGCCGACATGTTGATAATACGTTCGGGGACTTTTGCGTCCGCACGGTCTACTAACTGCACGATCCGAATATCGAATGAACCGGACAGACCAAACAGAATTGGTAATTGATGGAATGAAGGGCAGGTATACGCAGATACGCGTTCGTATCCGCTTTAGCTGTACATAGGCAGGTGTTGTTGTACCTATCAGGGAATATTTCGCGCGCACGGTTTGTCACAAAACGCTCGTTTTGTGGCTAGCTCGCCTAGATTTTCAGCTGGCGAATGGTGAGTCAGTCGCTAATGAAAGGCTTTTCGGGAGTACTATTGTGCCTGATGGTAATGAATAGTACGTTGGATTTGGGCGAACAAAGATGTGCGTTTCTCTTTGAAACCTAATCGGTATATGTGACGATATCGTGTCAAAATCAGTTTAGGCGTTTAAGCTGGCGTCAATAATTACACCGGAGTGTCAAATTAGGATTTGTATAAAGCAATTTGTTTCAGAGCTCCGACGAATAAAAGTAAACGTTTATTTGGCTCTACACAGTAAAATATGCGTTTTTTACTGTATAAAGCTAAATAAACGTTGTATATTGTAACGCCACAGAGTAGCATACAGCCTGGCATTAAAAAAAAAATAAATTTTAAAAATGATACTTTAATTAAATTAGTAAAAATCAAATTTTTAGCATCCCAGTGCATCTCTCAAATGCCAGATAGGATGCAGGGTGAGAATTTCCGATTCAAAACACGCTGGCATTAAAAAATTAACGAATAGCTAGTTACCCCCCTTATTTTACTTCAGTACGTGGGGAGATTGTATAGGAGACTGTCGCCAAAGTGTCCCCTACTTCAATTTGCTAGTTTACAACGCTCAGTTTCCAAGATAATACGCACGAGAGTCTTGTACCTCGATTATTACCAATTTTGTATGATAAAGAAAACATTTAAGTGTGAACAAAAGTGATTATATTTAATAGCAGAGTTCGAAATGAGAAACCGTGTACAAATAGCATAAATATCACGATATTCTTATCTCAGGTGAGTTAAGTTACGTGAGAATATAAGATGTTTAATACATGAGAATGCCTATGTGACCGAGTGGACTCTCGAATGTTTATACAAAATTAAAATAAACAATTATTGCAAAATTCTGGAATCACCTCACATTTAAAACAAAGTAAAGGTAGGTGTGTCTAGATCATCAGAAAAATACATTTAAAAATTTTCAACGCTTATTACTATGTAAAATTTACAATGTAAAAAAAAATAATGTACAATAAGTTGGCAACCGTTTATACCTAATTCCCCATGTATTTCTCTTGACATATCAATGCAATTGGAATGCCAATGCATATAAAAGCATTATTAGACTAAGTTTAAAAAAATAAGTACACTGTAAAAAAATAAAAAATTCATTTGAATTGAACTTAGATCCAACTTTGATCTGTCAATATCTGTTATAAAAATATACTATTCAAATTCTAATATTCGATTTCGATGTGTAGGTATATCACTGCTGGTCATCTTTATTTCCTGAAGGAAAATGTCTTGGAGGACTTGCCAAATGAAGAGATTTGATCACCTGGACATTCACCTACTGCATTTTATATCATTTTCTTGTTATATCATATTATTTTTAAAATATATACAAGTAAAACTAGTAACTTTACATATATCTTCACCTGTGGTTGCTCTTATTTACTTATAATGACGTGTAAATTTTGCTATTTTGTGTTAGTAGCTTTTTGCAGCAGGTTTCTTTACATAGTGGGAGATACTTACACTGATTTGAAAAACCTACACGTAGCCACATTATTTTTTGTTTATTTTACAAGTTATCTACTGATCCGTTAGAGATTAATATATGTATTGTTACGCTACACAGTAGCATACAGCCCGGATTAAAAAAATAATTTTTTTTACGAAATACATTAATTGAATTAAAAAAAAAATCAAGTTTTATATATACCAGTGTCATCTATTTTTTATAATTTTGATTTAGAAGTGCTCTGTCTCACCAGCCAGATGGCATGCAGGGCGAGAAATTTCCAATCGAGGGGCGGTGACATAAAAAAAAAATTGAATAGCTCGTTAACTCTCTTATATATTGACTCAGTACGCATAGAGATGTGGTAGGATGATGTTGTCAATTGTCCTCTCCCTCAAATTCAATGTTTAAGACCAGTTTAAATGATCTCTTAGGCATGATAATGTCGTGCCTTAATCGTATTCAATCCCTTATGTGTAAATGAAACATTTTAGGTGCGAATAAAAGTGATTTTATTTAATAAAAGAAATTACTAAATGTGAATTTGTTTATAATTAGACATAAATCTTTGGATAATAATCTCAGGTAAGTCCGTGAGTCCGTTTAATTAATAACACTAAAGTTTCATTAAGTAATTCCACCTTTTGCAATTCAAATTCATAGTTTCAAACGTAAATGCGTTTGAATTAAATTTTAAAAATCCCGCGTTTTCTGACCGTTCAAATGGAGTTAAGATAGGCTTACAGAGACGTGCGAAACAGAGTAGCCAACCTTGATGGTAAATCACTGGATATTGGTTCGTAACGTAAAAACATAACAAATACTTATAAACCTAATTACACAAATTTCCCCAAAGTAACTGGAGACCGCTTAGCTATGTTACAAACGATTTTCTAACCTCAAATTTTTGCAGAACGGATTAAAATAAAATTTCTTATAAGTACAATTCAATTTAGATTAGAATTGAAATAATACGTTTATTTTTTAGGTAGATTTGACGAGGAGTACCTTTTTACAGGGCCGAATTCTGCGATCATCGGTGGTCAGGACTGTTCAGGTCGGATATGGGCTCTCGTACCTCGTAGATACATCAGGTCAGAGAGGATGGGTCGCTCAGGACAGGAACATTACTCGGAAAAATCGTCGTTGAAGAAAAATTACCCAAAAATCGTGTGTAATTTGGAATAAAATTTATGTGATAAACTTTGTTTGACAATTAACAATTATTTTTAGGTTGTAATTTGGGATAAAATTGGATTTTATCGAAATAGCCGTTAACTTTTTCAAGAACAAAAATGAAATAGGTCTACCTCGAACTGAGTTCGATTAGTGAATGGTTCGAATTGAAAATGTTTTTAACTGACTTGAAAGCGATTGTCTCCAAGCAAGGAGTCCAACTGTCTTAAGTGAAATTCCGTTAATATAACCGAAATGAGGAATCTCCATTGTTTTACATATGAGAATGGCCATGTGATCGACAGGATTGTCAGATCTTCAACGATATGAAAATAAATAAAATTACAAAATCTGGAATCACCTTACACTTTTTATATAACAAAGGTATGAGTCTCTGAATTATGAGAAAAATACATTTGAAATTTTTAAACGCTTATTACTATAAAAAATTAACAATCTTAAAAAATTCATTATTGCACCTAAAAGGTAGGCAACCATTTATACACATAGAATTGTTACAGAATCCAATTTCCAGCAATTCCCATGTCTGTCTGTTGACATATCAAAGCAATTGGACTGCCAATGCATATAAAAACATTATTAAACAAAAATTTAATGAAATAAATACACAGTAAAAATAATAAAACTGTTCACTCGAATTAAACGTGGATCCAATTTTGATCTGTCAAAATCTATTGTAATAATATACTGTACAAATTCTAATATTCATTTTCGATGTGTTAGGTGTATCACTGCTGATCATCTTTGCTTCCTGAAGGAAAATTTAAAGGAAAATGCCTTGAAGGACCTGCCAAATGCAGAGATTACCTACATCACCTGGACATCGTCTAGCTGTCTGCTAGAAACATTCCCTTTTTAAATAATAGTAGAATATCAAATACTCTCTCCATAACAATATATACAGTATGTCCTAGGATGAACTGAACAAGAGGGATTTTTTTTTCGTCTCCGTGGGGAAACACTCACTTTGCATTACTTCAAATGTCGAAAAAAAAAACAGGTAGCGTGCATGACATCAAGAAGAGAAAAAGAATACACGATGAAGGAGATGCTGCAGCAATAGTGACTCTAGATTCTGTAGAAACAAATCCAAAATTATCATTATGAAAAAGGCCTGTACAGGCTGGTCCAATTTGTTTGTCAGAATAAGGCATCTCGGTAACCGTAAGAGATGGGAAAAAACGAGTAGCCAAGTTTCGATCTCTTTTTCCGAGATATGCTCAATGGCGAAATTAAAATTAGCTATATTCTTCTGTTTTCGAGTTATAACCAAAAATTGATTTTTACGACTTTTCCAGAATGCCTAATAACTCGCTTGACTTTAATGGCACCAAGAAACTGTTTTAACATTACACAACAGGCACTTTTACGAGTAGAATCGATTAGTTAAATCAGATTTTAACTTTATGCATTCATTTTTCGCCTGCTGCGTAAAGTTGAATTTTTTAAAGGTAAGCCATAGTTGGCAGTGCATAGTTTGAAAGAGGGTTTTTCTCTTTTCAATAATATTGTGCATGGCGATTTCCACCACTTACCTAATAAAATTTAAAAGTAAAAATTGTTTACATTTTTAATTTAAAAACCATCACGTAGTAACCCATGATAATAAAAACAATATAACTTTTTTTCTTTGTCAAAGTCAAACGTATGTGTTATGAGCGTGTTAAGCATATGTCTAAGAACCGTGTGTGTTAAGCACGTTTTGAAATGAAATATGAAAATTTTAAAAAATATGATATACTTTTATCTCATCTAAATTATTTTTAATGCCTGCTATTTTCATGCTTTTAATTTTGTTTTAATTTCCATGTAAATTACTATTACGGCTAAAAACTTATTCATTAATAGTATTCCACGTTATAAGGACTAATTAAATAAGTATCTACATTTTGAGTAAGCCGCATTTTAGGAAGTACCAAGGTAAAAAGGGCAAAAAACAAAAATGCAGCTTCATTTCCCTTCATTTTCTTTTCTCATAATCTTCGCCTTAATTAATAAAAAGCGAATAAGCTTAGCGGAAGCTTGAATATTAAAAAAAAAATATAATTTATTTATCAATTAGAACTCGCCTACGGATTCGCGCATCGTTCTAATTCTGACCCTTAATATTCTTCTCCTCCTTTGCGAAATAATTAATGGCAAAAATTTCATTACGCACAGCAATTGCACAAAAAGTATTTCTTACGTATTTTTAAAATGTTGCATGACTTTTCTTCTTCTGATGTACGACGTAAATTGAGAATTCGATTTAAACTAAAACCTACCGCGTTAGTTTAAACATGATTCACTGGTGGCGGCTGACAAGTACACTTGATTGATGATACTTCAGAGCTGTCACGTATATACCTGTTAGATGGTTTAATGTAGTAAAGAGCTCGGTGCTTTAATATGGTAGCGGAAGAGGACACTTTCTGTTATGAAAGAATATCTTAGCTAAGTGCAAATAGGATAATAATATTTATAAAATTTTCTTCTAGAATTCATTTTATCTGAAAAAATGCATACTGGTATTTTAGAATTATATACATAAAAATCTGGAGTTAATTCTAACTCTTTTCTGGTGTTCCTGGCGTCCATCCATTTCAGATGTTAAAATAAATGGAGTTAGCAACTTGAAAATCAGAAATTGGTAGCTTTATATTTGAAAGTCAAATGTTTATGCCTTTTAGATGAAAATTAACGAATACGAAGTGGTTAAGCTTCAATAATTTGATTAGAATGAGATCTATTATATTTAATACGTAAATATATAGTATGCGAGTTGCAATATCGCACATTACCCTCTTCTAGTGTTGTGCTGAACGTGGTTTCATTCCGCTTGTAAAGCTATGAGTAAATATTACAGTGCGAAGCCACATAACGAATGAAACAAAGGCTCAAGGTTGCTTTCACGATATGAATGGACATATTTCGTGAAAGGCAAAAGCAAGCAGTTCCGTTCCCGGCGTGGCTTTTATAAATACAATTTTTATAATTTAGTTTTTGAACAAATTCGAGCAATAAATCTGTGTTCGCCGTCCTACCGGCCTTTCAAGATCTAATTAAACAGAGGTTGATTTATCGCTCGAATCTACATGCTCCTCTTTGGCTTAATTGGTAGAGCGTTCGTCCGGTAAACGAGAGTGTGTAGGTACGAATCCTGCGTGAGAGAAACATTTTTCTGGAAAAATTCCTTTTAATCATTACAGTTATTAGCAGAAATACAGGAATTTGTTAATTTCTTACTGTACTTTATTGTTTTTGCAAAAAATCCGTAATGGAGTAGAAAGTATGCTAGAGGGGATAGGTTTTAACTTCATATTTAAAAGCTCAAAGGTACTGCTGTGTACTGATTGAATTGAAAAGAAAAATGCAAAATTAATTTTAAAATGAAAAAGAAAATTAAATTAGCTAGCTCAACGGATAAAATGTTAATGAACGCACAAGAACTATAAACCTCAGAGTTACCCTCGCGAATTAAAACTTGAATCTAACCACGAAAAGTAAAATGTGGGTGAATGAAATCAGACTTTCTTAATTACCCGAAAAATTGAAAAGGTTTAAATAAAAATAAAATAACAGAATTTTCAACCCAACAACGTTAATTAACAATCAAATTTAGTTTTCAAAAAGGCATAAATTACAATTTGTGCAGAAAAAAAACCGTGAACTGAAGGTTCTGGCCTAAAATAAAAACTGCACTTGACTCTAAATTAAAATAGGACAATGCTATTTACTATGCAAAGCAAAAGTTTTGATTGTTCAGGAAGATAATCCAAAATCTTTCAATTTCCATCCACGTGGTATCAAATTAAAATAAACTAAGCGTGAACAATTACCAGAAATTTACAAAAAAAAGGAAAACTAAAAGCAAGAACAAAGCTTCTATTCACTCAATCGAGGAATTGAAAAATAAATGAAACAGCAAAATTGAATAACGGAAAATTAACTCTTTAAACTATAATGAGAGAATAAAACTAAAAATATCTTCCCGAACAAAAATAATAAATGATCTTATATCTATAATGTGCACACTTCAATATATTAACAATTATTACAAAATGAATTTCTTGATTGGCTATATTTTTTCAGAAATAAATTTCAATATCAAATGAATTACAATATGGCAACGATAATATACAAAAATACGTCTACTCACGTCAATAGTCGAACAAGGAACTGCTAAACAAAACTCTACAACAGTTTTTCCAACAAAAATCCCTCTCTCTAAAACGTACAATGCAGTCGTATAAACAAAACGCCAACATTCAATAGAATCTGCATTAAATCTACATAAGCAAACGATAGACAAATAAATGGAAGGAATTAATTTAAAAAAAACTTAACATTTAATTAATTAAATCACACAATAAACTCTTTAGCTAAATTTATATAAAATAATATTATTGTGAAAATTCTCGGAACATTGAAATCAAACGAACGGAGTAAACATAACAACAAAACTATACAACTTAAAGGGGTTGTCTAACCATAGCAGTATTAAAAAAATAGAGTGGTTAAGAAAGTGTGGAAAATGGGAATCCCAGGCAAAAGATGTAGAGGGCGGCCTAAAAAGATTTGGAACGCTAATTTGGCGAAGATATTGTCAAGCAGAGGAGTAGACTGGGGAACGGCGATGACTATGGCGAGGGATCGAAATACTTGGTGGGGATTCCACAAAGTTGGGGCCTAGCAAGTTAGGTCTCAGCCTCGACACTTGTACAGATATTGTTCTTTATTCAAAAATAGATATGTTGCAGTTTCCAAAATATATAAACATGACAGAGGAAGAATACTTAAATCATGAAACAATGGCTTGCAAGAATCTCTGGAAGAAACTTGTAAGCTATATGCGTATTTAAGTAGTTATGCAAGACGTAAAACTACATAAAAAATTAATTTGATACACGCAACACATCGGACAATTCACACACATCTGAATACTTGGCAGATACATCATGTAACATCATCAAGAAATACGCAGAAAAGCAAAAATTATTAAAGAATCGTGATGAGTTAAATGTAGTACCAACTAGTTGTTCAGCACATCATATTTTGAATCTCCTTGCTAATGACTGAGTGTTTCCAAATATCACAAAACATATTCTTAGCGGACCTAGACCCTATGAAAGCGGCGCTTAATTTGGATCGGGCTATTCCTCAGACGCTCCGCTAATTAAAAAAGTAATAAAACCGCGCTTGCAATTATTTAAATGGGCCGCGAAACAATAAAAAAAGCGTTTGTAATTGCCTTCCATTAAAATTAATTGGTACAACGCCCGTATTGCTGTAATTCCGTTATTCCAGTGGTTTAAGGAGTGGCCATAAAAAATGTAACCGACTAGAAATAATCACGCACGAAATAATATTTTCCAACACGTCCAATTTATAATTAATATAACTCATCTCGATTATGCGACTATTATTTCATAGTATTTGGTGCATCGTTTTAATTAGCATCTGAATAGAATAAATTTGATCTTTTCCTTGCGTAGCTAAAGAAAATCATCCGTAGAAATTTGCATACTTCATTGTGCAAGGTTTCTTTTCAGCTTTTCTGGAAGAATAGGAATAATTATGCCTTTCTTCGCAAATTTAAACCGGAACTGTATCCCTTTTTTGCAATTCAAACATGCCCGACATCTAACGCTTTCGCTTATTCGTTTTGTATGCTCGAATTCTTACCAGAAATTAAAAAAAAATCTTTTTCGCTTGGATCAAATCCTTCGCAAATGCGCTCAGATCGATAAATATACGACTGCTATTACATCGAACTCCATACACATGAAAGTCACAGAGTTTGCACGAAAGAAGTAGCATTCAAGTTCGCTCACCTGTGTCTACCCAGAGGGAGGTCGTCTCAAAAGAGAATTATTAAAGCACCTTATTGAACCGTAAACAAAATATATGTGGAACCAAAGGTATTGAACTCGAGCGAAGGCCACATATACGAATGCTGTCTTTATTTCGTAATATTCTCGAATCTCGATCATCACAATTCTAAACGCTTTTTCATTTAAGCAGTTCTTCGATTTGCATACGCTGAGTTCGGCGCGGCCAAAAGCGATTGAATGCGCCTCGGGCTTTGAAAGAAGCACAATCGCAAATCTTGAAAAGAAAAACACGCAGTGAGGTTATGTCTGTCTTTTTCAATTGATATTTGAAAGGGGAAATATGTTTCTTCGCAGTGGGATTCTATTGAAGTCGGTATATGTGGATATGTATATGTATTACAAAAGATATCTATATCAGTATCTTAAAGAGGGAGTTTATTTTAGTTGTCCAAAATGAACTCTAAAATTGCTGGTTAGATATTAAAAATATCTTCGATTCTGTAATATTTACACTTAGAAGCGGTGAAACATCCACATTGCCTGCTTTCGACTTACCAAATATCTTGTCACCCGTTGCATCGTTTTGATATTCATTTTAAGGAAATGAATATCGACATGATGTTGAAAAGTAATGTGTGTATTCATAGACGACAGCTGACATTTTTATCTGTCTAACTACTATATTGATGCTCTGATAAATTATATAAAGTGCACTGAAAACCCATTTGGTTGACGACCAAATTTTAGTTGTATTGACTAAAATCTTTGTTTAAATATGGGCAAAGAAATATATTGTTGAGCAAAACAAATAGTTTTAGTTAATAAAATTTGTTTGTTCTAACAATATCTTTAATAGAATTAAACAAATAAAACATTTTGCTCAAATAAAAAGTTTTGTTGTGTCAAATGTATTTAATATTTAAAATAACTAATCATTTCATTGAAATAATGAGATATATACTGCTGTGGTATAGACAACTCAAGTTTGCTGAGTGTATTTTGAGTTGCATATTTTGATTTGCTTACTTTCTTCCGAGCTGTTGTTCGGTTTACTGAGAATTTTTCACAAATTTTATGTTTATTTTGTATAAATTTAGTTAAAGAGTTTATTGTATGATTTAATTAATTAAGTATTAAGTTTTTTTAAATTAATTCCATTCATTTATTTGTCTATTGGTTGCGTGTACTGCTTTAATGCGGATTCTATTGAATATTGGCGTTTTGTTTATACGACTGCATTGTACGATCATTTTGTAATCATTCAACACGAAGGCATATTGTTCGACTCTTCGACTGGTGTCATATACAATCATATGTTTGTAGATTTTATGCAACCACGTTCATACTATTCAACTTTCATACTGTTCAAGATACACACCTGCCTGGTACTTGTAAAATTTACGCTTTAACGTTCTGCTGTGGTTAGACAACCCAATTTGTTGGTTATTGGTTGTGTTCCTTGCTAAAACAGCTGTTGTTCAGTTTACCGAGAATTTTTCACAATTTTTAATTTTGTTTTGTATAAATTTTAGTTTAAGAGTTTATTGAATCATTTTTAATTTATGTGTTAAGTTTTTTTAAATTAATTCCATTCATTAATTTGTCTAGTGTTCGCTAGTGTTGTTTTAATGCGGATTCTATTGAATATTGGCGTTTTGTATATACGACTGCATTGTACGATTTTGAGAGAGTGATTTTTGTAAGAAAAACAGTTGTAGAGTTTTGTTAAGGACTTCCTTATTCGACTATTGACATGAGTAGACGTATTTTTGCTTACCTTTGTTGCCATTTTGTAATTCATTTGATATTGAAATTTAATTCTGTAAAAATATAGCCAATCAAGGAATTTTTATTGTGATAATTGTTAATATATTGAAGTGTGCACATTATAGATATAAGATCAATTATTATTTTTGTTTGGGAAGATACATTTTAGTTTTTTTTTTCCTCATTATAGTTTAAAGAGTTAATTTTTCCGTTTTTCAATTTTGCTGTTTCATTTTTAATTAACAACCACCTCGGTTGGGTGAGTAGAAGCTTTGTTCTTGCTTTTAGTTTGACAATTTTGTTCAAGTTCTGGAAATTATCCACGCTCAATTTATTTTAATTTTTGAAACCACGTCGATTGAAATTGAAATATTTAGGATTATCTTCCTGAACAAACAAAACTTTTGCTTTGCATAGGAAACAGCATTGTCCTATTTTAATTTAGAGTCAAGTGCAGTTTTTATTTTAGGCCAGAACCTTCAGTTCAAGGTTTTTTTTCTGCACAATCTGTAATTTAACCCGTTGTTGAAATAAATTTGATTGTTAATTAACGTCGTTGGGTTAAAAGTTCTGTTCATTAAACCTTTTCAGTTTTTCGGGTATTTAAGTAAGTCAGATTTCATTCGCTCACAATTTACTTTTCGTGGTTAGATTCAAGTTTTAATTCGCGAGGGTAACTCTGAGGTTAATTGTTCTTTTGTTTCAATTTTAAAAATTTTATCCCTAGCTTTATTTTATTTAGCTAGCAAATTTTATTTTTCTTTGTCATTTCAAAAATTTCGTTTTGCATTTTTCATTTATTTCAATCAGTACACAGCAATATGTTTATTTTGATTTATTCTTTTTCTTGGTTTTTAAGTCGTAAATATGGAAATCAACATTAATAACGTTTCGCTTTATTTTCAAAGCTTTTTCAAGTATAAAAAATTTAACATGTATATAGTGCAAATAGTGTAAATTATAAATAAAATTTAGGTCTAGACACAAACACGAAATCTGGGGGTATCTTGTAATATATAGGTAGATGCTACAGAACGTGTATATTGTTTCTACTGCTAAATTTAAATGGGTGAGGTGATAAATTAAAAAAAAAAAAAACATTTATATGCATTTCAACGTGAATTATAGGAAATAATAAAAGTTGTTTGCTAAAATAATTTCTGTATGTAAAATGAACCGTATCATAGACAGAATGTTGAAATGCTACGTCTTACATGTCTAGTCTAGTATATTCTGACAACGTTTATATTATTATGTAAGTATTATGAATGTAATTTGGCTGAGTACTAAATAGTACCTATTTTAAAGTCTAATACATTAGCATAGGGTAGTAGGTGAATATAATATATTAAAATAAAATATTCAATATTTGTATTTAATTTATTATTAAAAATAATTTTTTTACCTGTCTTAAATCCCTAATTGTAAGTGTACCTTACTTATTTTATTTTTCAGCAGGTGATTGATTCAAGTACAGGAAAATATATATCAAGTAAAAATAAGAATGAATACAACTAAAAAAATAAAGTCAACTAAATATGAGTCAAATAAAGAAAATGAGAAATGCATAAGCAAAGAAAACTAGCTAAATTTTCTTCGATTGTCCCTTGTCATTCCTTGTTTTTGTTTTACATACAAAATTCTTAACGATTTTTTACACCGTTCCGTAAGACACTCCCGTTAATTTCGATGTTCTTCCACACCTGTCACGTTCGACTATATTTTTTTTATTTATTAGCTTCTTATATACGTTGATTTGTATAAATTAGTTATTCCAAAGTCAATTAAAGTTTACATTGAACACCCAAAACGTGCGATCGGAACTAGGTTTAAGGAACACATTGCGAGTTATCGCTATGGGACGCTTGAATCATCCAGCGTTACGCAGCATATAAACGATAACGGATATAAAATGGACATAGGAAATTAATAGGGTGGAGGTTTATTGGGATACCTACTACCTATGCAAGGAACAATAATTTTTTACAAGAACCGTTATTTTATTTGGATCCTTGTTTACTAAAATAAATGTATCGGCTATAAACCAATTAAAATTACCTAATCCTCACTTTCAGGATAACAATTCCGCGATAAAACCTTTAATTAACCAACACCAACAGTTAAATTGTCACCATAAATAAATTTCGCAGAGCTTTTCCACTTCCTTTTTCCGCCCCTCGAACGCACCGAAACATACTCCATCGGATACCGATCCGGCAACCCCGTAATAAAATGAGTTGCATTGATGTATCTGCGACACGGATTTAATTACCTATCTCCTGGATAGGAGTCTCGGGTGTAAGCGCCGAGTACTGTATATCACGAAAATACCTGCGGCGAACGCGAGACACCGGTGGCTATTATTATTCCGGTTTGAAAATAAAGAATGTGCAGGGTACGCTGAACCCCGCTATGGAATTTCTATTGGGATGTAATTCGGTTATCGCGTGTGGTTCCTGGATTACGTGCGAAAGAGCATTCCGATTTTAATAAACTTGCGGAGTGCGCGACATATTTCCGCATTCATTCGAAGTTAAAAGAGTTTCCCTCTCGGGTTAATCGATAGATGTAAGGTCTGCGTGCAACTCCTGTCTTTTATATTATTTTATGTGGTTCCAAACTCGTTAGTAAATTGAAATCGGGATGACATACATATTTTGGGCTCTTTTCAACAGTTTAATCATTGTTTATATACATACTAGTTAGACAACCATATGGACAAAATAGTTAACGGATTTTGAACATTTTGGACAAAAGCGTAGATGGCGGCACGCCGTTGATGTCCATCTCGATTTTAATATAAGCTTATAGTTAACTACTACATACAAGATGGCTCTCTACGTGTCGGCAAATTATTATTAATTGCGATAGTTACCCAAAGGTCAAGGTCCGCATAAGATTACCTCGTAAGTTGTAGGTGAGGCCCGGGGAAAGGAGAGGATGGATAGGCGATGACGCGGTGATGACACCCCAACGCGATCATTCTCGTGTTTGTTTACATTGAAAAGTTAGTATTGTATACATATATATAATACTACTATATTGCGGGTATGTGCTCAAAAATTCCGAAATCAAAGGGAGACAGCTATATCGGATATGCCACAACGTTCTGGCTGCATTATGCGCATGCGCGAACCTTAAATAACCATGCATCTTTCTTGCACATGTTGGTCAGTTGTTTCATTTCACATAATTTTACATGTGTTTCTCGTTGACAACTGTGCGTATGTTAACGCTTGATCATTGTTTATTGGTAATATTGTGGTTATATCCATTGCTGTTGATTATTTTATATTATTTTAACTGTCATGAATCAGAATTGAAGTCTGTATAAATATTTAGTTTTTTGGAATATAAGATGGTAAGATATTACTATTTGTGTGGCATCAACAAAAAGGAAAACGTAAAGGCTTCTATGCATAGGTAAAGCAAATAGTTATAAAATGAATATTGTAGTAACAATAAACTTACATTTTCTTCAGATTTCCAAGACGACAACAGACGATCTGCCTGGAAAATGTTTGTGGGTTGTCAAATAAAGATGATGTAACAACTTTATTGATTTGTTCGGCTCATTTTCTCCCGGAGGATTTTATAGAACCAAATGCAAAAATACTAGGGCGAAAAAGTCTCTATCTAAAATCACAGCCATACCATCAATTCTACAGTAAAGATAAAAGTACATCTACATCGAGAACTGATGTAGATATAGTTAAAGAACAGGTAAATATTCTTTTTAATATATCCATCTATTTCGATATATCGAATGTATATTTTTCTTGTAGTGGCTATCAATCATGACGAGATTTTAGTAATAGATGATAGAAGTACCAGTTTCCTACTGTAGAACAATGGATATGAATTATGCAGGTAATTACTGGATTTCTTGAAACTTGAAACATACAACCGACTACCACAAGTCGTACACTACTTCATTGAACCTGCATGAATATGCCGCGCCTTTCTCTCATCATCCGTTATCGCAAGATAGCAATGGTTACACAGATATTCACACCTTGGGAGATGTTCTATAAAAGTGTTTATATGGAATAGAATTTTCTCAGTTTTAATACCCTGAACTGAATTTCATATTTTGAGTCAAGGATTTTTAATAATCATTGCATGCAATTATGAAATTAATTATTAAATGCTACATATCTATTCGATTGTATCACAAGGGAAAATATCATCAAGGATGAGAACATACATCAGAAATATAACAAATTGGTTCTTTTCAAAATCAATAAATGTAAAAGTGGTTTTTTATTCACCTTCCCAACTATTTGCTAGCTTTTAAAAAGAATCCTTTTTTTCAGTGTAATACTATTTGTGTTTTGTAAACATGTAAATGATTGAATTTGTTATGGTATAGTTTGAATAAATATTCTATATGAACATATATTTATTATTTATCAGTATTTATTACAAATTCATGTATCCGCTTTTGTATATTTACAGAATTAGTACATCTCTTAACGTTATTTGTAGAGGCATAAAGGTCTAAATTTCGTTGCATATATCACTATGCAAACTAAAAAAAAAGGTCATTCTCTTAACAAATGAGGAAAAATTTGTACTCTTCTTCCAACGAATGATCATTCCATTATTACAATCATTTGATTATTGAAATCATTCGATTATGCCCATCACTACCAAATTGCTTCGTTCGCACATGTGCAAAACAATCGTAGAACCACGTCAGACAAAGAAACTCATTTTCCATCTCCCTTCATCGGCGAAAAGTTTTATCGTTGGTTTTATACGAGACACGCAATATAGTAGTATTATATATATGATTGTATTGGGGTATTCTATTATAATAAAAAGAACTTGAAAGTATATTGCAAGACACGTTTTTGTTGACAAAACATTAATTGAAACATTTTCTAATTTAAGATTTTTTTTAAAAAAAATAAATACTTAAACTTAAAACAAAAAAAAAATCACTGAAAAGAGAGAAATCTGAAGAACGCAAATTTTTAGTTCTCTTAGTTCAAGTATGATTATAGAATAATAAGAATGTTTTTTTTTTATTAGGAAGAATAAATATTTAGTTTGATAGTATATAATCGTTATCTTTTTACCATTTTACTTTACTTTTTCTTAGTTTCTAATTTAATGTTATGCTCTATATATGTGTGTAGTCTAAGTTTTATTTGATTTACTTATGTTTACTATTACATAATAGTAGAAATTCGTTTTTTATTATAAAAAATAAATATGTAGTTTGGGAGTATATGCGGACCTTGCCCAAAGATTACCTCGTAGATTTCCAGCCACTCAAGAGAAATAGCGCGAACGCGTTATCATGTATGCTGTATTGTGTTTTTTAATAAGTAAAATGGTGCATATACTGCATATATGTAAAAATAAATAGCGATTTGTACTCCCAAACCAAATATTTATTCTTCTTAATAAAAAAAGCATTTTCTGATTATTATATAATCATAAACGTAAGTAAATTAACTTAACAAAACAACTTATTAATTTAAAAACTAAGAAAACTAAAAATTGAGAAGTAGTTTTATGTTTTTCTTTTTTTCTCGGCAAATTTTCGTCCCTTTAGATTTAACTTTTCTCTTTTCAGTGATTTTTTTGTTTTAAGTTTAAATATTTTATTCTTAAAAGAAAAAACCTCAATTTAGAAAATTGTTCAATTAATGTTTTGTCAACAAGAACGTGCCTTGCAATATACTTTCAATTTCTTTATATTTATAACAGAATACCTCAGAATACTAACCTTCTAATGTAAACAAACACGAGAATTATCTCGAGGTGCGTCATCACAGCGTCATCGTGTATCCACCCTCCCTTTTCCCGGGCCACACAATTCGCCAATGCGAATGAATCACACATCATATCGATACGGGATTCCGTTGTTTCCGCAGATAGATAAAACACAGAAATCTGTCTCTCTCTCTCTCTCTGACCGAGATACCTGTTATATTTATTGCGTTTTCAAATCAATTTACATTCACCGATAGAGTGCACCACTTCCCTGAGCCAATACTTTATTTTTCTGACAATGCATTACGTTGACTAACTAGATATATTTAAACAATGGTTTAATTCATTAGAAAAGTCTTAAAAATGTATGCAAAGTAGAGAGGAAATTGTGTGTATTCAACGTGTATCCAACAAAGTTATATCTACATAGCTTCTCGTGTTCGCTGATGGAAAACGTTTGGTTTCTTGAAAACAAGAAATAAAAATTGTAATCTGTAAAGACAAATCCCTTGTTACTGCGTTATAGACAACAATATTAATTTTGTCGTGCATTAATATATTGATTAACGTTATGACTAGAGTGGTCGAATGTGTCTGCTTACAAGGGCCGCACTCGCCTCGCGTTATGCAGAACGCTTAGCCATAGTATATCTATAAGGTAGTAAAATAACTCCAATTCGTACGTCTAGTATCTAGTATCAGTGTTAGTCCAGTCTTGGTGCGAGATAGTACAATTCCCCGTTAACGTTCTACGCATTGTAAATGTAATACAATGTCGGGGATAGAAAATCCCAGAAAACGACCATTGTTTCATAATGTAGAAAAGTATATCGGTGAATTGCAGGATTTACATTATGGTGGTGCCAAAATAGCTTATACAGTGTGCGATTAACAATTGTTGTGCTGGCACAAATCGGACTACACCTTGGTGGTGGTGCATCTGATCCGTTATCTACCTGTAAAGATTATTCTAATTATGCGTGTGTTGCATCAGTAGATGTTAAACGGTCCATTTTTGCTACTTAAACAAGGTAAGGGACTTATATTATATATAATATTGATAGTTAAATAAATAAATAATTTTGTTTTTTCCCGACACTGTACTGTATTCTTGTGCTAAACGTTAATGTCATATATGTATATGAAACTTAGTATTGACCTGGCGCGCAGACGAAAGTTGACCACTCTAGTTATTATATAGCTTACTTTTACTCGTGGACGAATTAATATTTGACTATTTGACTTGTATTCAAATTTTATTCTAATTTCCAGTCAATTTTTTTTTTATATGTTACATGTTTCGTTGAATTTTGCCTTTCTCAATCGAATAAAACTACATGAGTTAAATATTTATTTAAAACAAGATTAGTTATCTAAAACAAGAAGAAATTTGGGTAAAAAATTTTTACAATTTAATTTAAATCTTACGTCATGACTCTATATTGAAATTTATTATTCAAATTTATACTCGGAAAGGCAGCATTGTTTAGTCAAATTCAAAATATTATGAAAATGAAGTCACATTATTACGTCATAAATTTAAAACTTAAAATCTACATGTTAAAGCTTTGAAAGTTAAAATAAAGTGATTTGAAGAAAAATATGTGGTGAATCTTTTTGTGTTGGTGTTGTGTGTCTGTGTTTTTCAAATATATATAGTAACGTGAAAAAGGTGGAATAATATGTGATCCACAGTGATGCATAAAACTATTGCTAATCTAAGTGGAACATAATTGCGTAATCGGTGGGATGTAGATCATGTAAATCATGTAAACATATTATAATAGATCGCGCTAAGATTTTTGATGTCGCTCCGATTGTTAATAGCAGATGGTTCTTTCTTTATATATGTATCATTTCTTTAATTTCCCTGCGTTTCCGATTTGTTTCTGTTGCTAAAATTCTTGTTTTTTTCAAAATCAAAATTATGATCTGTTTGAAGTTTGTGTGCCGATAAAGCGGTTTTATCTGTTTTAGAGTATTTATGAGCTTGAATACGCTTGTAAAGATATTGTTTAGTTTGGCCAATGTAACAGCTATTGCACTCTTTACATGGAATTTGATATATTACGTAAGTTTCTTTGGGATCGCCTATTTGGGGTTTTAGCTTTGTAAAAATTGGTTTGGTAGTATTATTGAGATTCGTAAAAGATGACTAATTTTCTCTGAGAGCCGTTCTTCATATGGAATTGAAATAAATTTCCGATTTTTATTATGTTTCTGTTTTTTGTTGGTGTTGTGTGAATTCTTTAGTTTATTGTCCTATTTACTAATTTTGTAGGATAATTGTTGTTTTTTAACATTGTTTTAATTTTTCTAATATTTTCTTTTTTGAATTGTGGATGTGATAATTTAATGGCTCGATCTGTCAAGTTATTGATTATACTTTTTTTATAGGAAAGAGGGGCTATTGAGTTAAAGTTGATGTACCTGTAAGAAGCTGTAGGCTTACTGTACCAATTCGTATATATGCATCCGTCATCATCATATTGTATAGTCATATCTAGAAAGTTGATAGTCCTGTTTATCTCTTTTTCAATAGTAAATTTTAGTTTAGTATGAAAGTAGTTAAATTGTGTTAGCATATGCTCAATATGATTAGTTGGAACGCAAGTGATAATGTCGTCCACATACCTTTTGAAAAATAATGGTTTAAACTTTAAAGATTTTAATATAGTGTTTTCTAAATGCTCCATAAGCCAAATTTGGTTGCCGCAAGTGGTGACTCTGGAAATTAGAATAAAATTTGAATACAAGTCAAATAGGCCTCTTATTAATTCGTCCAGAGTAAAAGTAAGGTATATGGTACAGGCCAAGAAGAAAAATAGCAAGTTATTATATAGTATAATAATGTTAATAAATAGTGAAGTGAAATATTGTCTTTATCATATTCATTTCCTATAATTTTGCTTCAAGTAAATTAGTAAAACTTGGTTACTTTAATAATACAAGGTTTTAATTGTGTTATTTCGGTCCGGTTAGGGAAACATCTCTGTCCAAACGATTTTTTCGGTCCAACATTTTATTGTCATGTATCTTTCTCGATTCTGTTTCAGTGTTTCTGCTGATGATGATAGCTTTGTTATTAAAACGTACGTCCAGTTTAGTGCTTTAGTTAGGGGTCTAGGGAAAGTTTGCAGTATTACCAGTGCCCTAGTTTGGAATATTTTTGTCAAAACAGTCAACGCTAGTTGTGTTTCATCTCATACTGTAAAACAGCAGTTTAGCAAAAAATTAATACCGTGAAATCGGAAAACAAGATAAACAGAAAAAACCGAAAAGGGCCGAATACCGTTTTAGGGGTTCCAGTTCACAAGTTAAACAAAATTTAAAATCAAATATGGATTCAGCAGTAGTGTCTCTGAAGATATCCCGTGCGATTGGGCACGAAACGTCGCCCAGTAGGAGCTCCTGTGTACAGTGACGGCCGAAGTCTGCGTGTAAGTTTAACTCCTTTTAATGCCTGTTGAAAAACAGCCTTTTCTTAACAATATTATAAAGTCGGCTTTTCAGCACGCATTAAAGGAAATCATTCTGTGACGTAAAACCAACAAGCATATATAAAATTGTCTTTAAACGAGCATTTTACATTTAATAAAACATCAATATGGTATAAAAGAAAAATGGAGATGAAGGATTTTTTCTTCAAATACGTAAATACGAACATATAGATAGGATTAAAGTAGCTTTAGGGCGGTAGATATGTTTTTATAGTATCATGTTATTATACAATTTTACGACAGAAAGTTAAAATCTGTTGTCACAGAACATAAATATAGAGCTTTGTTTAATTAGGTGATGCTTTTTATATGCACATAAAGTTAACAGATAACAAAACCAATTAAAGTTTATATTACTTTTTTAATTGCTTTTATTAATACATTCTCAAACATTTTAAAGGATATTAACAATTTTATTAAATTTATAAGATGTAACATAAAGTTCAGGAAACGATTCCTGTTGTTACAATTGAAAAGTAATAAAGATACTTGTTTATATTTTGATAAGAAATTCTGAAGAAAATATGATAAATAAAATAAAAAAATTAAGTATTTACAAATATTTAACGGATATCTAAAAAATATACATATATAGCATTCCATCATTAATAAAAAGAGTTTGTGAGATTTTGAGGTGATTTTCATTCATTACTTTTTTTTGTAAATTGTAATTGTTGGTATTTTGAATCCAAATACGCTTTCCACACCTAATATAATAGCTTCCAAGACTAAGCATCAGTTTAATGCTGAAACTACAAAAAAGCTTTATCATTGAAAGCAAAAAAAAATCAATTTGACCAAAATCAGAGGCACAGCGTTCTTTTATTTACATATATGCTTTTACTGGTGATGTCTCTGCTTGAAAATCAGTTTTATATCTCCCTTGGATGATTATTGTGTTTCCCACCTCCAGCTTTAGTCCTGTTTTCGAGTTCTTAACGCTGTGTAAACGAGATCATTTCTTCAAAGCTCTCTCTGTAGTTAGATGAATTCCAGTTTCTCCGATCCGTGATTTCCACCTTGAAATTTCTCCTAAAAAGATATGTCGAAATCATGTGATCTGATCTCATTCCAAAAAGGTTGTCTTCCACATGATAGATATTATTGTCTCCCATTCTTGCATGTCTGTCACTTGGTAGTTCTTGGCCTCTGAATAATAATAATAATTCTTTATAAGCCACTTGATCGGAAAGATATAAGCTCCGTCAATAAAATAGGTACATCCATAAAAAAAAAAAAATACAATTAGCACACGCATACACAAACACAAAACTCAGTAGAGCAGTCTCAAGTACCAAGCAACCACACAGCTCTAATCGAGATACTCAGAGA
The DNA here is from genome assembly GCA_004143645.1 of Protaetia brevitarsis. Lineage (NCBI taxonomy): Eukaryota > Metazoa > Arthropoda > Insecta > Coleoptera > Scarabaeidae > Protaetia > Protaetia brevitarsis. Next base: position 684,613 of record RXPK01000162.1, on the reverse strand, counting down.
TGCTATAAAAACAATTCTGGATAAAATAATCTTTCGCAGCTCTTTTAAATTGAGGCATTTCTAATGACCTCAAGTCTAATGGTAATTTATTAAATACTTTAATGCAAATATACCTTGGATTTCTTTCATACCAAGCGGTTCTATGAGCTGGAATTAAATAATGTTATTTCTAATGTTATACGTGGTATTTATGTCTTTATTTAATAGTAAGTAAGAATGGCGTCTTTTTTTAAACATAGCACAGTCATATAAGAATAACGAAGGCAATAACATTAAACCATTGGCCTTAAACACAGGTAGGCAGGAGGTAGTGCTATCCAGATAAAACAGAGTACGAACAATTCCTTTTTGAATAATAAAACAACCTAAAAAGTGAGATGACCCTAGAATATAATACCATACTTACTTCATCCTAGATGAAAAATGCGCTTGGTGAAACATCAATAACGTTTCAATATTAACGCAACATCTGAATTTAAAGAAAGCATAATTCAGCGAGCATAGCTTAGATCAAAGGCCCAACAAATGCTCCATCCACGATAAAAAGGTATCCACATGGCAGTCCGAAAACTTAGTGTCACCACAAGAACGGATTCACTATGTAAACGAACTAATGATGATCTATCAATTTGGATACTATAACTGCAGTATCATCGGCAAATTGATACAAATCTTTTTTTGAAAAGAATGATGAAGGTCATTCACGAACAATACGAATAAAAGGGGGTCCAAGACGGATCCCTGCGGCACGCCTTGCAAAACCTCAACAGCAGAGGAGTAAGCCATCTTGTCGCCACATCTAACGGACATAAGCTGGGTTCGACGCTATCCATTGCAAACAATGTCCTCTAATACCAAAAAGTGATAACTTATGGAGCAGGAGTCTACGGAGTCAAATGCTTGGGTCAAATCAAAAAATAGGCCGTCAACCAGATCCCCGCTGTTAAGAAGATTGCAAATGTAGATCTAAGGTTAAGAAACCCAAATTGGTTCGGGGCTAATAATTGTCAATTGAATCTATTAACAAAAGACATCATTCTTAGGAACATGACAAAACATATATTGGTCTATAATTTGACACAAAATCCTCCTTTTTGTAGACCGGTATCGCTTTAGCTATCTCAAGCAAGGCTGGAAAAACGTCCTGTAAAAATGACTGATTAATCATGAATGACAATGGCAATGAAATAAACTCAGCAACGTATCCGAGAATCCGACAAGGAATTTCGTCAATACCCCGAAGATGTTTTATTGGAAATTGACATAATGACATTTAAAACTTCGTGCTTGTCGGTTGGTTGCAAATATATTGTTTTATCGTGATGATTTAATTTATCATTATACTGAATATTACTTTGAGGGACATCCGAAACACTCTTAAACTTTGGCGTTTGAATCACCTCATTTTTTGCCTCCTTCATTATCACCAAATGGAGAAGAGGGATGACCAGAAGACTTTCCATTAGTGTTCAAGGAGTAGTCTTCACAGCTGCTGTTATTCCTAAACACACAAGCCTCTGTATCTTGCTAAGTTCAGTTATGGCAGTTCGCTGTGGCATCTTTGTGCACCACACCAGAGATGCATAAGTGATCAAGAGTCTGACCATCATGGTGTATGCCCAGTACATCGTATTAGGCCTTAACTCCATTTTTTTTTTTATCTATGAACTCTCCTTGTAGCGCCAATAATCAGTTAATAATTATAATGAGACTCTTGCATTTTGAAATTGGATGGCACTCATTTACTTACCCCGTTTTGAAATACAAAATCTTTCTGCCTTGATTAACTGATAGATTGGAAATCACAGATCCAAAGCTTCTAGCACCTAAGTTATCTTGACACGTACTTATACATATGTATTGCTCTGTTTTTCAGAACACAATGCCCGGGATTTTAAAATTCTATTTTTTCAACATTCAGTACAATATTATTATTATGTTCAATTTACTTTAATTTATTTTGCTTGTCCGTTTACGATTTATATTTTTTTTCTTTTTTTTTTTTTCAATAAAATCAAATTAAATAAATTAGTGGTTTCAATACACCCAGCGACCTCTCTAAGTAAGTGCAAGAAAACTGTGGAAAGTGACTTCCTACCTGCTAGGTGGCACAGGACGCTTCAAAGGGGACCAGATCGTCTGTCAGAATCGTACTCCGGACGCTTATTAACGAATAGGCAGTTAATTTTCTCACCTAACAGGCGCACCCTCAAAGCCCTTTCTTGGTTTATTAAATTTTAATATAAGTAACTATCGAAAATCGATGTAAACACTTACTGTACAAATAAAAAACAACGTTTCAAACCAAAACAAGCTTAAATCTTTATTTATTTACCCAAATGCTATGTTTCCTTATCAATTGAGACTCTAATGATCACAAAGGTACGTAAAATGGAATCAGAAAATACTATATAAGACAATCTTTAATACAAAAACATGTCTTCAAATTTTCCTGGCATTTTTAAAACTAAAGAGGTTATGGAAACGTCATATAATAAATTAAATATCAAATAAATAACGGCGCCATCTATATGTAAACGGCAAATACTAAAATTTTTATAGCAAACGATAATCTATTATTATATTTATTTGTTAAAGATAGCTATTTTATCAAATATCAAATTCGGTGATATTTTTATACAGCCCTTACATACAAAATTTACTAAAATACTAAACTAAATGGCGGTTCTTATAAACTAACCCCCAAATTATCGTATGGTGAAATAATTTACACAAAAATATAAGTTTCTGATTAAAATTGAAAGGGAACTGAATTAATTCCGTTCTGTTTTAGGTGACGTGATTCTAAGGAGATACTAACTTGAAAGGACACGACGCTGGCAAACTCTGGTGCTGGAGAAGGTGGTTCAGTTAGATGGGCCTCCGGTCTCGGTCAAAGGCATGGAAAAGGCTATCTGGTCGGGAAGTCTTCGTAGGATATTTATAGGATATTTTCTTGGCAAATTCAGGTATTCGATATGGATTTAACAAACAGGATTTGTATCGATACTTTTTTTTTAAGTAAAACTTCTTGGAACTTTGATAATTTTTTTTAAAATTGTGGCAAAAAATATAACGGAAGATTAAGACAACCGTCGTGTCTGGTAACCACCAACAGAATGAGAATTCAAATCATATTCAACGGTCAACAGCCTTCGATTGTTATCACACAGGTCGGCCAATCTGAATTTTGAAAGATAAAGCTAACCGACATTAAAATACCGTTATTTTCTATAGATTGAGGGGAATACGCCAAACGTTGAACTCAAAACACCCCGGAGATTGAAAAATCTCTGCGAACAAAATATAACGAACATAAAAAGATACCAGGCCAGTTTGAATTAACATATAAAATAAAGTTTACATTACAATAAAGCAATATTTAGCATCTAATGCTAATGTTGTCCATTTTAAATAACTATCTTTAACAAATTCATAATTCGCCTGTAGAGTAGGCAACTGAGTACACGCCTCACTTTTGAATTACTTGTTCCTTTAGTCTAGAACCTTGTTGTGAATGCCTTTAAAATAGATTCCATACCTTAAATATCATAGCAGTATACATACTCGCCGTTGTTTGAGCACGTTTCTCTGTAATTTCGCCATTCATTTCACGCCTTCAAATTGCGGAATCCCCTCCCTCATCTATCGAGGATATTGCTTATCGTTTCGTAAACGTAATATCGCAACATATATGTACATCTGCATATAAATTAAACGTACGTATTACGTATACTGCAGTATTTCGATACTAAATCTCGATTAATTCGGTCACGTTTCGGTGGTACGGCGGTGGTCGTTTGGTCGGAGTGGTGGCGCGCCGCCGGGATTCGGGATTTCCCCTTCTTTCTGCTTTGATAAATGTTGCGGAACAATTGGGAAATCGCCGATTTAATTATGTTAGTGGCCCGGCGATAACTGTTCCGTTTTGATTCATACGCCGAGCGCCACATCATGCGACGAAGTTTGTTCGGTGTACTGGGCAGCATTCGATTACGATTTTTGACATTTTGGAAACTCGTTACGCGATTGATACGTTGAGGCGACGCAATAAATCCTGTGCGGTTGGAGAAAACACGTTCGCAGTTATTGATTCCTTTGTCTATGTTTGCTCGAAGTTGTTTAGCCCTTAATTGATTCATTAATCAAAAACTATTAGCTCTGTTACAATAGATTTAGGAGCACAATTAGATCCAAAGCTTAAACATTGATGCAATTGCACATTTATGGTATTATGTAAACAAACGTTCAGTCAAATTATACAAAGAGAGAATAGAAAATAAGTTAAAGCAAATTATTTTTTTCAGAAATGACCCGAAATGCCTTAAAAGCTTAGACAGGATGTAGAATTAAATTGAAATCGCCTAAAGTTGACATTACACTGTAAAAAAAGTTGCAGTAAAATTACATGTAAAATCGTTCGTAACAAAGTTGCCTACAATTTTACAGGTAAATTTGCTTCATAAGGTAAATTTTCTACCATCTAGTAAATTTCACACGCTGATGTGTTTTTCAAAGATTGTACTGTAAAATTCGTATGTAATATTTATATGAACTCTATATTTACCGAACACTGAAGTAATTTTCATATGTATTTTTATAAAGAGAGCAAGCAACTTACCTAATTCTTTTATAGCACCTAGTAGGTCATACTGAATCGCTCAACCAGGGATCAAGAATGAACACGCTTACGCGAAACCTACGATTGTTTGTGACGTACATGATATCAATGAGCCAATAATAAGTTCGACAAACGAATAGAATTACCTACACGCACAGATAAATAATCCAATAACCAATCACATTGCGGCGCATGAATTTCGTATTTTCCATGATATCTATAGTTTTACCCGAAAATTCAAGTAAAAACAATTAAATATAAAAGATCCTCATTTTTTTACAGCAAAATTAATAGTTCACTAGTAAAATTACTTTTAAAGTGCACTAAATACCCCAAAAAAAAATGTCAATTTTACACTTTTAAGTAAATTTTGAGAGTAAATACAAAATTGTACATGTTTTTTCCTGTATTTTCCTTTTGAATTTTTGTTACGTCTTAAACTTACATGAAAAAGCTATAAATTTTACCGAAATTTCTTTTTCCATGTTAAATATCCTAGAAAAAACATGTAAAACAAAATTTACATGATTTATTGTGGTACATTCACAACGTTATTACATGTAATATTCCTGATTTACCATGGCAAAATTACTGTAATATTTTACAGTGTACACCATAAAAACTTTTTTAGCAAAAATCTTTTATAAAATACTCCGCTGGGCTTCCGGGTTGGAACCGTGTCATGTGTCTTCCTCTGGCTGACGTTTCGTCCACACTCGCAAGAGACATCTTCAGGGCTGCTGTTACTGCTATTGACCTGAGACTGGAGCGTCAACAGCAGTAGCAACAGCCCTTAAGATGTCCCTTACTTGTGTGAATAAAACATCGGCCAGAAGAACATTTGGGACGCGGCTCTAGCTCGGAAACCCAGCAGAGCATAATATTGACAGTGACCGTGGGCCTCTGCGTGTTAATCTTTTACAAAAGTTCTTTCACAATTGTATTGTTATATTATATACGCTAAATAAATTAAAATATAAATTTTGGCCGGATGCTAATTTTTTATTGACATAATTTTTGACAAAATTTTCAAACAAAAAAAAATAAAATAAAAGTGCGTTTGATAGTCCATAGTTAGGTATATAATAAGTAAAATAAATTGCAATGAGTACTTCTCAATTCCCTTTATTAACCTATAATTCATTTCATTTCAGCTACTAGTTTCGACTGATGGTAATAATTATCTTCCTCAGGCCATAACTGCAAATTTACATGTAATTGTAGAATTGTCCTCTTGCAGATTTATATGAATCAATATATGTTTATAAATTTAAGTAGATTTTTGATTTTTACAGATTAATATGAATGATTTTCAAATATGAATGTAAAGATAAAACTGATTGTTAGAAGTATATATACCAGTCAGTGGATTAAAAACTCAGCAAACAGTGCAATAAATTTAAATTATATAAGATTAGCTGACCGGACATTGTGGGAAGAAATATGAAATTGAGTTTAATGAGTTATTATAATTTCTTAATTAAAAAATATGTTATGTCGGTGTGGGTTTTTTTTAGATTAGATGTTATTATATATGTTGTTATATTGTATAGTGGTCGTTGAATAGTCAAAATCAGGCAGAAAAAACAGAAAATTGATTTAAAAACTAAAATTGTTTAGTATATTTTAATCTGAGTATAGTTAGGAATTGCTAAAAATTGTGAAAATTAAGCTATTCTTAAAAGTTATTTAATAATAATTGTAATGTATGCCGGTGGAAGAATAAGACACGTGTTTACTATTGCACAGTTTTATTGGGAAGGGGGGCCCGATCACAATTGGCGTTAACATTTATACATATTGACACGCAGACGCAAACACAGAAGTAACCTATATACACAATACATATACACAAATACATATACACTACAATAATAATAATAGGCATTTTATTATCCAACAGACAATGCCCAGTTGCAGGATAATACATACAATAAAGGTATACACAATATATAAGAAAAGATAACAATATTAATTGAATGCAAATTAAAGTACAAAAATAATAATAAAAAAAATCAAATTATATTAAATAAATCCTCTTCATGACTATTAGTCACCTTCGAAAGCGTGTAAGTTGGCGCTCGTCTCATGATGTTTGTCCTCGCAAAAGGAACAAGAAAGGTGCTGTTATGTCTTGAGCTCAACCTTGGCACAGAAAAATTCATACGTTGAAGAATGAAGGAGCAATCTATATTATTGTTAAGTAATTTTCGGAGAAATTTCTTGTAGATCTTCTCCCTTCTCACGGTTAATGCCAACATGCCATGTTTTTGTAGTAATTCGTCCTGAGGGACACCTCTTTCAGAATAGATTCCATCAGATTTACATGACAAAAATTTTAAAAATCTACGATGGATAGTATCTAAATATAGAGAGTCACACGCATACAATGGGTTCTAAATCAAAGCAGCATATTCAAGCTCACTCATAACATAGGCATAATACAATGTCTTTAAGAGAGAAATATCTTTAAAGTATTTAGAGATACGTATGATAAAACCAAGAGATTTCATGGCCGCAGCATATGTGTCAATGATATGGAATTTGAAGGTAAAGGTGCTATCAAAAAGTACACCAAGATCCCTATATTCAGACTTACGAATTAAGGGTGCTACCCTTAATGCTATGAGTCGATAAGTATGGGGAGGATGAACGAGTGTAGGTGAGTACGCAACATTTTTCAACATTTGATTTAAGTTTGAAGTTATCGTACCAATCAACTATTGTGTCTAGTGCACGCTGTAGTCGACATGCATCATCAATATCTTAATGTCATCAGCATAAGCAAGTATAGGAAGATCAATTTGCAAAAGCAGATCATTGATGAATAGCACGAATAACAGGGGACCCAAATTCGAACCTTGCGGTACACCAGAGGTAAGAATAAAACTATTAGAGCTGCAACCGTTATAGGTGACATAACATTTACGCTGTTTTAGATACGATCTAAGCAAACGCACAGCAGATGGAACAAAACCCAAGTAACTTAACTTGACGAGTAGGATGTTATGATTGACCAAGTCAAAAGCCTTAGTCAGATCGATGTAAATCACATCTATCTGTCCGCGTCTGTTCAAGACCTCAATGATAAATTGAGATGTTGATGCAAAGGTTGGTAACTGTAGATCGACCTGAGATGAACCCGTGTTGACAAGGGGAAATGCAATGGTAGGAGCAACTATAAACGCGATTATACAGCGCCTTCTCATAAAGTTTTGCAAAATTGGATATAATAGAAATGGGTCAATAATTAGTAAGAAGTTCCCGATCACCCTTTTTATGCACTGGTAATTTTTATTTAAGATATTCTCTGACAGCCAGTCAACACTTAAAGCAATTAGTTCCGTAAAATATTGACACTAAGCTGATTTGGAATTGTACAAGAATTTCAGAGAGGTAGGCATCCAAAGGAAATTAACATTGGTATGGGTTCCCACCCATTCGGACGTGGTCAAGGCCATTTGTTGGCGCTGGCCTTTCTTTCGGCATTACCAAATCGCAAATTAAAAAATCCATTAATGAATGGATACATAATGAGTCCAGAGTGGTGGTAAAAGTCACCAGATAAAAGAGTTTCTAAAAGAACAGAAGCCAAAATTAATTTAGGTGTGCTGATTAGTCCCTGTAAACTAAATAGGTGTATGTAAAACATAGGGCTGGTAGATGACACTACTTGCAGATTCCGCCAAGAGGATGAAACATCATCAAATCACGTGCTGTGCCAATGCGATGACCTGGCGAGAACAAGGGTTTCTAGTTTCTAGTAATGGACGTGGAGAACCCGATGGCTAACAGCTGCACAAAGGAGCTACTCTCAAAGATGATAGGCCTAATTTAGAGGCTAAAATTAGAGAGCGTCTTTTAGGAAAAATGGCATCACAATAGATTTGAAAAGATACGTGGGTCTCTCCTACCCTAAAATAGCTACATCGTCACCAAACTAAAATAATCTCTAACCGAAAAAATCATTAAAAAAGCGAGCTATTGATTCTCTCCACCATACAAACAAATTGCAACGTACACAGACGCCGATGGACGATAACAACTCTATTTAGATAACGCACCCGGAATAAAAAGAAACACAGTTGACGCTAAAAATTACTCGGTATTTACAACGCCATATCCGCTGAACGCATTCGATGCACAACATACTGTATTTAGATAGCAGCAACAGCGGGCGCAATGCTCGTTTCCATCGACTTCCATCCCTAGCGGCCGTTTGACGTAACGCACATCCCCACGCTGCAAGTTGGTCGTGTACAACATACGTAAAACTACAACAGGAACTCCGCTTCTGTCCTACATGCACACAGTGCCAACTCCGGAACTTGGCTCCGTCGCAGTTCGTCGGTGGCCGCATGAAATTGAAGGGAATTAGAAACGAGATGTTGTTTTGATAAGAGTCCGCTACGCGCCACGGGATTGCGAAGAGATTGAATTACAGCGGGGATGAGCGCGCGTGTGAGAGAGAAAGGAGTACAGCCGGCAGCGCCTGATGCCCGCTCGCGAAGCTGATGTTTTTTTTTGCGTTTTTGTTCCTCCGAGTACTTTCACATTGTGTCTGTCCCAGTTGTTCGTATATTTACGTAAACTGTTATAATTACGTCGGGTTTCGTTACGTCTATTGTTGTCTTTGGACAACAATTGGATCTCTTAGTCTTTATGTGCGCAATTGTTAGATACTACGCGGAATGTGGGTTAGGTACCATATTTATAATTGCATATTCCCTTCCTGTGTAACGAAACTCAGATGTATTAAGTAATTTACTTTAAACAATTCTAACACATTTTCGGATTATTTCTCCACTTTATTTACCTTTAATGTATAAGAATAATTGCAACAAGACCTTGGCCTACAAAATAGTTGTAAAGAAATATAGTTGAGCATTAATTAGTCTTGGTAATTTATATTCTAATATACTTATGGTCGATTTATTTTATATAAGGTGAGCTTTTTATCTTGAGACAACGAAATATCTCTAAAACACTGCATCAATCAAAAAAAAAGATCTTTATGTAATAAGATTTGTTATAATGTAGGCGGCTCACTGAATGGTGCCAAACTCGATCCCCCACCTCACCTCCTCCCCCCCCCCCAGAGTGGGAGGGGGAACAACTTTGAAATCTTAAATGGGAACCCCCATTTTGTATTGCAGATTCGGATTCTACGCCATCAAGTATGTAGTTTTTGTTTCAAACTTTTTTTTTTCGATTCGTAACAGATTGCGCTGTAATTGCAAAAAACATGATTGTGAACGTCCAGAAAAAATACACAAAAAAAAGAAGGAAGCAAACATGGTTTTGTGTGTTTTTTATGTTAATAAACTAACATTTCAAAAAGCCATGTGTTCGAAACTGTGCCTATTCACTTCGATACATTTATTTATTCGCAATTGGAATGCTATTCAACGATACAAAACCGTATTTTATTCAGTACTTGACAAGCTGTGAATACTTACACATTGTCCGATTCCCATTTAGATTATTAATTATTAATCCAATACAAATTAGTTAGTGTTGAATATTTGAACAGCGATGGAGGCTATAACATTACAAGAGAGAATTGAAATGATTTACATCTACGGACAAAGTGGTAGGAATATCGATGATGCTGTTAACTTTTATTCACAACGTTTTCCCGACAAGGTGCGATCGCGCGCTTTTTTACCGAGTCGTTCAACGGTTCTCTAGCGAAGGAATTGTACAGCCAAGAAAACGTAATCGCCGAAAAACAATTGCTGGAGAAAATAATGAAATCGCGGTATTAGCTGTAGTAGCTAATAATCCGCACATTAGTACTCGAGAAATAGCTCGCGGATCAGGAATTTCTCAGTCCACCATCTGCCAAATATTGAAGCGTAGGAAATATCATCCATTTAGAGTTTCCATCCATCAAGAACTTCATGGCGATGATTTTGAAAATCGAGCGCGATTTTGTCAATGGGCACTTCAACGGATACAAGATGATCCCAATTTGTTTGCTCGAGTATTATTTTCTGACGAGGCGACATTCACAAATCACGGTACGGTAAATCGGCACAACATGCATTACTGGGGTATCGAAAATCCTCATTGGTTGCTCCAAGTTGAATATCAACATCCTTGGAACGTAAATGTTTGGTGTGGAATAATTGTCAATAAGCTTATTGGTCCATATTTCATCGATGGAAACTTATATGGTGAAAAATATCGAAACATCTTGCAGAACGAACTTCCAGTGTTACTTGAAGACCTTCCCTTGGACGTACGACAAACAATGTGGTTCCAACATGACGGTTAATCCAGCACATTATTCAAGAATAGCACGAGACGTATTAGATCGAGCCTACAATCGTCGATGGATCGGAAGAGGTGGTCCAGTGTCTTGGCTTGTAAGATCGCCAGATCTTACTTCCCCTGACTTCTTTTTGTGGGGCTACTTAAAGTCTGAAGTTTCTACAGAAGTGCCAACCACGAGGGAAAACATGATTGAGCGAATCACCAACGCTTGTTCAAGGATTACGCCGGAAACACTTCTCAGTTGTGTGCAATCGTTCCAATTGCGAATAAATAAATGTATCGAAGTGGAAGGGCACATTTTCGAATACATTTTCTGAAATGGATATGATGAAGTAAAGTTCTTCGTTGTTGAATGGCTTTTGAAATGTTAGTTTATGTTAAAATAAAAAAAAAAAACAATAAATCATGTTTGCTTGCTTCTCTTTTTGTGTGTATTTTTTGTAGATGTTCATAATCATGTTTTTTTTTGCGATTACAGCACAATCTATTACGAATCGAAAAAAAAGTTTCAAACAAAAACTACATACTTGATGGCGTAGAATCCGAATGTGCAATACAAAATGGGGTTCCCATTTAAGAGTTCAAAGTCCTCATTCCAAGTTGTCTCCCCTCCCACTCTAGGGGGAGGGAGGGAGGGCGGAGGGGGATCGAGTTCGGCACCATTTAGTGAGCCTCATAGATTATAACAAATCTTATTAAGATCTTTTTTTGATTTGATGCAGTGTTTTAGAGATATTCCGTCGTCTCAAGATAAAAAACTCAGCCTGTATAACTTATTATTAAATCAATAAATAAATGTCTACACTCTTTAAATATCTTTTTTATTTTTACAAATATCGATGCCAGTTTACTCTTTTAGTAGTAAGATAATATGAAAAATAAGAGTATTGAAAAACAAGCGGTTTACTTGCTTATTCTTTCTTTAAAGAATTTGTAATAAAATGAAAGCTTAATTGTCCATTTTATTTTATTTTTCGTTTACAGTGAGATGCAGTTTAATAAGTACTATTAGCGTTAACAATAAGATTAATTTGCACGTTTTTGGTAAATCACTAAAAAAAAGTTAATTTTTCGTTCCTAAACGATTTAAATAATAATAATAATAATAATAATAATAATAATAATAATAATAATAATAATAATCGTTATTGCCCAACAGGTCAAAGCCCAATAACAGGACAAACAATAATCAGAAATATGTACATACTATAAAAAAAGAGAAATAATGAAAAATACTTAGATTAAACAGATAAAATAAATGTAATTTACAATACAAAAAAAAAGACAGCAACATTAATACAGAAAGAGAAAACTAAATCAGTCGAGATTATCCAGCATTTGGTTACCCAGTTTCGAAAGAGAATATGTTGGTAGTCGTTTTGTGTAATTCGTTCTGGTAAAAGGAACAACGAAGGTAGACTCGTACCTCGCATTCGGTCTTGGGACAAGAAAGGACATACGCTCGAGCACGAACGGACAATCGACACGGTTCTCCAAAAGTTTCGTCAAGAATTTCTCACAGATCCTTATCCTCCTCGCACTGAAAGAAAGTATTCCATGTATTGATAGAAGTTCATCCTGCGAAGTTCCTCGCTCTGGATATACTCCGTCCAATTTGAAAGAAAGATATTTCAAAAATTTTCGGTGAATACGATCCAGGGGCAGGATATCCGAAGCCATACAAAGGATACCAAACTAAGCAGGCGTATTCCATTTTGCTTATTACATAGGCAAAGTAAATGCTTTTGAGTATTGCGACGTTAGCAAAAAATTTTGAAATTCGCATTAAAAATCCCAATGCCTTACATCCATCAGAGCAAACATGTGACAGATGTGACTTGAAGGTCAGCCCAGAGTCAAATATTATATCAAGATCCTCAATCTCTGAAGCTGATCTCAACTCAGTGCCATTAATCTGATACGATGTTGCAGAAATTTGGCTTGATCGTGAATATGTTACAACACAACACTTCTTGATGTTCAATTTAAACTTATTTGTGTAACACCATTGATGGAGTATGTTAAGGTTACGTTGTAGACTGTCCGCATCCGCAGCAGAAGCAACTTCAGAAAAAATCTTAATGTCATCGCATACCCAAGGATCGGACAATCGATTTTCAGTAATAAATCGTTTATGAATAACACAAATAATAAAGGGCCAAGATTCGATCCCTGAGGTACGCCAGAAGTCGGGAAGAAGTCGTCCGACACATAGCCATTGTACGTCACATAACACCGTCTCTGTGATAGGTAAGATCGTAAGAGGTTTAGGGAAGAGGGAAAAATCCAAAGAAGATAATTTATACAATAGGATTTCATGATCGATAGAGTGAAAAGCTTTTGAAAAGTCAGTGTATATTACGTCAACTCTCCCCTTTCTATCAAGTACTTCACCCACAATACTGTGCCAAGGTAGCCAAGTTTGTGACAGTTGAGCGACCAGAAATAAAACCATGTTGGTTAGGTGATACGAAGGAACGAGTGTGGGTGTATATAGCTGCATATAAAACTTTTTCATAAACCTTGGAAAGGTTGGAGATAACAGATATAGGTTTGTAGTTGGACAATGACGCACGATCTTCTCTCTTGTGAACAGGAACTACTCTCGTCGTTTTCCAACGATCAGGAAAAGTGCAAGTCTTTATGGAGAGATTAATTTTAAATTTTTTTAAAGCGATGTTGGAAATAAAAAAAAAACTCTGATTTTCGTTCAGTCTAATCATTAAAATTTTGTTTAAAATTATGCTTTCATATATTTTTTTTTTGTATTTAAAAAAAAATCAACCGTTTTATATTTCATTTACATTTAGATTTCCTCAATCCCCATCCCTTCCTCCCTGCAGATTCCGATTTTTTCCTCTTCGCTCGGAAAGCAATCTCTTATTAGAGTAGACCTTATTTACCGACCGACTGATCTCCTCTTACCCATCATCCTTCGATTAATATGAAAGCCCGCCGCCCGCCAATAAGCGACCTTACACAGCGAATAATTAAAACCCGGACAATTATTGCCTCTCAAATTCCCTCAATTCCAGAGGTCTCTCCATTGAAATGTCCGCATTCTTCTCCCTGACGATAATCCGAAGCGCGCCGAGTTAGCGAGAATGAAAAATTCAATAGCCGACGCGAACGCCACGCCGTTCTCGATTTTATCGATTCGGGGCCGCTTCCTAGAACGCCCCGGCAAGGACGAATAACTTCTACGCTGTTTAATCTTAACGGCCCGCGATATTGTAAACGCGAAACGGTTGCGATTTATTGCTACGCGGCCCGAGAACATCACGTATGCCTCTACTTTATATTCGTTAGACTTCCGAGAATTCTTCGTGAACTCGTTTTTCTCATCATACGTGCCATGTAGGTGGTACTGAAAAGACTTATTCGGTAAAGCGAAGCAGAGTAAACAAGACCCTCCTAGTCAATAACGAACTGAGTCGAACGACCGTATACAAACAGTTCGGAGAACGGTGAAGTTATTCGCAAGATTTCGACTAGCACAGAGCGGCATCAGACGGATGGAAATATTGGTTCAAGGCGGATGGACTGTTTTACCTCTTTGAGTGTATAATTGGAGTTGTCGAACGATTCCAGTCCATTACGCATTGGATGGTATTAATTTTCGATTCTCTCTTGCGTAGCAAACGCGCCTAATAGCCAGAGAGGAAGTGGAATACCTGAAGTCTTTCTTTGTACTTATTAATTAACTGTTAATGTAGGGGTTATGGTGCTGATTGCAAACTATTTTTCCTTACGCAGTTATTATTATTAGTATAGAAATTTTGTATACATGGTGTGAAGCTCTTGCGACAGCTACCTCTTCCTGTGAAGAAACCGATCTCACAAGGAATTAGTTCAAACCCTAGCGCTGCTTAAATCAGAGGCTGGGTGTGAGTTCGTAATAAAATTATAAAATGGGAGCCAACGGATAACCAGAGATATGCCCCTAAATCATGAAATATTACCAGGCATTTATTTCTGTTAATTAAAATTATTAATTGATTTAAATCTGGTGAAGTCGACAACGAACTGCTGTGTACTGATTGAATTAATTGATGAATATTACAAAGAAAAAGAAAAATTAAGTTAGCTAGCTCAACGGATAAAATTTTAAAGAACGCAAAAGAACTATTAACCTAAGAGTTACCCTGGCGAATTAAAATTTGAATCTAACCACGAAAAGTAAATTGTGAGTGATTGAAATCAAACTTCCTTAAATACCCGAAAAATTAAAAAGGTTAAAAAAAAAATAAAAGAACAGAATTTTGACCCAAAAACGCAAATTAACAATCAATTTATTTCAACAACAGGCTAAATTACAGATTGTGCAGAAAAAACCGTGAACTGAAGGTTCAGGGCTAAAATAAAAACTGCACTTGACTCTGAATTAAAATACGACAATGCTATTTCCTATGCAACGCACAAATTTAGTTTGTCCAGGAAGATAGTCCAAAATACACAACCTTTGAATTTTTTATCCACGTGGTTTCACAAAACTAACAATAAGCTAAGCGTGGACAATTACTAGAAATTTACAAAATTGAAAAACTAAATGCAAGAACAAAGCTTCTACTCACCCAACCGAGGTGATTGATAATTAAAAATGAAACAGCAAAATTGGATAACGGAAAAATTAACTCTTTAAACTATAATGAAAAAAAAAAAAAAAAACTAAAATAAATATCTTCCTAAACAAAAAATAATAATTGATCTTATATCTACAAAGTGCACTCTTCAATATATTAGCAATTATCACAATATGAATTCCTTGATAGACTAAATTACAGAATTAAATTTCAATATTAAATGAATTACAAAGTGGCAACAAAAATATACAAAAATACGTCTACTCACGTCAATAGTCGAACAAGGAACTCGCTGACAAAATTCTACAACAGTTTTTCTTACAAAAATCCCTCTCTCAACATCGTATAACGAGTCGCATAAACAAAACGCCAATATGAAAATGAATGGAATTAATTTAAAAAAAAAACAACACATAAATTAAAAATGATTCAATAAACTCTTAAACTAAAATTTATACAAAACAAAATTAAAAATTGTGAAAAATTCTCGGTAAACTGAACAACAGCTGTTTTAGCAAGGAACACAACTAATAACCAGCAAATTGGGTTGTCTAATCACAGCAGAACGTTAAAGAGTAAATTTTACAAGTACCAGGCAGGTGTGTATCTTGAACAGTATGAAAGTTGTATAGTATGAACGTGGTTGCATAAAATCTACAATCATATGATTGTATATGACAACAGTCGAAGAGTCGAACAATATGCCTTCGTGTTAAATGATTACAAAATGATCAAAAACTAGTGGTTAAAAAGAAAAAAAAAAATTAAAGCGCAAGTTAAAAAGGAATTGAAAATTGCTGTGTACTGAAGGTACCAAAGAAAATGCAAAACGAATTAATAAAAATGAAAAATAAAACTTAGCTAGCTGAATGGAAAAATAAATGGGCGCAAAAGAACAATTAAACTTAGGGTTACCCACACAAATTTAAAACTAATCACGAAAAGTAAACTGTGGGTGAAAGAAATCTGACTCTTTATTACTCCAAAAATTGAAAAGGTTTAATCAAAAATAAAAGAACAAAAATTACAATAACGTTAATTCACAATCAATAATTTTATTATTTAAAAAAAAAGAAAAAAAATTGTTAATTACAATTACGCAGAAAAAAAACCTTGGACAAAAGGTCCTGGTCAAAATAAAGACTGCATTAGACTCTAAATTTACAAAAGGACAATGCTAAATCCTTTAACAAAGCAAAAAGGTAAAATAGTTCAGGAAGATAGTCCTATTTACACAAAAATCCACGTGGTTTCAAAATTAAACAAACTAAGTTAAACGTGGACAATTCAAGTAAATTTAATAACAGAAAAAATTTAAATACAAGCACAATGCTTCTATTCACCCAACCCGAGGTGATTAAAAATAATTACAAAACAGCGAAATAAAAAAAACGAATTATTAACTCTATTAACTAAATATATCTTCCTGCACGAAAATAATAACTGATCTTATATCTAAAATGTGTACACAACAATACAATAACAATTATTATTAAACGAGTTCCTAGATGGACGAAATAAACCAAAATACGCGAATTCAAATCTCTAAATCATAAGTATAAACAAAATGGCAGCAATAAAAATAAAAATACATGTACTTACTCGCTCGTCAATCGAGAAAACTGGCCTCACAGGGTTAAACAACCGCATACATATAATATTCTACAGCTGGGTGCGCTACGCCTAAAAATCATAGAAGACAACTACAAAGAAGGACATGAACTACATGAGCAAATAAAAATATATTAAAGAGTGAAATCAAATTTAAAACAACTGAACATTTAAATAAATAAATTAAACAATTCAAAACAATAACCAAATCTTATACAATATAAAATATCTGAGAAAACCTTTCCGAAACATTGATAAAGGCAAATCGGAACACTGAATTTACGACAACCGGGGTGCCAGGCCACAGCAGTAAGTATAACATTAATTAGTTCTTTTACCACAAAACAGTAGTTAGGTGTTTACATATAAAAATTCAATATATGCCTATAAACTAATATGATTAGATGTTTTGTCTAATTCTACAAATACCTTGAAGATGTGTAATTCTTGTTGTAGAACCTTCGTGACTTACAAACGTTGTGCCAGCGTTCAAGTGTACCAAATCGGCAAGATTGAAGTTGATTTTAAATGATGTCGTTCACCGTCGACATTCAGATAAAACGCTTATAATAGATTGCCTCGTTGTTAATTGTTATTCATTTGTAGCGGCAAATATTACCACGGCGAGAACAGGCAAAATAGTTCTCGGAGGAACAAAGTAGTTAGTTATACTATAAAATTATATTTCTTATTTATTATCGTTATTAATGTCAAGATTACCTTATCGATTTTATCCATATAACTCTCTCGATGTCTTTCTGCACTTGCATCGTTAATTTATTAACCTAGTCTCGAAAGATATTATTCATAGCCATGGCAAGTTCTTAAAATTACTTAAAACTTCATCAGCCAATGGAGAGAATGAGAGGTAAGCCATTTTCCTATTTCTTTTTTGTCATTAACCATTGCCATAGTTTCAAAAGATGCTGGTGCGTATAAAAAATATTACGATTACAAGGAACAATACAAACAACAAGTTGACCGAGAAGCCAGGGAAAATTACTTGAATAAAATAAATACCTCAAATAATAAACAAAAGACAATATGGGAAATTATAAAAAAAGAAACTAAGTGCAAAAGTCAACATACACGCACAACGGGAGTGAACCCAGATCAGTTAAATCAAACCTTTGTGCAAAATGAATTAAAATTAGACACTGGCACAAAAACACACATGGAATTTCTGTCGAAGGTTCTTATAGAGAGAAACTCATCATGTTTTTTTGCACCGGTATCGGAAAATGAGGTGAGCAAAATAATAAGCAAAATCAAAGCAAAGAGTGCTTTAGATTGTTATGGTTTATCAACCAAAATGATGAAAAATGTTTCTGATGCTATTTACGCTCCCCTAACAGACCTAATAAATAAGTGTATACTACACGGTGAATTCTCTGAGGCATTAAAGATATCTAGAGTAGTTCCTATTCATAAGAAAGGAGATGTTAATAACCCAGAGAACTACAGGCCCATTTCAGTATTACCAGCCATGTCGAAAGTTATAGAATATGCAATTGCCGATCGCCTGCTGGGCTATTTTGTAAAAAATAACTTGCTTTCTAAGGCCCAACATGGGCATAGAAGAAATAGAACGACATGTAGTGGTGTAGCCGACATCTTGGGTTGCTTACTGGACGCATTTGACAAACATGATAGCGTAGAATTGAACTGTTACGATCTAACACGTGCCTTCGATACGGTCCAACATTCTATTCTTCTGTCAAAATTGTACCACTATGGAGTAAGAGGCGTCGGATATCAGTTAATTGCATCATATCTCAAAGATAGAAAACAATATGTAGAGTTCCAGGGACGAAGATCTAATATACTTAGTGTACAGCAGGGTGTTCCGCAGGGATCGGTGCTTGGGCCTCTGTTGTTGATAATATATATCAACGATTTAGATACGAATCTGGGAGCGGATCGAGTCTGTTTGTATGCAGATGATACGTCATTCTTAGTAAGAGCAACTACTGAAGCGAATAGACTGAAAAATCTGAAGCCATACAAAAACAGCGAAGAATGGTTCTCCTCGAGTCAACTAAAATTAAATAAGAATAAGACACAAAAACTAGAATTTACAACAAAAAGAAGTGGGGAAATAGAGAACATAAAACTCTTAGGCCTTTATATAGATAATAAATTAAATTGGAAAACACACATAAGTGAAATAGCAAATAAATTAAATGCAGCAATATACAGCATCCGAAGAATCATACACATCTACCTACCAGGCGGCCCGTGCCACCTACTTGCGAATTTCACAGTGTGGTGTCTTATGGCATCGAGTTTGGGAACATCCACAGACATGGAAAGGATTTTCTGCTCCAGAAACGAGCTATAAGAGTGTTACGCAATTTAAGACCAGATAATTCGTGCAAAACTTATTTCATTAGCGAAAACATTCTAACACTACCTTCCATCTTCATCTTTAAGGTTGCAGCATACATGATAAAAATGAAAAAACTTTACAAAAAGTGGAGAAAACGCATTACGTATTGCTGTGATTGGCCACCCCGGGTTCTGAAATTAAATTTGTATTTTTGTTCAGTCCGGATTTGTTTTGTCAGAGCAAGGATAGAGTTTCGAATTTCTAATATTGTTTATTTTGAAAAGATTTTGTTAATTGATTAATTGTTAGTATTATTTAGTTGTTCAGTTGTGTAAAGTTAATTCATTTATTTGTACATTTTGCGTACTCCAGGATTGTATATAGTTATATGCTAGTATTTTCTTTGCGATGCGTTGCGGCTTCATCGCACGCAGATGTTGTAAATATCATATATATGACTGTGTTACCTTGAGGCCAGTTCAGTTACCAGATTGACGAGCGTGAGGTCTGTTTTGTTTTAGTTTTCTTGGTTACCGGTTTTGGTAATTCATTTTATTTAAGATGTAGTTCGTTTGTTTTGAAATTTTAAAATCGTCCATCTAGCAACTCAGTTTATTAATGGTGTTATAATATTGTGCACAATTTATGTATAAGGCCCGTTAATAATTTGTTCTAGAAGTAACCGCGTTAAGAGTTAAATTTTCCGTTTTTTTTGTTAGTTTTAATTTTATGTATTTTAATCACCTCGGGTAGGTGAAGAGAAGCTTAGAGCTTGTATTTTAAATTTCATTTTGATTTTGTTTGTTTCTCCACGTTGATTTAATTAAATTTTAGTTTGCTTTGAATTTTTGAGACCACGTGGATTTTTTGTGGTATAAGAAATTCCTTCTAGAACGAATCTACCTTTTTGTTTGCTAAAGGATTTGCATTGTCCTTTTAATTGTAAATTCACGAAGGGTTATTTTAATCCAAGACATTCAGTCTAAGGTTTTTTCCCCTGTTGATTGTAATTAAATGTTTTTTTTCTTTTTTCTTTTTAAACAATAAATTTAATGATTGTAAATATCATTTTAAAATTACAGTTTTTTTTATTTTTGAATCAGCCATTTCAATTTTTGCGGATTTTAAAGAAAGTCAAATTTTACAAACGCCCTCCATTACTTTTCATGAAAGTTACTCTGAGATCTAAGAATCTCTTGCGCCCTTTTGAATTCATAGTTGCTGAGCTAGCTAAATTAATTTTGTTATTTTTCATTTCTTTAAACATATATGCTTGGACAATCAGTTCACAGCAGTATGTTACGCGTGGAAGAGACTTGCTGAGAGTGCCGTATCATCGTTTAACGTGCCCAGAGGTACATTGATTATTGGAGACCCAAAATTTATAATAAAATACAAGCAATAAAATTTAGTGTTCTCAAAAATAAAACCCAAAGTAATTATCTGAATACAATCAAACGTTTTCTTCTACACAATGCATTTTATAGTGTAGACGATTTTTTAAATTATCAATGCTCACCATATAGATAGGGTTGTGTGTTTAAACACATGTATGTAATTCTTGTCTTGTTTGTCTCATTTACATGTATTCTGTATGTATATGTATATATATTTTAAATGTATTATTTGACTTTTAATGTAATCTTTAATGCATTAAATAAACATTACTACTACTACTACTAACATCAAGATTTTCTTATTGGTTTTATTTTTATGCTTTCCTCGCTGTCTTTCACATCTGCTGCACTTGCATCGTTAATTCATTAATCCAGTCTCGTAGGAAATTATTCACAGACACGGCCGGCTTCTAAAATTTTAATAATCTTCATCGATGACGTACAAAAAAAAAAAAAAGAAACTACACGAAAATACGATCCATCGTTTGCGTGCAGTCGAGCGATCGTTTCTTTAATATCCGTCGACAAACGTCGATATGGACGCCACATGCTGGTGCCTCGTCCTAACGATCTCCATATGCAAAAACGGCGAGGAGAAGCGTCGGTCGGTCATTCGCCCTCTCCGCCTATAGCATCGCATTGTCAACTTTTTAATTAAGTCCCGGGCGGTCGACATACGCGTTCCAACACGTACACTACTCGAATATAACGAGATTCGCAAGCGGTAGTATGAGGTATACGGTCGAAAATATGTGAGCCAGGCCGCTTTTAATTGGACTAATCCGACTGGGAAGATGTCACGTTTCCATTTGCTATCGTTTTAATGCCGTCTGACCGGACGTTCGGTTAAATTCCGATAGGAGTGTAATTCCCGACGTCCAGCTGCACTATCGCCTCTGGCGGAAGTGGCCCAGTGGCACGGCTTCCGGGTTATCCATCATAGCGCACAAGAGCTGAGCGGATAAGTTATGGAGCACGCAGGTAGTTGGCGTTAGGAAGTAATTGGAAAATGTCAAGTTCTTTAATAGTATACGTAGGGTGAAAAGAAATAATGTAAAAGAAAATTGTATAGATGATAGATATTCATATTTATCATACTATCGTGGTTTCTTTTTAGATTATTTTTTTCTGTGTGTTTTAGATTATTGATTTGTTACGGGGTTCGCTCGCTCTCAAGCGTAAAGGTTTTGGATCGAAATAATTTGGTTCGACACACAAATTTTTGGATGACACTGTATATTTGATAACACAAATAAAAAACATTCAAGATAAAAAAAATAAATAAATACAATGAATTGCAATAAACAACTCTTAACATGGGTTACGATGATACGATAACTTGCGTACTTAAATACTAAATTAAACTATTAATTATAATCTAATTTCGAAATATAGAGGTTAAGTTTAAATATCGAGATTACTAATATTGGCCGGGAGGTTTGTATTGTGTGATAGGATTTTAAAATAAAATGAATAAATAAAATAATGAAATATTAAATTTTGGTGCAAAGAGAATAATAAAATTAACCCTAAATCTACCAAGGGGTGCTTTTGAGGCACAATTGATTTTGAAATTGCTGAAACTTTGTAAGTTAACTGCCCACAGACTGGAGGATTTTTGTATTCTCAAAATAAACTATTTAACACAGAATGACATAAAAAAAATTTAAAAATATTTTTCCTGTTTTACTAAAAAATTAAACATAATTTACCGACACGTCCTACCAAGGTGTGTCTTTGAGGCACATACTGTTATTATACTATAAAATGCATTGCTACGTTATTTAAAACTAGGTATGTGGGTAAATCCCCCGTAATAAGATATGCTTTATATTTCGGGACTTTCCCCTTGTATGTAAGAACTTCCAGTTGCATAAGGGGAATTCCCTAAATGCGTTTTGCTAAAACAGTCAGCTTGCATTGCTATCAGTGTATTTGTGACTTTCCTAACGAACGCATTGGCCGTTTTACGTGTCTATTGGTTAATTTTATTTCTTTTACCTAGTGGAGAGTATAGTATAGACCAGGTAAGCAAAATAAAGTTTTGATTGACCCCAGTAAAAATAGATTTGTTGTTTTATGCTTATTTGGTTTTGAAATTTATGCAGAAAGTATAACCGATTGGTTGACTGACCGACGCCGGCCACTAACTGTAAAGGAGTTGCTCGATGCATTGTACGTAAGTGATGAGGATTTGGGAAGGAATGTAAATGATGGTGAAGATGAAGAAGAGCCAAATGACGAAACCTCTTCTAGTGAAGCGGATTATCAAGAAACTGGCGATGAAGAAAGCGATGAACAAAAAGGAAGTGACGATGCTAATGATGAACCGCCCGGCCATTCGCAAACTTTTATTGGAAAAGATGGTATCGAGTGGAATGCCACGCCGATTGCCAAGGGAAAAACACGTGCACACAACATAATTACAACAGCTTTGAACAAAGTGAAACTTCCACCTGGAGTGCATGTTGATACTCCTTGGACGCATTCAATTTGTTTTTTGATGATACGGTTATTGGTATTGTGGTTACTTTCACTAATAAAGAGGCTGTTCGTATTCTTGGCGATTGTGGAAACCAGTTGACGACGTTGAAATCCGTGCTTCTTGGGCCTTTTGATTACTGCTGGAAGAAATAAACAAGGAATGGTGGACTATAATGAGCTATGGAATCCTTTATATGGAATCCTGTTTATCGAGCGTGTATGTCACGAAATAGATTTACTCAATTACTAAGATTTATTCGTTTTGACAATAAAGCGACCAGAACCCTCCGAAGCAAAAGGACAAGTTGGCACCAATTAGAGACCTGTGGACCGTGTTAATACAAACTTGCTAAAATATTATCTTCCTGGCAGTAATCTAACCATCGATGAACAACTGGTGCCTTTTAGAGGTCGTGTATCTTTCCGACAGTACCTGCCAAGCAAGCCAGATAAGTACGGTATGAAAATTTGGTGGATATGCGATAGTGGAACTAGTTATCCGTTACGTAGTATACCGTACTTAGGAAAAGAAGGTCTCAACAGAGCAGAAAACTTAGCGCAAAAGGTGGTTGAAGACCTTTGTGAACCTTTTCTGAGAACTAAAAGGAATATTACGTTCGACAACTTCTTCACCAGCTACGAGCTTGCATCCAGTTTGCTTACCAAAGGCCTAACTTGTGTAGGAACGCTCAGAAAAAATAAGCGCTGCATACCACCAAATTTTTATCTCACAGGCGACGGAATATTGAAAGCAACTTGTTTGGTTTTCAGAAGACAATGACTGGTATCTTATGTACCTAAGAAAAATCGCTGTGTCATATTATTATCTACAATGCACAACGACTCCACCATTGATGAGGAAAATAAAAATAAATCTGAAATCAATAAGTACTACAATTCCACGAAAGGATGGGTGGATACACTTGATCAGATGGTACATACATATTCAGTGAAACGCAAAACTAATAGTGGCCTTTGGTCTATTTTTTCAATATAATTGATGTGTGTGGAGTAGCTTCATTTGTCATTTGGAGAAATATCCATCCTGACTGGCATATTTCCAAAAAACGAAGACTTCGCAAATTTTCTTACGAGAAATTACAACAGAATTAGTACTGGGGCAAATTAGACGTCGTAGTTTGAGTGGCTTGCATAAAAGTCATACTTCATTGATACAAACTACGTTGAATCAAGTACCAACCACAGGGGAGTCTTCGGCTCGAGAAGTAAGAAAACGAAAACGGTGCTATATTTGCCCATCAAAGAAAAGCAGAATGTCAACACAGTTATGTGATAAGTGTAAGCAAACGGTTTGTGGTGAACATTCAGAGAAAATACTCACGTGCACAAATTGCAAACTACATAAATAACTTTCAAATATTTTACTATCTTGTACTATTTTTAAATTATATCTCCTGACACACAATATTCTTTCTATATGTTTTAATCTTACTGTATACCTACTACATGAAATAAATAATGCATATTTTGCTATTATTTACATCAACAATGTGTACAAATAGATGTGTGCCTGTGAGGCACACCTTGTAGAACACGTTACGATAAAACGTTGGTAGGACTAGGGTTAAAAATTAAATTCGACTTAGTTGGTAGATGTCTTGGAGGGTCGGTGTAATTGTGTCCAGAAGGGTGGTTTGAGCGCGGTACGCTGATGTCAAGGCGTGGTCCCCTTTCGAATTCAATGATCCGGATTTGGTCTCCTAAATTGAGTACTTCGTTCACTCTCTTGGTTTCACTCAACGCCAAAATAAAGTGGTGGTAGATAGTAGATAATAGATAATAGTAGTAGATGATAGATGATAATAATGGGTCCTAAGATAGGATCGGATTACTAAACTGATAAAATTAACAACAAAAGTCCGCTTACCAGTACCTAAGATGACGCCATTAACAAAATGAAATGCCGGCTCGACGTTGCTGTTTCAAAACCATTTTCAGGAATATTGATGCAAAGGACACAAAACTCCTGGCACCGCAGGTAAACGGAACAAAAATGCACTCGATATTAGAAGTTTCGCGCGCGACAAAATCCCACAATGTGGTCATAAATTTAATTGCACGGAGTAACTTGAACAGCGCGTGTAAGATGGTGTGTGACCCTGTCCGTCTCCCTTACTTAGCTAGCGAAAGGGCGGAAGTCGGAAGATATAACGTGAATCAAAATAAGTCACGGACAAACTTAACAATGCGGAATAATTTACACAAAAGAAACGGTTTTAATGAATGAAACTTGAACTAATTATTGAAGAATGAAAAGCAAATTTAACTGACAAGGAATTACTAATTAATTTGGAAGTAAATGACGAAAATGAAACATTAAATTTTGCTATCGCGGTAAGATGCGTTGTGACGACTAAGGAGTTCTAAACCTCACTGCTAGATGGCGTTGCAGAGTCTAATTCTTAAATTAAATGAAATAAAAATCTTTAAATAAAATCTAAAAATGAAGTGATCGCAATCCAACGGCAACAGATTCTTTACCTTTCCGAGTAATTTCTTTAAAAAAAAAACATGCTTTAATTGAAACTAATTAACGTCAAATTTTGATAAAATTTTCGCGATTAAAAATAAGTTATAAGGTAATTGTTTCTGTGGAAGAATAATTTAATGAGAGTTTAAGGTGGAAATCTCATTACTATAGTGAAGATCTTTGCTAAATTGTGGATCTGAAGCTACAATATTTGTCTGTAAAGAACAAAAATAATTATAGGACGACATTAAGCCACTAAACATGCGTTAATTAACTAACGCTAATTAAATAATTAGAAGGGTTGAGAGAGATCAAATGAGTAGAGTGGTACTTTGATATTTTAAGCTTACTTACACATCCATTAAACAATACCTAAACCGTTAAGATTGTATAAGGGTGAACAGCTTTCTCTTTGGAAAATGTACAAACAGCTTTCAAACAACTAAGGACGATGACTTAACATGATAATTACATTTTAAATATTATTTTTTACTAAAGACGTAATTATCGTAACTATTTCCAGACATATGAGTACAGCGTTGCAATACTTAACAGTGTGACTTTTGGCACCGGTTCCTGCACCCCCGTGCCCTAACGGGTAGTCATTCAAATAGCTATTCCATCGCAACAGATAGCCGACTGATACAAAAATATAATGGCTATTGGCTGCAATTAATAGGCTATAATCAGTCGATTATCTATTGCGGCGGAACGGTTATCCCTGTGGCTATCGGTTATCTGTTACGATGGAACGGTTATCCGTTTAGCAAAGCAGCTGGTTTTGATTGACAGAATGGCTTTTTGAAATGTTAGTTTATGTTAAAATAAAAAAAAAATCCAAAATCATGTTTGCTTGCTTCTCTTTTTTGTGTATTTTTTCTTGACGTTCACGATCAGATTTTTTGCGATTATAGCGCAATCTGTTACGAATCGAAAAAAAGTTTCAAACGAAAACTATATACTGGATGGCGTAGAATCCGAATCTGCAATAGAAAATGGGGGTTCCCATTTAAGATTTCAGAAGTAGTCGAGTTCGGCACCATTCAGTGAGCCCCCTACATTATAACAAATCTTATAATAGTAATAATAATAATTTATGGGTTACTGTGACACAGTTCTGTATGTAACAAGTCTAGAAAAAAATACAGAAAAGAAGGAAAAAACAAAAATATCCAACATAATTAAAAACTAAAACGAAAGTAAGCAAACTTAATAATTAAAGAATTCATCTACAGAATAAAAATTGTTTCATTTGAGAAAAGTTATTAATGTTTTCCTAAATTCTCTATAGGAATTGTCAATACATAGGATAGCGGATATCTGAAAATTTTGATACCTAAATTTTCAGGGCCCAAGCGAGTAAGATGTAACTTACATTCTGGTCTATGCAAATCATTTCTAGTCCTGGTGCCATATGTGTGCATGTCAGCATTTTAAAAAGAATGTCTGCTAAGTGGTTTAAGAGAAAATGTTTGTAAAATTTTATTTATTACTAATAGATATAGTCCCTTGCAACAACAATTGTCACATTGAAAACATACTTTTCAGTTTTCGCTATCTTAATTATGCAAAAATTGACAAAACTGTTTGAGTATCAACCAAATTTGGAAGTAGTACTGCAGTTGAACTCCTAAGAGCGAAAAAACTGGAAATATGTAATTCAATAAAACAATATTTGGAAAAATTGTGATTTTAATTTTTTTTTTAATATGTTTACAAAAATTTGCATACAGCCTCAAAATTGAATTCTAAGCAACTTTTTCAAATAACTTTTTTCGATATCATGCCATCTAACCTCACTTTTTGCAGATTCACGGCATATTTTTTAAATTTACCGCCATACTAGTGGTCACGTGACATGTGTCAAAATAGATTTTGAGGTTTCTAGACATGCACAACCTATTCCCACAAAAAAGTTTTAGTATATTTTAACAATAAAAAAATTTCCCATATGTTGCAATATTTATGCCGGTCACTGTATATAACAACATATTTCTAAGATATACAAATATGATAGAGGTAACATTTGATAAAGAGAAAAAATCGGTCAGCATGAATCGGAAATTTTTACGCCTGCAATAGCTCTAACAATCGCTTTCTGCGCCAAAAAGACCATCTCGGAGTGAGGGTGTGCAGCTCACAACATAACAACATATTTCTAAGATATACAAAGATGATAGAGGTAACATTTCATAAAGAGAAAAAATCGGTCGGCATGAACGGGAAATTTTTGCGCCTGCAATAGCTCTAACAATCGCTTTCTGCGCCAAAAAGACCACCTCGGAGTGAGGGTGTGCAGCCCACACAAAATGGCATACTGAATTCTTGACTGAATTTCCGCATAATACGGGGTCATCAAAGTACTGGTAGATACACAAGGTTTTAGACTTCGAAATAGAAAAGTTTTTGAAGAAATTTTCTTGGCTAGTTCATCACAATATTCTTTCCAAAGGAGATTCTGGTGAAGTATAACGCCTAAAAATCTAGTGAATTCACTCTGTGACAGAGTAGAATTGTGAAGCTCCAAAGATTGTCTTTCGATGTATCTCTGCCGAGTATGAAAAATCATAAATTTGGTTTTTTCAAAACTCATGGTTAAATCATTTTCTGCAAACCACATGTAAAGACTTTCTAATAGATCATTTGCCAGCTGTGTTGCATCACCAGACGGCGCTGTAACCAATAGGGAGATGTCGTCCGCATACATAACAAGATATGCGTTAGATAAGAACAGAGCAATATCGTTTATGTACATATTGAATAATACTGGTCCAAGTACGGACCCCTGCGGTATTCCACTAGGTACAGGTAGGCAATGAGATGTTGCTGGCAACAAGTTACGATCTTGGTTTAAGAATGATATTTTAACAAACTGCACTCTAGTTTTTAAATATGAAGTAAACCATTCAAGAACGTTTCCTCTAACACCATAGGCATATAGTTTATTCAGTAACTTATTATGATGGACACAGTCAAAGGCTTTCTGCAAGTCACAAAAGATCCCAAAAGGTGCAGCTCTTTTTTCAATCCGTTGCAATATCTTATTATAAAAATCAATTAGTGCTGTAGACGTCGATTTTCCTTTGGTGAAACCGTGTTGGCACTGTGATATGATATCGTATTTATTTATAAAACCGTTTAGGCGATTCAACATACAATATTCCAGAACTTTAGAAATCATAGAAGTTAACGCTATAGGTCTATAGTTTGAAAAACATTTAGTGTCACCTTTCTTATGTATTGGCACAATAACAGATGTGTTCAACACATTAAGATCTTTTTTTGAATTGATGCAGTGTTTTAGAGATATTCCGTTGTCTCAAGATAAAAAAACTCACATGTATATAATATTTATAGTTCAATAAATAAATAATTTTGCTTTTTCCTGACACTGTATTGTATACTGATATTAAAAGTTAATGGCAGATATATGAAACTTTGTTCTGACCTGGCGCGCGCAGACGAAAATTGACCACTCTAATTATAAGGAATAAAGTATCTATCTATCTAGGATATATTGACTTTAATTCAATCATTAATTCCATTATATTCAGTAATTAAACAAGAATATAGTTAATTTAAGAATTTTTTTCCTAAAATTCCGTTTGTTTTCCATTATATCTTTGATAAACACCGCGTTTTTATTTCATTAACAGCAAAAGGCTTCTGAGTTTAAGTGCCGCTGAAATTCCAACGCAATTAAATCTACAACACGTTCAAAATAGAGTCCAATATTCGCGTATAATGAAAAGCACTCAACAGAACCACATCCCGTTAAATAACCAAACCAAATCTTAACGAGGCGCAATTTCGCCGCAATTTTCCCAGCACACATACGGACAATTACATTACAATCAGTAATTATTTACATATATACAGAGAGAGAGAGGCGTACTCTTCATATTACATCCATTGGTACACTCCACCGTCAATAATGGAGTAGGTAGTACCTACATGTATGTTAAATCGTATTTGCGATTTCTGTTCAGCCCGCTGGGTAAACGCCCGGAACAAACGACAATTGCATTCTACCCCCGCCGGTTAATACGACGACAAATAATCGCTGCAGCGGCCGATTTAATTCCCACCATTGTCAACAGATGTCCGAGGACAATAGCCGCCACTTATGCAATTGTCCCCCGGTATTGGCAGGTAATACCGGAGCGGTCGGCATAGCCACAGCGCTGGCCGTAGCAGCAGTAGCAGCATCTGGTATGTTTGCTGTTGTGACGTGCCTCGTTAAATTACCTATTCCGTAGCAGTAGTCACTCGAAATGACGTGGACCGAATCTCTGCCTGTGACGTTCCTGTTGGAATTCGATACTCGGGGAATACGTAATCAAAGAGACGGAAAAGGGAGTTATTGTATGTACTGACGCGATTAGATCTTATTTTTATTGTTGTGAAATAGCGAAACGCGAGTAATATCCATTCATTTCTTCCTTTGTGTATTGTGCGCTACCTACTTATTCCCTACTGTCGTGCGACGACTATGCAATTCATGTTGCCCCTCTGTGCAATTATTGCAATTGTCGGTACTGGTAATTTTACACCAGTAATTTGTAGGGCGTGTTTATTGTGCATAGGTTGACATACAACAATGCGTGTTTTCTCACGATGAATTGACAGGCTATACTTAGGGCATTAGGTTAATGGCACACAATATTTTTTTATTACTTTTCTCGGTGATAAGAGAAAATAAAAATGTACTAAAGATAAGAAGTGTACTTATAAATTAATATAAGTTTTCTACATACAATTTATGGCTTTTACGTTTATTGCTTTCATCCGGGTACTCTATAAATAATACCTAAATATATTTATTGTACAAGGTAACCTTGAAAGTATGGCTTCATCAACTCAACATGCCCACCAACGCACAGTGGTCCCGATTGCGTTCGGAGCGCGAAATAATTGCCGTTTATGTCTAAATCCAGTCTACATTCAGATATTTGTAATCTTTGCAGTTGTGATAGTAGGTACTATTGTACAGGTAATAATATTAATAATAATGTTTATTTATTAACATTTACTCAGGAACAACATATTAACCTTTGATTTTTATTCATATTAAATAAGCCAACACTGAAAATAGGAAGATATATATAAAAGATAAGAGATTTGAAATAAATACTTTTGTACTACTTTTGTATTAGTTGGTATTGATGTCTACATTCATCAAATGCTTTTTGTGGCCTACCAAATAACCAAATTGTTTTTTAGTAAATGGACTTTTTTTCGGACTGTACTACCAACAGTAGCACCAGCAAGTTCTACTTTCTGATCTAACCATCTCTTATTTCTTGCTATAAATTCTTTTATGTTGCGAGAACATTGTTTCCAAGGAAATTCTATCTTTTTCTTATAACATTAGTTAATAATTTATTAGCTTCTTGTTCATTTATAGTTTCTTTCGTAAATATACTGTTTAAACGTATGTGCTAGCGTAGATCTTTTTAAATTTTTGTGTTTGTGCTACTCCGAAAACAAAATGCTATGTTTAACTGCAATGGACATTTCATCTAAAAAAAATTATAGCGCTGACGGTTGCACTCGGGCGCACTTTATTTTAGGTACACATCATAACTGAACTATGAACAATTTTAAAATAAAATATCAACAACTGCAAAAGTCTGCAATGTTTTATAAGCCACCTCAAACAAACAGTTTTTGAGCTGTAGTATAACGTCAAAGTATTTCAATAAAAGACGAATAAAATTACGTAAAATTACTTTTGAGTCTACCATATTTAATAAATTCGGTAAAATACAAATATCTGCAATTATTAGCCTCTATTTTAATACACAACTCAAACGCCTAATTCAAGTACATTGACTTCTACTAGCAAATAAGCCACAGAAGCTTGATATTCCCAAAATTTTTGAGTTGATAGTTATACTTCAATATACATAGTATGCAAATTGTGCAATTTACAAATCATTCTTGCAACTTGGTAAATTACAATTATTTCGCGCTGGGAATGCAAGCGGGCCCACTGTGCGACGTAAGGGCATTTATAAACAGTGGTCCGAAATGCGAAAAAACGTGATCGAAAATCGTAGCGTTATGACTAAAGGAGATTTATATCCACTAAAAATATCAAAATATGCATGTAATATATGCTTCTAAGAATATAAAATATGCATTTAAATAAAGAAAATATACACTTGAATATGGAAAATATGAATTACAAAATCACTCTCTTTTTTATCTAAAACTGATGTCAGGAAAAAGAAATACATGAGATAAGTGGTAAACATATTTTTAATGTTGATAAAATAAAGGTATTTATTTAAATTTTCTTTTAAAAATTTTGTCTCCTGTCAGGTAGAATGTTTTCTTAATGTGAAAAGGATCGTTCCACATCAGAAGTTGTTACTGGTAGACTTGAGGAAAATAATAACCGAAGGATTCAAGCCCGAGCAAGTAAGAGAGAAAATATCGGCTCCTTGTAATAGAAGGGACCCGATATCTTCTGTCTCACTCGCTTCCGCTTGCATCATTCGGATACTTTTTTTCTTTAAGTATACCCTTGTTTATATATCTTAATAATTATTCAACCGACTGAAGTACTTTTGGGTGTCTCTTAGATAGCGCGCGGCGCAAATAGGTTTACGTTCTATACGTTTTCTATTACGTTCATCTAACAGACACTCAATGGTACTTCCAATCGGTTGAATAACTATAAAGTTATATAAACAAGACTGCTGCGTATTCATACCCTGGTAACTTTTTTACTGCTATGGCGAACTCATTCGAACCAGATCCATTCTTGGGATATTTCGTACAAAACGGAAAATCCTGGATTCTTGGCTAAAATAGCTTCAAGTTTGATACTGGTTTTTTTGCATTTCTAAAAGATCCTCGAATGACCGTAATTCTTTCAAAGTTTTTTTGCGAGCATTTCGCCTAATACTGCCATGTCTGGATCAGTATTTTGAAATTAGTGGCAGTGTACGCTACTTCGCTTTCTATGTTGGTGTTATTAAATATTAAATTATATTTTTTATTGGTCTGATCGGCAACTTAGATCGTGTCGACCGTGCTCGAATTTCAAAGCCGGCATTTCTTGGAAGCGGCCAGACCGGATGTGCGCTTTCAGGGACCCAACAGGCGTACTATCGTCGACAAAATTATTGAAGTTTTAAAAATGACGATTAATTATAATAATAATAATAATAATAATAATATATTTGCCATCTAAAATGTATAAGAACAGGCCAGTGTCAAAAATACAATAAAACATCTCATATAAAGAGGCACATTACGTTACTAACATTATAAATAATTTACTAACCTAATATTTCTTATCAAGGTACTCTTGAAATGTACAAAATGTATTGTCGATTAAATATTTGCGTAGCTCTATTTTTGTTTTCTTTTCATTAGTAATTTCTTTAATGTAATGTGGAAGGGCCGAAATTATTTTATAAAAAGCTCCTCGTTCATAACTGGCAAGGCTGTGGGAGGGTATTGCTAAGAAATCGGCATGTCTGGTGGCCATACTAGATGAAATATCACGATTACGGCTAAACAGATGCTTGTTGGACAGATAAAAGGATACCAAGTTATAAATGTAAAGACACGGCAGGCTAAGAATGTTAAGTTCTTAGAACAGTGGTTTGCACGGCGTTTTACTGGTTTTATGCATCATACACCTAATTATCTTTTTTTTCAATACAAAAGCCCGCTGAGCATACGATGATGAACCCCAGAAAATCAGACTATAAGATAGCCTGGATTGAATATGTCCGAAGTACAATGTTTTAAGGGTATCTATATTTAACCGTACTTCTGATTTTATAAAAGCCGTAGTAATACCGACTCAGTTCCACGCACACAGACTCTGCCTGATCTTCCCAATTAAGTTTAGTGTCCAGTACTACACCTAAGTATTTTACTGTGTTTGTTTGTTCGTTGTTGTTTTGTGTTGTAGAGTTTATGTCTGTTTTCGTGGTAAACTGAATCAGCTTGGTTTTTTCAATATTTAGCTGCAGCTTATTCATATTAGGTACACTAGCTTGACATTTTTTGAAATATTTAAAGATTTTTAAGAAATTTAAAGATTCTGTAACTTCATTATTTGAACCACCTTTTAATATGACGATGGTGTCATCCGCATATTGATATAATGTCCCGATATCCAGAAAAGAAGCTAACTCATTGACATAGATTATAAATATTAGTGGTCCCAAGATGGAGCCCTATGGTATTCCTTGCACTATAGCGGCGTTGTCTGAATATATGCAAGTTCTTACATTAGATACTGTCGTAGGAATACTAACGCATTGTGTTCTATTTGCGAGGTACGACTTTAACAATTTTAAGAGAGTTCCACGAACACCATATCTATACAATTTCTCAAAAAAGTATTTCATGCCTTATGGTTTCAAATGCCTTACTGAAATCAAAGTATACGCCACACACTTTACTGTTATTATCCACAGCGGATAATACGTTTTGCAGGCAATCAATTGCTTTTTCGCACGATTTTTCAGGTAAAAGTCCATATTGTGCGCAGCTTAAAAGGCTATTGGCTTTGAAGAAATTGTATGTTCTTTTTAAAATATTTTTGAAAATGATGGTAGTAGTGAAATTGGACGATAATTACTGAGATATATAAATTATATGGATTTATTTTAAGATATATACATTTATTTGTAAATATGCAACAATATGCGGGATAAGAATGATGTTATTTTATTTAAAATTATCTAAAACGCTGAGAAAACTGTAAATTATTTCGAACCCTTTCAGCAAATAATATGCAAAAACCATATGCACCATACCATCACAATATTAAATAGTCAACATGACATAACAAAATTACTGATAGTTTCGAATTTTTTAGCGATGTGTAAAATGTTTCCAAATGCACGATTATCTTATAAAGCTATTTCTCACGAAAATCGCCCCTTAGATTAAAATATATAGCTTTAAAGATTATCACATGTTTAAGATACTTCACAACATAACCTTATTTACGCGATGGAGTAAATTATTGAATATGAGACACAACAAGGGACCTAAAGTGGAATCCTGCGGCCCAACAGAAGTTCCCAGAAACTCCAATTTAATCTACGAAATTAACACGACAATTTTTCACTTTCTAAACTCCCAACATCTAACTCTATACTCGAAAGCTCTATTCTTCTCGCTTTAACAGCTAGATAGGACGATGTTCACGGCTCAGGGAACACGATAGAATCGATAAAAATAAAGAAGCAATTCGTTTCGTCTTTACCGAGCCTTATCTCGGTACCGGTTCGATTATGACCGTACCCCCACTTCGACCGTATTACCCTCGTACAGCAAATGGAGCGCAGCTACATACACGGCGGAATAACTCGGGCGGACAGGGTAAAAACCCCCACTCGCTTTGTCCCATTAACAGACTACGTTGTGACGTTTAAAAATTGGGTAACAGGTCGTTACGTCAAGTGTATAAAGTTCAACCGGGTTACCTGATGCTCGAAGAGCGGCGCTTTCTACTCCTGGTTTAATTATTGCCGTTCGGTACGCTTGACATATCGGTTTTTCTATTCTTTCTGTCCGCGGTTTTCATGGAACCGGCCGTGAAGGTGGTTGGGATCGAGTTTACAATTGGACGGGCGATCTGACCTGGTGCAGATGTTGCCACTCGATATAGTTTTGGTAGGTTATCGATTTGGTTTGTTCTGGGGAAGTAGTATGTATGCAGGGTAGTGATGAGTTGATGATGATAGCGGGAATTTTAAACCGGAAGAGTGGAGACGGTTTATTTTAGAATTTTGCCATTTATTTAGTATTTAGTTTAGTAATTGATTAAAAGAACATAAATGCTTCTATAATTATTTATAGTATGAAGCTTTGATTTTCGATACTACGTGCATGTGTATGTATATAATGCATTGGACATTTCGTATTGAGGCTTTTGGCCATGAATTACGTTTTATGAGATAAGTAGTAAGAATATTTCAAAAACTATCAGAAATAGACACACTAAACCTTAATACTAATCGATGTAGAATCTTGGGCTGCATTTAATGCTGCACTGTAAAAAAATTCTAGTAAAATTACATGTAAAATCGTTGGTAACAAAGTTGCCTACAATTTTACAGATAAATTTGCTTCATAAGGTAAAATTTCTACCATCTAGTAAATTTCACATGCTGATGTATTTTTCAAAGATTGTACTGTAAAATCCGTATGTAATATTTATATGAACTGTAAATTTACCGAACACTGAAGTAATTTTCAGATGTATTTTTATAAAGAAACCAAGTAAAAATACTAAAGAATGGAATATCGCATGTATAAATATACATTGTACGGTAAATTGTTTTACAGGTATAATTTAATATTACTGCCAAGGCTGTAATATTAAATTACACGTGTAAAAGAATTTACATGTAATTTCTTTTACAGGTGTAATTTAATATTATAGCCTATTATTTTTTGCATCGTACTATACTTTGAATTAAATTTCAATTTAAACTAGCCAACGATTCCAATATACATTTGGTAACATGGGAATCACAGCTTACTTTGAATAACAATCTAATTTAAAGCATTTTGCACAATATGCAAAACGTTCAATAATATGAATAAAACTAAAAATGCGTGAAGAGGTATTTTTAGGTTTTTTATTTATTAAACTAAACTCTCAGAAGATACAAAGGTATAAACTTAACGTAATGATTTTTTTCATTAAACAATTTTAAAGGAGAAAAGAACATTTGAAAATTGTTTTTTGAAAAATTTAAAAGCCTAGTCTGTGTAGCTATTATATTATTAGTAGGAATTTCATTTGTGTTATAATATAAAGCAAAATTTGTTCGTAATGATAATGCATTGATAACATTATTAGGTATTATTGTATTTAAAATATTGGTTACCCAATTATTGTTTTGTATACTTTCGGTATTTTGAGTTATTGGATTGTATTTTGTTTTATTTTCTTTTGATGTTTGGGTTTTATAGTTGTAAAATCTTCTTCATACATAAAATTTAGATATTCTAAAAACGTGTGTTTGTATGTGTGATTTATGAAACTGAAAACCATGAATATTTAGAAAATAGAATAAAATAATATAAATATAACAAAAATCTTATAACCTTAAAAAACATGAAATAAATTAAAATCATAGATTTGATTTTAACGATATAACAATTTTAAATAAGGAACAAAATTTAAAAACACGTAATATACTTGAAATGATTCAAATTCATAAACAAAAAAACGCAGTTGATCATAAAATTGACATACATTTCACAAAACTATATATAACTAATGTGAACTAAAATAAAGTAATGTGTTGAACGTCAACCGGTGCACACATGTCTTGTCGCTCTCCTGTTACGGTTCAAGTTTTGCTGTGTTTTTTTGTGACTTTCACTGTTCCTTCAACTTGCAAATTGTGGAAATAAGTCAGTGGTGCATTTTGCACGTTTTCGCGACTAGATAGGGTTAATTATAAGCGAGATAATAGGGTTTGTTACTTTTAAATATCTCTACGTGTGTTTAAAAAACTAGCTTGTTTTCCACTTTTGCAATGAATCGTGCGTTGAGATGTTTACGGCTTTCGTGTATACCAAACTGACAAAAAGACGTCTGTGTTTTTGAGTCAACAGCTGTGTGGGAATTGAAAATAAACAGTACGGAAAAAGTATTGCGGTTGCGGTACATTCAGAACCGACAAGAAGTTGTTTATAGTTTCTGTTTTGAAAATTGTCTGGACATTTAAAGATACAGAGTGGTTCACAAGTTTTGGGACACTTCGGTGTGTGGGCTATGGAAAACTGTAGCAAGTGTGGAGAACCGTTACCGAGTGATGGAGGTTTCATACATTGCCACGGTTGCAACGGGGACTATCACTATGACTGCTCCATTCAGGCTAGCACCTATAACTGCATGGATAATCAAAAAAGAAAGAAGTGGAGGTGTGTTTCGTGTCGGAACAAAACCAAGCAGCATGAAGTAAAGACGGTTGAGGACCCTGGTTGCAATTATGTTGATGATATCAGAGAGATCAGGCGGATTTTGGAGGAATTAAACACAAAGATCGATAAGAATAGTAAAGAGCAGGAAAGGTTAGCTAATAAGTACGATGATTTTATAGCATACCATGACGAACTGCAGAGTTCTATGAGGAAGGTGGAGGAGAGAGTCAGCGAGCTCTTGGAAGAAAATAGGAATAAATCGAAACTGATAGAATCACTCACGGATCGAATTGTGGAACTGGAGCAGAAGCAAATAGAAAGAAACATAGAGATATTTCATATAGAGGAGCAAGCAAATGAGGATCTGAATGAATTGGTTAGAAAAATAACTGGTAAAATAGGAGTTCGGTTGGATGAAGGGGCTATAACGGAGATTAGAAGAAATGGATACGCGAAGTCCGGGAAACCGAGGCCAGTGTTGGTGCAATTTCGAGACACAAATATCAAGAAGCTAGTCTTAAATAAAAGGAAAATAGAGATAAGAAATGATGAGATTATGGAATCGACCAGTATGGATAAAATTAAAATATATGACCAATTAGTGCCCGCCTACAAAAGACTGCTTTGGCAAACAAAAACCAAGGCTAAAGAGGTAGGATGGAAATTCGTATGGGTTAGCGAAGGGAAAATACTGACGAGAAGGGTGGAAAACGAGAAAGTGCAACGGATAAAAAACATATCCGATTTAAAAGTTCTTTGTTAGGTTTCTTTGAAATTGTGATGATGTCACCATACATGGATGTGATAAAAAACAACATGAACGAGAACTGGGTATGTGAAATTCATAATGATCTATATTTTGCACTAACAGGGTTGCACTGACTGATGTGGGACTTTGGAGTGTACGGTTGGATTGGTTGATTGATTATCGGGTATGTACTTTTATTAAAACTTGAAAAAAAAATTACTGTTTTAGTTGCGTATTCTTAATCTCAATAACAACAAATATATTATCAATTCTAACGCCGATTTTTGCAATGGATATCGTATTACAAGAAATAGATTCGTTACAATCTTGTCAAGAGTGGGAATCAGTGAATGACTGGTTTAATAATTCTCAAAATAGTAACAGTAAGTTATTGAGTGTGTTACATTTAAATATCAGATCGATAAGAAAACACTTTGATAAATTGGCTGTTTATCTTTCAAATGTTTGGCAAAGGATTGACATTTTAGTTCTATCAGAAGTGAATTTGACGGAAACGGAATATAACCAGTGTATGAATAACTATAAGCTACAGGGTTATGAATGTCTGACAACTTTAAGGGAGAGTCTCGTGGGGTGGATATTTTTATTTATTATAAAGTTGAGCTTTTAGTTACCTGCGGTCGCAAGCAATTTTACTAGTTGCGAATCCTTAAGAATTAATATTAGTGCGGGAAATCGACGCATTGAGTTATGGCGGTGTATCGGCCACCTGACTCTAGTGCAGCTCTCTTCTTGAAAGAACTTGACTCATTTATGCGCAATAATAGTTCGCGAAACATTATTTTCATGGGTGACACAAATATTAACTTGAACGATGTGAATGGTTTGGTTGATGAATACGAGAATATATTAGTGAGTCATGGATTTGTAAAAAAAATTGACAAAAATACGCGAGAGGAAGACAGAGAAGGCTCTTTAATATCGTCATGCTTGGATCACATTTACGTTAAAGGAACAATATTGAATAGTGTGGGTTCTATTTTTCATTCCCGTATATCAGACCACTATATAGTTGCTGTTGATTTGTCTTGGGATTTGATATAACAAGGAACGCCGAGCGTGAAACTGCACCACAGAAACTTAGTAGATCGGAAAAAATTAGAAAAGCTTTTAACGAATAGTCTCACTGCTGATGAAGTGAATATTATCGACAATGCAACTGACTTGTACAACTATCTAGTGCAGTCTAATAATCATGCATACACTAATGCAAGTGTGTTGGTACATAAACGGATATCGAGGCGTCAGGCAAAACCCTGGTTTATAGAAGCTATTTTGGGTAAAATCAAAGCTAGAGATAAAGCATTTAAGGATTGGAAAAGGTGTACAGTGGAAAACGATATTAAGATAACTTACAGAACAAC
Source organism: Protaetia brevitarsis (assembly GCA_004143645.1). Lineage (NCBI taxonomy): Eukaryota > Metazoa > Arthropoda > Insecta > Coleoptera > Scarabaeidae > Protaetia > Protaetia brevitarsis. Next base: position 644,763 of record RXPK01000162.1, on the reverse strand, counting down.
TTACACTAGATTAAGAAATGAAATTAGCAAAGATATATTTAGGGCAAAAAAACATTATTACGCGCAGCAATTCCAATTAGGTATAAACGATATGAAAAAAACTTGGTTAAACGTAAATGAAATTCTGGGGAGGAGTACTAAGCAGCATTCAGATATGCCAATGAGGTATGATGGTGACTCACAGCTGAACATTGCTAATGAGTTTGGCAAAATATTTAGTGGAGAGCAAAGTGAGAAGCCGCATGTCTGTGGGAGACAGCTATTTCAAAAACTCATGAAATCACTCAACTGCCAATATGAAGAAAATATGGAGAATTCTTTCTTCCTACCGGAGGCTACTGAAAATGAGATTTTAAATATAATAAACAACTTGGAAGTGAACAAATCACCAGGTGTGGATAAAATCCGTCCGAGGGATGTTAAGGACTTCCATAGATTTTTTGGCCTGTCCTAACTAGATTGCTTAACCTCTCCCTCTCTAAAGCTACTGTACCAGAAAATTTAAAATTAGCATTGGTTACGCCAATTTATAAAGCAGGAGATAAAAGAAATCTACTAAACTATAGACCTATTTCTATACTTCCTATAATCGACAAAGTGATGGAAAAGTAGTATTGCGGGCAGAAACTTAACTGATTTCTTATATTGTAGAAAAATCATGAACAACAGACAATATGGCTTTTGCAAAGGTAAAAGTACTACGAAATTGCTGGAAGATTTTGCCAATGTGATTAATCACAGACTACAGGAAAGAAAACATATATTGTGTGTTTTTGTTGATTTTAGTAAGGCGTTTGATCGTTTAAGTCATAATACCCTAATTGAAAGACTAGAAAAATTGGGCGTTCGTGGCGTAGCTCTGGACTGGTTTAAGGATTTTTACGGGGTAGGAGTCTGATGGTGAGGGTTGGTGAGTGTGTGGGGGATAGTCGTAGGGTGTTATTAGGTGTACCACAGGGGAGTATATTAGGGCCCCTACTATACTCAATTTACGTCAATGACATGAGTTACTGTTTCCGAAAGTGTGATCACTACTTATATGCGGACGACACTTTGATTTTCTCTGTCCACGAAGATTACGAGAAGGCCTTGGCAAACCTGGTGACAGAATTCAGGCATTTTCAGTGTTGGGTACACGACAAGGGTCTCCTTATCAACATAAAAAAAACCAAGATTATGCACATCAAGTCCCCACATTTACACGTTCCTAAGCCCTTTGAACTCACAGTGCATGCGTACGATTGTCTAGACAATATAGTTGATCTAGGTGGGGGAAGAAAAAATTGTAACTGCGAGATATTACAGAGCGTAAAAGAGGTTAAATACTTGGCCTAATGATTGACGATGGTTTTTTATGGACTGCCCATGTTAGAGAAGTACATAGAAAGATTAAATACTTAGCTGGCTGTTTTTATTACTTGAGCGAACTTATGCCAAAAAAAATCCGTATTATGGTTTACAAATCGCTAGTGGAGTCATTATTGCCTACGGTATAATTGTCTGGGTAGTGCATCGGATTACCTTTTAGAAAACTGCAAAAGACACAGAATAGATTCATACGAATATGAGGACTAAAGAGCAGGGTAATCAAGATGTGAATGATACTTTCCGTGAACTGCAGATACTGCAGATAAAAAATATTTTGCTCTTAAGTTTATCTGGCGAACTATTACAAGCAGGATAATAAGGATACACGTGACCACTGTTACCACACGCGTGAGGTGTCTGCCGGCTGTCTGGAGGTGCCACGTCATATCAACAAATACGGCAAGCGAACTAGGCAATACTTAATTGCATCTTTATTTAATGATTTACCTAAAAATCTAAGAAACCTTACCTCATATAGGGAGGTAAGGCGTCTAATTACAGACTGGTTACTCCAAACTTAGTTTTCTTTAATTTTTTCTCTTTGCTTTTTATTTGCGCTATTGGCTAATTACTAGTATGAAACAAATTGTTATAACTGACTCCAGCTTACTTTTCTTGCTTATTTACCTTATGTATCGACTTCATGTTTGCTTACCACTACATCTGTCATTTTTCCTTTTCAAACTCGCTTAGATTTAGATTTTTTTTACCACGTTGTAAACCGTAGAGACATTAATATATGTATCTTTATTTTAATTTAGAATTTATTTTATATGATGCTATTGATGTTGTTTTTATATAATCTTTTTGAAATTTTTCAACTTGGTTGGATTACCTACATATGTGCGTTTGCGTATTGTTTGGGTATATGAATGCTTCTTACATGTGTTTCTCTGGATTTGCATTCTGCCCGCTTTGAGCTTTGTTGATATACACGGATGGCTTTGCGATTGTTTTCTTATATAAGAGTGCCTTCCCTGTGTATTCACACTTTAAGTTATGCCTAGTTTTTTATGTTTCGGACTGTACGGAGATTCATATGCTTCTGTCATCTATTTATTTACCTTACTCTATTATATCTTAATTGGATTAATCCTTGAATTAATTAAATTATTCGGCCTTTACGCTGTGCTGGATTAGACCTAGTTTAAAACCTATTCCGCATGTATTTTCTGGTATTATAATTACACTATATCTTTAATTTAATTATCAAAGAATTTTATTTTGTATGATTCCATGTTTTTTGGTCATTTATGAAATTTTGAAATAATTTAGACATTTTGTCGCGTGTTTTGTTTTTTTTTCTTATTAGGATTTATTTACTTTTGTTAGTTATTAGTATTACGCCTAATTTTTTACCTCGCTCTTTAATCCGTTAATAGTTTAGTTCCTCAGTATTTTGATTAATTAGTTCAAACACCTAGCCAGTTTATATGTTGTTTGAGACATATTTGGCAATGTTTTTTTTTTACTATAATTATACTTTGTTGTAATTTTATTTTTTAATAATTACTTACTTCCACTTTAGTATGGCATAATGTAATACGTTCTTTTTGAAATCTTTTTGAAATTTTTTACACATTTCTTATGTTCCTTGTGTTTTCCATAGGGCTGTACTTAATTTTTTTTTTTTTTTTTTCTTATCTGTTAGTCATTAGCGTTACATCTGATTTTACTTTACCTTACTTTTAAATTGTTAATCTTAATTAAAGTATTTAGTTCTTTTAATTAGTTAATTCAATCACCGCTGGGTATGTTTCGTGGGTGTTATACCCTACTTGAAGCATTTTTACAGTGTTTTCTTTATTGACACAATACCTTGTTTCACTTTGGTATTCAGTATATCCACTTCATTTTTTTTTTTATTAATCATACTCTTGTTTAAGTTAATTTATTATTATTGCTACTTCAACTTTTAAAATGGTTCAGGTTTGGTTCATTTTTGAAATTATTTTGTTACGTTTTTTAGAAGGCTGAATTTAATTTCCATATGCTTATAAGCTTCAGTTTCTTGTCATGCTTCGAATTTTGATTACGTTCTTAATTTACTTAGATTCACATTTTAATTTACATATTAGTTTATTTCCGGTTGAGCGTTCGATGGTTTACATGTAGTTAGCGCTGATAAGCCGAGTTATTCGCTTAGTGCTTTTGTGAACTTTTGATTTTCAGTCTGTTGCAGCCTTTTGTACTAGCTATTACATTTATCTTGTTTTTTTTATGTTTGTTAATTTTCCATTCTGATTTTTGTTTTATAATGGTGTGGCGGGGTCGTTTTCGCCTCGCTTTGGCGTCTCGTCTTATGGACGTTGTCGTCGGCGGGTTGAAAACGTCGTACGCTTCGTGTGTGTGGAGGTGTTGGTCCAAAAAAAAAAAAAAAAAAAAAAAAAAAAAAAAAAAAAAACTTAATTTTATAACTAAATACATGTAATATTTTTTAGAAGTCTATGAATTACAAAACTCAATAATATTTACAATTACAATAAATAATCCAAACATATTACATTGAAACACAACTTTAAATTAAAACAAAAGATTCTATATTGGAAATTAAAGTAAATAACAACCACAATTCACTGACTTTGTCATTATTAGGACACAACAATGTCTATTAATATTTAACCTACGCGCAATATAAATAACCCATAACCAATCACATTGCGGCGTAAGAAGTTCGTAGTTGCCATGATATTCTATATTTTTTTACTCGAACATTCAAGTAAAAATAAATAACATAAAAACATCTTTTATTTTTGTACAGTAAAATTACTTTTAAGTAGCACTAAATACCCCAAAAAAAATGTCAATTTAACTTTTAAGTAAATTTTGATAGTAAACACAAAACTGTACATGTGTTTTCCTGTATTTTCCTTTTGAATTTTTGTTACATTTTAAACTTACATGTAAAACAAAATTTACATGATTTATTGTGGTAAATTTACACGTATTATGTAAATATTCTGTTTCCATGGAAAATTACCTGTATTTTTACAGTGGCACTGAAAAATACCATGTCCATTTGAAATAAAAAACAGTTGTTTTTTTTTAAGCTTTTAAAGGTACCATAAGTTTTTTGAACACCCTGTATAAGACATTATTAGTTTTCCGCTGTCGCAGGTCCCCTACCCTATGGCCTAGGATCAAAATTTTGACAAAATTTCAAAAATCTCAAAAAAGATTAGCTTTAGCGACAGGAAACATTAATACAAACTCATCACAAATGATGAGCAAAACACTGGCCCAAAAAAAAAAACATTCCATTCAAACTAAGAAAGTTGATATCGACACCCTGTATACCAAAAGTGCTAACGGACTGAAAATATTTTCTTTGAGTAGATTATAGTCGACCAAGATTACTTTGCAAATTTAAAAATCAAATTCTTACTAGAAGTTAGACAAATTCTTACTAGAAGTTAGACAAATTCTAATGATCCAGCTTCAAAGCACCCTCGAAACTTCTTAAAATCCACAGTAATCTATTGGATGAACCAACAAAATAGTATTTGAAGGCAGAAACTGCACTATTAAATTCCTTTGAGTGTCCCTGTGCTTTGTCAAAAAGCACCGGTGCTTTCAGTAGCAAATCATTGGTCTCAAGTTAGTTTTTGATGCTTGCAGCATAAACTTTAGGTAGCCATTCTCTGAAAGGAACCTGAGTGGCCCGTGGCTTCTGATTTATTTTCCACACCATGGGCAGTATTTAATTTGAATTCTCTTACTTATTTAAACTATGCCACATCTTTGTGATACTTTTTTGGGGGTCAATATTAATAACAAAAAAACGTTAAGGTTTGCAATTTTTTGAGGACGTGTAAAATGTTTCCAAATGCACGATTATCTTATAAAGCTGTTTCTCAGAAAGATCGACCTTTTGGGTTCCCTGAGCGACAAACAAAAAAGGGGTTTAAACTTCTTATCATCACTAACTCTGGCTCAGAAAAGTAACGTCAATCGTTCTTTCATGGGTTTACTTCTAGGAAGACTTTTCTAAGTTTTTGTGATGTATGTGCGGTTGGGCATGTGCTTCCAGAACAAATTTGCTATAAAGCTTTGTGGCAACTGAAAACTTGTTGGGGCGATACCTTTTTTGAAAAAATTCTCGAAATTTAAAACAAAAATTCTAAGCTTCTTCTTTATCTATCATTATTACATCTTTTATGAAGTATCTTACGCCTTAGATGACGACTAGAAGTTTGTCGCTTCAGATTTTCGAAAATTTCTCAGGCTTTCTCTTGAATAATAGCCATCTTTTTTCATATACCATTTATTTATCCAAACTAAAAACAACATCTCCATTTCTTCAAAAATGGCATTTCGTCACGTTTCTGATAAGATTTAAGTTACTCCTTCAGCTGCTTAGTTGTCCATGATAGTACCATTCTTAGCTAGGATTGTGCCTACTATAAATACCTTTTGCCCACACTTTTCTGGTTAGTTTTATGTTTAAAATCTTATGTAATCTAATTATGTATGTGTCAAAAACCTTTTCAAGCAGATGGGAAGTATTTTGAACAATTATAAGGAATGGCAATGGGAAAACCCATTGTCTCCGTTCATTGCTAACTTATTTATGAGATTCGAAACGGATTTAAACAAAAAAGAATGTTTCCCTAGAATTTCGTTGAGGTTCGTAGATGATATTTTTAGAAAAAGAGATGATTGACCAACTTCCTTTTCAATATAGTTTAGTGATAAAAAACAATAATAAATTAGAAACAGGCGAATTCGTAATGGCCGATTCAAATCACTGTGGACAACATAAAATAGACGGTGTTAATTTTGTAATCAACAGACTTATAAAATTGCCACTTAAAAAGGTGAGATTTAACAAAGCATTGCAATTCATTAACGAACGTAATCCGAAGTATAAAGAAAGTCCAGTATAAACATTATGTAAACTTCTCCTAAACCCCTCACCACAAACTGCACTAAACTGGACGTACGTTTCGATAGCAAAGCTATCATCATCAGCAGAAACACTGTGTTTCTGCTGATGATTACCAGTACCACAGTTTAGAGTATTTTTGTTATAAACATTATGTAAGAAGTCACACGACTTTAACTTCAGTAGAAAATCGCTACATAAAATTTATCAAATTACATTTCCAACCTATTTCAAAAAGTTTAAGCGATATTAGCGAAAGAAAAACCTCAAGTTAGTGAAAGATCGGCCATTTACGAAATCGGTTGTAGCGGTTGTGATAAAGTTTACATTAGATAAATAACGCTTGCGATCGGATCTAGGTTCAAGGACTACATAGCAAGCTATTGCTATGGGAGATTTGAATCATCCAGGTTACGCAACATATAAACGATATCGGACTTAAAATCGATATAGAAAACCTTGAATTAGTGAAAAATATACAATCATCGAAGGAGTTAGACGCACAATGAAACCACATATATGAAAAAATATTCAAATGAAGGAAATGGCACTCGTCCACCATTTAATTTTGATGTATTTATGGAGATAAAATGGTTCACATTTGTTCCTAATTTTTGAAGTTTTTTGAAGGGCCAAGTAGGCTTAGGAAAAGCACTTATAAATATGTTTCCCTTTTAGAGGGAGATAAGGGCGCATGTTTAGGTAATAGGTCTTTCCTATTTTTACGGAATTCATGCCTGGCTGATAGTCGAGTTGCTTGCTCGTTTGGCTATCAGTGCAGAGTCCGGAGTTCAATCTCGCTCAGGTCAGTTACGATAACCGGTTTTTTTCCGTGGTCGTATGTTGATAGGGGAAATTTGCTCTCGGTGGGGCCTGACTCTCCCTAGTCCTGTTCAGTTGATAATGGGAACCCCATGTTCTCCAAATAATTTTTACGAATTAATTAGTATTATTAAAACTCCCTTTCCCAAAATATTTTTTTAACGTTTTTCCATAGGTAAATTATTGAAATTTAAAACAGATATTTCCAATTTTCGGGATGGTCGGGTTTTATTGACTTTCCCCTTAATTTTCTGTTTCGTTACGTTTATCAACCGTTTCGCCAACATTTTCGGTAGAATTCGTTTCACCTCTGCGAAGAAGGGGTCGCGTTTCCAGTAATTAAACCAATCTGTCAAAGAAGTGCGTTCCGCCGGATCATTATTTGGAGAGGAGAAAAGGAAAGTCGAATTTTCGGGGCCAGATTTTCTATAGGGAAAAGTAAATGAAACATTGCGCTTGACATCATTCCAATACTTCCCTTTTATAAAACAACATTGTTGCTTCTGTATAAAATATAAGAAATAACTTTCACCATAATTTCTTACAGTGTGTGTTCAAAACTCCTAATAAGAGAAAATAATAGCACGCTAAAAAATATTTTGAGGTTAAAATTCACACAAATCCTATTTTCCTCGATCTTTTATCTCCTATATTCTTGATCAACTTGTACACGGAAGCGGACGTCGAACATTCCATTCGCGCTATTACAATCGTATATGTAGTCGAATCACAGCCCTTTCAATTACTTGCCGTAAATTACAACTCGATTTCTACGGTCGAATAAACCATTTCGATATCAAAGCACTTACCGACAGTAAAGTTCCGAACAGCAGCGCGCTCTTTCTATTGTACTGGAACTAACACTAAACTGCTACGCTGTGTTCTATTATAAGTACGGGCGTTCCAATTATAAGCTTACGTTTCCAATCGGGAAAAATCTATTTTTACTGCTATTTTTTACTCACCATTCTTTTTGTCATTGTTTTGTTTGTTTTTTTTATTTGTGTTTAAAAAGCTTTGTGCATGAAATATGTTATTACCTACGCGATAAATCTTATGCAATCAAAATGCTTAAAGAGTTATTTATCGAAATGACCATCGCTAAACAGAAACGTAGTCTTACTTGAAGAATTAATAATGCTATATACCATTGTACAACCTTATTTTCTCTTTTCGTTTGGTTTTTGCATATGTCATTTAACAGAATCTATTTCTTTTTCCTGGATTTTGAAAAACAAATGATAATTTTTGCAAAAAAAATTACTTGGAAATTAAATCCTTTGATTTGTTTAGCCTCGACTCTATACTTTGTGGATGTTTCTGCAATCCCAATATCTTCCTTTCTGTTTTTCTGAGTATTGAAGTAAATCTTTTCCAAAATTGTTATTTATTTTCATATCAGGAATTAGCAAAAATAAAACAAATAATTTTATCTATCTACAAACCGCAGAAATAACAATATAAAAACATAATTCTGCCATACATCGATAGTATTTTATTACTACTAAATACTTTTACCTTATCAGACGTTCTAGTCAATTGGAAATGACTTGCAATTGTATAAATGTTATATTTTTAGCCATGATTTTCTTTCTCTGTAATTGACTTAATGTCATGAACCGAGGGGAGCACCGTTTAGGTCTTTATTTTGTAGGTGTGTGCTTTAATGATTCGCTTAATTACTTTCGAACTACTTACTTTTTGAAATACGCTTATTGTACACCTTTCGTTTCGCTTAAGAACTTTGTGAGTGATCCTCGTAACAGATGAAGCTTAGTACACAAAACTTCCGTGGCGGAGCTAATAGCGGCCGTCAGTTTGTCCGATCGTAAATACCCACGAAGATGTTTGTTTATATTGCCTACCTACTAAACGTCCTACAATAATTTAAATTAATTAAATCAACCCTCTGGAAGTGGCTGTGTGTGTGAGTGAACGTCCAGAGTTCCAATCTTTGATGTACGCAATGAATAATGTGTGTTCCAGTGAAACGAATTCTTGGTTTTTGTGTTTTTATTCCTCAAAACAACAGCACCAACAATAAGACAAAAAAAAGGATGCGCATACACAAATTAGTAGTAGTAAGTTTTTGTTTGACTGAAATACAATAACAATACACAATGATTTAATTTGCAATAAATTCACGGTTTATTTACAATTTTGTTGTCGGTCGGAGATAATAACATATGAAAGAATATGTACAGGGGTTTGCGTTAGAAATTTAACGTTGGAAATGTAATTTACTCAACAACGAAACTACCCAGTTAATAACATATAAATGGGGCAGTTGAAATTAATACTTTGGTGAACAAATTGTACAGGGCGTATCAAAGTTTACGTAGCAAAGCAATCCGGTGGATTCGAGACGCGCATTCATGAATCTTTACACGGAGATCATAGAAGTTATGTCGTGCCATGCACGGGGCGGCTACGATCAAGCGGGGGGCAGAAGACGTACGTGGCGCCACTCCAGAAAGGGCGGTTACGATTTGCAATCTCGCGAGGAAATGGTGAATTATGTCGCGCCACTCCCGAAGGGCAGCTACGATCTATAGCTGGGAAGGAGCGGAAGTAAGCCAAGCTAAAACTTCTTCTGGGAACCTATAACTAAAAAAGTATACAAAATGCATCAATCTGAGTAAGAACAATATTCGCATATTAATAGGAATACTTTCAAGCCATTGCAAACCGAAAAGACATCTGAGTAAGCTTGGATTACCAAAGGAATTTGAATGTGGATTTTGTGGGGAGCAGGATGAAACTCCCATCCATCTCCTCTCTAATTGCGTAGCACTGTGCAGCTCAAGGGCGTTGCACCTGGGAGCATGTAAAATGAAAGAGAGAGGCTTACCTAATCTGAGGCCTTTTCATAACCCGTACTTTCTGAAAGGAATGGGATTGGAAAACAGCAAAAATAGAAGACTTTAGGTTGCAGTGTAACATAAATAGTACTTACATACTGCTGTGGTTTTGGACTTCGTGACCCATACAACCCTTTTATCGCTTAGATGTATTTTAGGTTGCATATTATGGTTGCTGTGATTTCTTTCTCCGTATAGCTGATTTTCAATTTACCGAGAATTTTCACAATTTTGTTTTGTTTTGTATAAGTTTAGTTTACGAGTTTATTGTATGATTTTAATTATGTAGTGTTAAGATTTTTTTAAATTAATATAGCCATTCAAATGTCTATTGTTCACTTATGCTGATTTTATGCGTATTCTATTAAATATTGTCATTGTAATGTTCTACGTCTGCGTTGTACGAAATTTGAAGGGTTTTGTTAAACTCTTCCTTGTTCGACTATTGATGTAAGTAGACGGTATTCTCTAAATAATTGTTGCCATTTTTGTATTCACTTTTGTTATTGTAAAATTTAATATTTTTCTGTAATTTTAGTCAATCAAAGAATAATAATTAATAATTAATAATAGTAATAATGGTTTAACGTATGAAGGTACCACTGGGTAGATATAATATCAATTATTATTATTTTTTGTTTAGGAAGATTTATTTTAGTTTATTTGCTCATTTATATTTTCACAATTTTGTTTTGTTTTGAACAATTTTAGTTTAAGAGTTTATTGTATCATTTTAATTATGTAGTGTTTAGATTTTTTTAATTAATCCAGTCATTCAAATGTCTATTGTTCGCTTGTGCTGATTTAATGCGTATTCTATTTAATATTGTCGTTGTAATGTTATACGTCTGCGTTGTACGAATTTAGGAGAGGGATTTTTGTAAGAAAAACAATTGAAGGATTTTGTTAAGGACTTCCTTGTTCGACTATTGACGTGAGTAGATGTATTTCTTAAATTATTGTTGCCATTTTGTTTTTCATATTGTTTTGTTTAATTTTATATTCTTCTTTAATTATAGTCATTCAAGGAATTATTTTTGTAATAATTGTTAATGTATTAAAGTGTGCACTTTATAGATATAGGATCAATTATTATTATTTTTTTGTTTAGGAAGATTTATTTTTTTTCTCTCATTTATTTAAAGAGTTAATGTTCATTTTTGTAGATTTTTTGATTGTCCATGCTGTAGATTATTTTAATTTTGGAAACCACGCTGATAGGAAAAGTCAAAGATTGTGTATATTGAATAATCTTGAACAAATAAAACTTTTTTTTTGCTTTGCATAGGAAATAGCATTGTCCTATTTTAAAGTAGAGTCTTGTGCAGTTTTTAGTTTAGGCCAGAACCTTCAGTTGAGGGTTTTTTCTGCACTATTGTATATTTTAGCCGGTTTGTTGAAATAAATTTATTGTTTAACGGCGTCAGTGGGTTATAAAATTCTGTTATTTTATTTTATATTAAATCTTTTAAATTTTTCGTGTAAGTAAGAAAATCTGACTTCATTTACTCTTTGTGGTTAGATTAAAGTTTTAATTCGCGAGGGTAACTCTGGGATTAATAGTTTTTTTTTTTTCCTTTGAGCTAGATAATATTTTTTATTTTTCATTTTAAAATCATTTTAACATTTTTCATTTATTTCAATTAATACACAGCAATACGTTACCTATAAATTTTCTAGTCCATCTCCTATTTAAAGTGATATCCTACCTCTCTTGTCAATCATTGTCCAGTTTATCCAGAAATGCTTTTTTTTTAATCTGCTGGCCGAAACTTAACTGATGCATAATTATCGCCCTATCCCACCTAGATACCGCCTCCTTTTTCTAATTGATACGCCATCATCATTACCGATTGTACCCACGTGAGCCCTAGTCCAAAAAAGTTGTACACCCTCTTCGCGTAATATATTTCAAGTGTCTAATAACTAATAACAAAACGGTCGGCTTTTTTTAATTCCCTAACATCTCTAATACAGATAAACTATCAGTTATAATTAGCACGCCATGTATAAAGGAGTTACAATGGTTTAAATGACTTTTTAACTATTATATACCGTAGAGTATAATAGCTTCTGATGCATTCTTTTCCATTTTCACAGCCTGTTCAAGTTGCTCTTTTCTAGGACGCAATTAAAAATATAGGACACTAGTGACGTTAACGATATTAGTACTGATATCTTGTTACACTTTGCAGTAACTCTTTTTTCTCATTAAAAAGAAAAAGATTATCATATATTTAAATATTCTTATTAGTAAAGCTACCTCACTCCAAGACTCGTATATATGCCGTGTTTTCGTTCAATAATTCCTTGATTTATAGTTTCGAAACGACTAAAGCGACTTAGCCACCTTAAATAATACCGAAATTATTATATTCTCGCACGCAATTACGCCTTTAAACAGATATCGATCGCGCATGTTTTCCAGACGACTGGAAAAACAAAAAGAGTAAATAAATTTAACCGACCGATGACAATATCGAAAACGACACACACACACACACACACAGAGAGAAGAGAGAGAGAGAAACAAAACGATATATTAAACGGTAGGCCTCGATAACGCAACGTTTCGAAATTGTACCCCGACGGGGGATTCCATTATTCCTCCTTTGTTTATTTCCGCCCTCGTTCTCGTTTCGAACATTAAAAGTTTTCGTCATCGAACGCCGTTTGACATATTCGCGAGGACGGTATCGAAACGCGCCCGACGTAGCGTGTAATTCTTTTTAATTAACGACTGCGCGCAGTGTCGATGCGGAAAAATACATATTTATTTTATTTTCGTCGCTAGATGCGCGGCGAAATATGTTGGAGGGGTGAGGAAGGGGGGGGCGTTTGCTGCCTCATTAGAGCCGACCTTTGTCAATTTGCGACGGTCGGAATGCCTGCTGCTTTTATTGTTGGAAATTTTCATTCGTGTCGATTGCAGATAAATAAATGTAGTTTTTTTTTCTTTTATTGTGTTTCGATTATGCGCTGGTATATCGTTTATTCGAGGAAAAATAGAACAGTGCTATATCTGCAGAAATGAAATGAATGAAATTTAAAAGGCCGAGAATTTTGTTTTAAGATGGTTTGGACAGTACATTGTGGGAATCCCCGTAAATAAATAAACAAATAAGCTTCACCGTAACAGGTATGGACATTGACAATAAAAATGTATAATGTATTGTATGAAAACACTTTCAAAACTGACCGTCTACTCTGTTATTTTACATTGAACACTTTGTATATTATTACGTATTTGGATTTACCTATTTTTAAGCTTTATAAACACCTTTACTTTTTGCAATTACATTGGGCTTTCGTTTTTTTCTAAAAAAAACCTGCTCTAGCAACGCTAGCTCTAAGTGCTTGCAACGCCTCAAGTGGTTGCAACGGCCCAAGTACTTGCAACGACCCAAGTGTTTGCAACGGCCCAAATGGAGCAAGCCATGCATTCACACCTGTTTGTAAAATTTACTTCCTTTGTAACGGTCGAGCGCATCACTGCTGAAATTATGAAGCACAAGTGTAAGTACGTTTTTCTCAACACGCTAAAAAGTTTATAGGTTAACATTTTTCAATTCTATAAAATGGATTCTTTTCTTGAAGATGAATACAACAATAATCTGTTGATCAAAATTAATGTTCACAACATGCTAATAAATCAGTTGTCAATCTTATTGACGTAATTTACATGATTGACTTTAGAGAAGTCGTCAGAAAAAAAGCAAAAAGTAAAAAGTCTTGATGGATCTTGCCTCGAAACAAATTGTAGGCTGTTGATTGAATATTTCTCTAAAACATATTAAGTAGTTGGCTGCCCATAGGTGCCTCTAAGGTTTTTATGCTAGATTTTGTGTAATGATGCCAGAAATCAAGTGAAAATATATTGTTTGAAGGGAAAATGTAAAAATATCTACCGTTACAACGAATGAATCACAATGAACATGAACATCACAAACAGTATACAGTATCATATTTTGTTGCAGTCCTTGCGCTACATGACATACGTATGTGGTAAATTCATGAGACAGTTTTGGAAAAAATGGGCACATAAGATATGTGTACTTAGGAATATAGAAATAATTGGTAATATTTGTGTAGATTATTTTCCATTTTTGACAGTTATTTCTGGATTATTTTAACGTAACTTTGACATTTCAAGTATCAATGTATACAGCAGAAATGGGATGTGTTCCAACTATCGACGATGTTCCGCAAATTGCGATAGTGTAACACACTCCTTTGCGCAACGGCCCAAGTGCTTGCAACGGCCCAAGTGCTTGCAACGGCCCAAGTACTTGCAACGGCCCAAGTACTTGTAACGGCCCAAGTGCTTGCAACGGCATAATAACCGGTCGTCCAAGATACTCGTGTACAACAGGTAAACAAAAACAGCTGTATAAGGCCAATCAAAGGGGAAATGTAAAAATAAAAACTGTGTAGAGGGCCGTGGGGAAAGGGGGACAGAGTGTATAAATGAAATAGAAAAATTTATGGTAAAAATAAAAATGTTAATAAAAAAAATAATAGATATTGAAATATTATAAGTGTAAAGATAAAAAGAAATAAATAAATTAATGATTAATTAAAAACTCGGGCAGAGTAGTAAATGAATTTAATCTGATAAATGGTATGTGTGAGTTTAGCCTTTGTCCAGATACCGCACGAGTACAATAAATTTTTATTGTCGATAGTCCCAAAATTTACTGAAAATCTTAGGAAACATCCTTTTTCATTCAATATAACGAATAATGATAGATCGATGTACTTAAGATATATTTCTCCGAAAGAACTAGGTGAATTAGCTAAAAAAATAAAAAATAAACATAGTAGCGGCATCGATGATATTCCTACCAGTATTGTGAAGAAATGCGTACCAGTTCTTCAGGATGTGCTATGCCTTCTTATTAATAACTGCTTTAAGCAAGCTACTTTTCCGGAGCGTCTTAAAATTGCTATTATAAAACCTCTATATAAAAAGGGTGATCCTCAATTATTTGATAGTTACAGACCAATTAGTATACTTACAGGATTTTCTAAACTTTTCGAATTGGTAATGCGTAAAAGATTAGTAGATTTTATGAATGAATGTCATCTATTTCATCGCGGTTATATACCTGGTAGGTCGACGCAATCCGCAATTTTTCACTTTACCCAAACAATTATAAATTTTCTTGAGCAAGGGTGTTTGGCCATAGGATTATGTGTTGATCTGTCAAGGGCGTATGACTGTGTAGACAGGGAACTTTTGATTTTAAAGATGGAGAGTTACGGTATTAGAGGACGGCCGCTCCAATTACTTGGTTCTTATTTATCTGGTAAAAGTCAACGTGTTGATATAAAAAAGAATGGCAAGAATTACACATCAAGTGTATTACCTAATAGCATGGGAATAGCACAGGGTAGTATCATTGGTCCGGTATTATTTGTAATATTCCTAAATGATCTCTTTGCAATATCTACAGATCCTAGTACAGATATGTGTTGCTATGCAGATGATACTAATATGATTGCTGGAGCTAAAAATGTTCAAGACATACAACATATTAGTAGTAGTCTTTATAAAATTAGTAACCATTGGTTGTCCAATAATAAGCTGATTGTAAATAAGGATAAAACTGCAACGATTTTCTTTAGAACAAAACAAAATAAATTAGATAAACCATCTACAATTGAGCTAGACAATCAACAAATACAAATTAGTGAGAGTATTAAATTTCTAGGTTTATATATAGATGAACATTTAGATTGGTCAGAACACATAAATTATTTATTAAAAAAACTGAATTCTATTTGTTATGGAGTTAGAATTCTCAAACACTATACTGACCAAGAAACTTTGAAAGTAGTATATCACGCGAATTTTGAATCGATTATCAGGTATGGAATTATGTATTGGGGAAGTAACAGAAAATTCAGCAGTTATTTATAGCTCAAAAGAGGATACTACGAATTATAAAGGGAATGTCTTTTTATCAGTCGTGTCGTGGAGTGTTTCGCTCTGAAGGCATATTTACTGTTTATGGACTGTATATATACGTATCGTTAATATTTTTTTTAACAATAGGGCTTACTTTAATGTTGAAAAGCAGCAATATTATACAACAAGATCCATAGATATAAACTATCCCATTCACAGGCTGTCTGTAACAGAAAAACATCCTTTATATATGTGTATAAAATTATTCAACAGTTTACCGAATTATATAAAAACCGTGACATCGATTGATAGTTTTAAGAAACAGTTGAAACAGTTTCTAACAGATTTAGAGCCATATAATATGGAAAATTTTTTTATGAGAGAATCTTAACTTCACAATTCTTTTTTTGTCTTGCTTTTTGACGCTAGTTCATTTTGTGTTATTATGCAGTAATGTATTAGTGACTCATTATGAAATAAAGGCTATTATTATTATTGTCCGTGATCGAGCTGGGCAGACGCCTACATTCGTCCTGGGAGGGATTGAGTTTAACAAGCCGTGCGTACCTCCTTATATATCCACAGAACCAGCAATCTACAAATTCCTAATTTCATTGGCTCCAGAGCACAAATAGGGATGGTTTCAATGCTGTGACGTAGGAAATAGGCAACGACATGTTCAGACATGTCCACTCAATGCTCGGCAATACAGTATATCTTGTAACATCTTTCTTATATAAAAGTCACTTTGAATTCTATAAAATTTAATGTACTTTTTGAAAAAGCTATTTAAAATAATTTCTCAAAATCCTGACGTGATAGAGCAAATTTAAAATTAGTTGCAGAATCAGCATGGAAAACGACATAATACATATAATGGTGTATGAGAAAGAAAAAATGTGTTGGACAGTGTCATATTCGTTGTCGCAACTTTAATAGAGCACCCACGAATACTTCACAGCTTACTGTAGCGTCACATTACTCACATAGTTCTTCCTTTTAGAATTTACACCCCATTTTACGTAAAATACATCATCTGCCATGTAATTACATAACATATCACCACGGCTTCTTACAGTGTACGTTTTCTCTGTAATATACATGCATAAATTGCACACAATTTCGCACGTTTTCATTTAATTCCAAAATATAATGTTAGATTTTCTCTCTTCTCCTTTTTTCCGCTTACTTCTACCGCGTACTTCCACCGCATATCATAATCAAAATTCTCATCTCGCGAAACTATATTTAGTACCGAGCGCATACATACCACCGCCCAAATTGCATCTCTACCGTCCCTCCGAGGCACAGCAGCAACAGTCCAACTGGCACACTACGGCACAATAATAATTCCGCTTCTTTCCGTTCCTTATCCTCTACAGCAGACGTGAAATTCGCGCCCAGGGCGACGGTTTATTAGACGTTTCTCGTAGTCACTGGTTGGCGAGTATTTGCGGTACTGGTAGTGCTTTGTTTTGCCATGTTCTGTCCGTCATCGCTAAATAATGCAGAGGAATTAACACAGGAAAGCTAGACGTACGTGTGGATATGTAGAGACTCTGTATGTGAATGTGTGCGTTAGAGTTATTAAGTTTGGTGAGAAGGCTCAAAGCACATACACTATAATACCGATGTATGTAGCAGGTATCGTGCTATGATTTCCTCTGTACGCTGGTTCCATGAGGGTTTGATGTTAATGTATAATATATGTTAAACTAATTTTAATATTTTTTACAGTAATTATTGTACCCTCACAGCCATATTCCTCATAAGAGCAAAAGACTATTCGCGTTTGGGCCGCATTTAGGTCGTTTACTTTTAAATCTTGAAGGAATATTATTAAAAAATGACATTTTGCAACAGACATTTGTGGGTGCTTGGATCGTTGCATTTGATGCTGATAATATTCTTTGGAAAAATAAAATGGCGGATAAAATGGGAAGAAAATTGAAATATAGAGAAAATCGTCAACTATTTTTTTGAAGCTATAACTTATGGGGTGTCATAAAAGGAAATAGGGAAAATAGACACGGAAAACGCAATAAGGAAAAAGAAAATAGGGAAAGGGAATTGGGATAGGGAATAAAGTAAGTCAATAAGGAAAGGCAAAGGAAAAGGGAATGGGGAAAGGGAAAGAAAAAGGGAATAGGGAATGGGGAAAGGGAATGGGAATAGGGAATAGCGAATGGGAATGGGGAAAAGGAATAGGGAAAGGGAATAGGGAACGGGGAAAGGGAATACAGAATGGGAGTAGAGAATGAGAATGGGGAAAGAAAATAGGGAAAGGGAATAGCTAAAGGGAATAGGGAAAGGGAAAGGAAATAGGGAAAGTGAATAGGGAAAGGGAATAGGGAAAGGGAATAGGGAAAAGGAATAGGAAAAGGACATAAGGAAAGGGAATAGGGAACAGAGAATAGAGAAAGGGAATAGAGAATAAGAGTAGGGAACGAAAATGGGTAAATAGAATAGGGAGACGGAATAGGGAAAGGAAATAGGGAAAGGAAAAGGGAATGGGGAAAGAGAATGGAGAAAGGGAATGGGGAATGGGGAAAGGGAATGAGCAAGGGAATGGGGAAAGGGAATGGGGAAAGGGAATGGGGAAAGGGAATAGGGAAAGAGAATAGGGAAAGGGAATAGGAAAAGGGAATAGGGAATAAGGAGAGGGAATAGGGAAAGGGAATAGGAAAAGGGAATAGGGAAAGGGAATAGGGAAAGGGAATAAGAAAAGGGAATAAGGAACAGGGAATAGAGAAAGGGAATGGAGAATAAGAATAGGAAACAAGAATAGGTAAAGGAAATAGAGATAGGGAAAGGGAAAACGAAATGAGAAAAAGGGAATAGGGAAAAATTGAAAAATAAACAAATATAAAAGGAGGAATATTTGGAAAAATACTAATAAAAAACTTAAAAGAAATGTTGAAAACAAAAAACGGACATAGTGGCAACTTTTCGAGTGAATGGACCGACTTAAAAAAAACCACCTTCTTCAAGGACCACATTCTAGGATGAGGAAATGTCCGGCTTCTAGTTAATGTATAATATATGTTAAACAAATTTTAATATTTTTTACAGTAATTATTGTACCCTCACAGCCATATTCCTCATAAGAGCAAAAGACTATTCGCATTTGGGCCGCATTTAGGTCGTTTACTTTTAAATCTTTATATCGGTGATACATACATTAGGATATGAAAATTTGAGTTTGCTTTAATATGCTAATAATCTATACAATGATCAGATCCTTTCTACTCTATGGTGTAAGAGAGAATAATCTAAAGATATTTAAACCTCTACAGTCGATAATGGATTGTGTCCAGTTACAGCTAGGTAGATTGTGTAAGTACTGCCTAAAAATAAACGCTTTTTAAATTTCAACAAATGTATAGTACATCCAGAAAGTAGATGAAATAATTAGAGATATCTGAATTGGTTAGGTAGACAGGAATGTACAAGTCGGCTGTATACAATGGATTAAAACAGATAAGGAACGACATGAGGATGGAACATGGGCCAGTTTCTGGTAGATCACGCAAGATACCGGGACACAATCTCGCCGTTTTGGTGTAATTGGATCGCAGAAACCCTCATCTAGGTTACGGAAAATTAGCTAATAGATATTCCAGACAATAGGGAACACAGGTTTGCTGCGAAATCGTTCGCCAGGCATTTATGCATAGCGGCTGTAGAGAAAAAGTACCTAGGATGGTACTAGCTATTACAGAGTTTCAGTCAAATTCAACAAGTAATGAGATTTTGTAATAATTTTCGGGAAAACAATTTTGAAAATCTATTTATTTTAGATAAAACCTGTATTCAGTTAGGTTATAACTCTACATACGAACTATAGTTCGACGAGAGGAACGAAATAAAACGGAGATTACGCGCCGTGTCACGCACGCGGGATGACTACCGCCGGCAATCGTATAAGAGGCGCAGGGTTGCGTCCTGCCACACCCTAGGGGCAACTATGAACTACAACCGAACAAGAGATGGAAAATCGCGCCGTGTCACGCTCGTAGGGCGACTACGATTTACAATCAGGTTAGGGAACGGATCAGGTATCGGCGGAATCTTTCACGATTGCAGAAAATGCACGGTTTATATAGGCACGCGGCGCAGGTGAAGATTGAAGCTTGCGGACGCGGTATAGTAAGAATTGAAATGAAACGCATGCCCGCTAAATGATACAAAAATCAAAATTAATGAATACCCATGGCTGTAACGTTACCGAAGCTATGGGGAAATTAATCTGGACTCAAAATTTATGCCAAAGAAATTACTAATTCGAAATATACCGAAATGGATTTTGCTATGTAAGGGTATGTTGCAGTATGTTTTCATTATTTTATGTATGTGTAGAGTTTTTACTTGTATTTATATGTTTATGTTTCGACAATTTATACATTTCATTCTATTTGACCATCTTAGACTTTAATATGTATAATTTTTAGTGATATTAAGTAAGTTTTTATTGTGTTAGTTCTTATTCATGTTGCTTCACTATTACAATTTTTTAGCTGCACCTGCTGATGAAGTAAATAAATTGAAGAAATATTGCGGTTCATATGAACAATTAGTTGTTTTGATCACAGACCGAATCTTTTGTACCTGCACTCCGTCTATATTGTACACGTGTGGTGTAAAGAATGATATTCACAATAAAGCATAACTGAGCTATGAATTGTAAATAAGATTTTCATAAAAATATAGATACTGTGTTGAAGATATATTTGATATAAGTAATTACAATAAAACATACAATACTTCTAAAAAAAAGTCGTTTCTACAATATATCTTTAAATCGTTTTAGGAAATCGTAATATAAATACACATATTTTTTATAATCTCGCGATGATCAACCACCTTTTAAACTTTACTTAAGCTAAATCCACCGTTTTCCCACCAATACCTGCTGCCCAATTTCTCCCAGCGACGTATTTTTAGAAATACGGCACTTTCTTTCTCTGTTAAACTTCCCAAAAGACTCTCAGATATACTCCGCTCTGATATAGGGCCAAAGTCGGGCCGAATAAACTTTTAACTTTTTACCGATATAGAGATTTAAGAAGTACTTTTTTTGCGCGACCGATTCACTGCTCCCACTCATTGTCCCCTCGCCCTCTCTGGGCATTTATAGCCATAATTTATAATTTTTTCCAGCCCGATAAAATATCGCTTCCTTCTTCTTCTGATATAAGTTTTCGCCCTACCCGGTCCGTTTCCAGCTGCCTTAAGCGAGATCCGGCACGGGAAGGAATCATAATTGATGGGATGTTTTCTTGCCTCGTCCGGGTTCGACGTTGCACATCTTTATTTTCCCATCTATTCGGTCCGCCTTCGCCGGCCGGGGGTAGATTTACGGCTCGGACGCGCAAGAATTTTGACGGCCTTTCGGTTTTGATGTTATTCGAGGAAGGGTTTTATAAGGAATAAATAACGGCGAAGAAGACTGACAGCGTGGACTTGTTCGGAATTCAGAACGCTTTCGCTCCCAAAACAGAAATTAAATGCATCTGCTAGGATATTTCTGGAATATACAAATGAAAAGGAAACTGAAGACACTGCAATAACAGCCAAAAATTAATTATAAATTACCAGAATTTTTTTATACTCACAAAAAAGAATTATTGTGATTAATGGATTGGGCAAAATTCAAATCCTACCAAAACACTACCGTTAAAATTGAACACAAGCGGTGAAATTGATTCGGGTTTATAGAAATATAAAAATAGCGTCAAATCTACAGCAGTTAGTTCATGGGTTGAATAATTAATCATAAGTCAAATAGTTCATATTTGCAAAGAGCAGTGATTATTCTTTGAAAATATGAACTAAGTTTTTTATATTGGCATAAAGCCTAATTAGTGATCAATTTTACCTCCATTCGACGTCGAATGGATAACTCACCTAAAAAATCAATTCCAATGCTTTCAAAAGTTCAAGAAGTTCAGTGGAAGCATGTTGCCGTTGGATTGCGATCGTTTCATTTATGGATTTTATCTAAAGATTATTGTTTAATTAAAATTAAGAATTAGACCTGCAACTCCATCTAGCAGCTAAGTTTTGTACTTCTGCTGGTTCCAACGTATCTTTAACCGTGATAGTCAAAAGTAATGTCTCATTTTCGTTATTCATTTGCAAATTATTACTAATTCATTGTCAGTCAAATTAGCTTTTCATTATTCAATTATTAGTTCAATTTTCATTCATTAAAACCTTTTCTTTTGTGTGAATTTCTCCGCATTGTTAGTTTGTCAGTGACTTTTTGATTAACGTTGCATTTCCGATTTCTGCCCTCTCGCTAGCAAGGGAGCGCAAGGCTTCGTACACTTCTCACACACGCTCTGTTAAAGGTGCTCCGTGAAAATTTTATTAGTTACCACGTTTGTTGTGGCATATTGTCACGTGCGGAACATCCAATATCGAATGCATTTTCTGTTTTACCTGGGGCCGTCAGGAGAAGTGTTCGTTGCATCGATATTTTCCTGAAAAGGGTTTTACAAACAGTAGCCTTAAGCCGGCATTCATTTAGTTTAATGACGTCATCTTTAGGTCACTGGTAAGCTGACTTTTCTTTCGGTTTTTACTTTATTAGTTTTGGTAATCCGGTCCTGTCCTTAGGACCTATTTCGTTTTGATTTGAACCTAGGGTGAAAGAAGTCCGTAATTTGGGAGACCAAATCCTGATCGTTGAATTTTACCTGCACCGCAACCTCGCGTACAACAACTCTAGCGTGACATACCCTCCCAGAGACACCCGCCAAAGTTACCAGCTAAGTTTCATATTTTATTTTATTGTTTTCTTTTCTTGTACGATATTTTAAAATTTAAGTTATTTTTATAATCCTATCACGTGATAAAGACCTTCAAGCCAAAATTACTAACTTAGATTAAGATTCAAATTTATATTTTTTTAAATACCATCATAATTATTTTTAACTTTATTCATTGCACGATCATTACCTATTATTTAAGTTACTAGTTAAGCGTAGAGGTTAAGAGCGAACACCAATTGTGATCGTAACAGGTGTCAACCTATATGTTAAGATTTGTGAGATGTACTTTTGAGAACAAAATGCCCGAAAAAAAATAAAATTTTAATTTTGTTTAGTTCAGTAAAATTAGATGGTATAATTAAATTCAAATTTTTAATTTCCTTGTTCATATACCTACAAGTTCTTTTATTTTAAAGCCAAAATGCTATGTTTTACCACTTTTGAGACTCTTAAATCACAGGTACGTATTGCTATGGTCTGGCACCCCGGGTTTCGGAAATTTAAATGTGTATTTTTCCAAATCGGCCTTGTCAAAACAATGTTAGAGTTGCCACAATTCTTATATTTGTTTATTTTGCTAAGAATTTTGATTTAATTGTTAGTATCATTTTATTTGTTCAGTTGTGTATAGTTAATTTCATTTATTTGTACATTTTGCGTACTCCTGTATATAGTTATATGCTAGCTTTTTCTTTGCGATGCGTTGCGCCGTCATCGTTCACAGATGTAAATTCATATATATGCGAGTGTTACCTTAGAGGCCAAGGAGTTACCAGATAGACGAGCGCGTGTATAGTCTTGTTTAGTTGTCTTGGTTACCGTTTCTGGTAATTCGTGTTAAGTTTAAGATGTAGTTCGTTGCTTTGAAATTTTTAAAATCGTCCATCTAGTAATTCGTTTTTTAATTAGTGTTAGATAGTTGTGCACAATATACATGTAAGGCTTTTTAATAATATTCGTTTTAGAAGTAATCGCGTTTAGAGTTTAAATTTTCCGTTTTTTAGTAGTTTTCAAATTAATTTTATTTTTCACCTCGGGGTAGGTGAAGTGAAGCTGTGAGCTTGTTTTAAATTTCATTTTTGATTTTGCTTGTTTCTCCACGTTGTTTGAATTAAATTTTAGTTTCCTTTGAATTTTTGAAACCACGTGGATTTTTTGTGGTATATGAAATTCCTTCTAGAACGAATTCACCATTTTGTTTGCTAAAGGATTTGCATTGTCCTTTTTTAATGTAAATTCACGAAGGGGTTATTTTAATCCAATACCTTCTGTATTAAGGTTTTTTTTCCCCTATTGTTGTTAATTAAATGTTTTTTTTTTTTTCTAATACAATAAATTAAATGATTGTAAATATCATCTTAAATAGTTCTTTTATTTTTGAATCTGCCATTTCAATTTTTGGGGGATTTAAAGAAAGCACATTTTGCAAAACGCCCACTATTATTTTAAAAAAAAAAAAAATTACTCCTGAGATGTAAGAATCTCTGGCGCCCTTTTAAATTCATTTTAGCTGAGCTAAGCTGGAATTAATTTGTCATTTTTAATTTCTTTAAACTTGTATTGCTGGACAATCAGTTCACAGCAGTATGTTGGTATCATAAATACTATATAAAACAATTATTTTAATAAAAATACGTATTCCAAGCTTTCCTGACACTTTAGATAAATTAGCTAATGAAACGTCAAATAAAAAAAAAGTAAATTGAAAGTCAGAGCATCTACCCGAAATAGCAGAAACCAAATTTATAAGAAAACTGTAATCCTGGTTATCGATATTGTTAAGAACTAGCATCACTCTCTGTCGAATTATTTAGACACCTTTTAAATATGAAACTCCTNTATATTTTTGATATAAAAGCATCCTACAACCTGTGTTTTCGGTATAAATTAATTGAATTTACACGAGTACATGGATTTTAACCTTTATATAAAAAATTTTTTATTTCCTCATACACTTAATAAAATTAAAGCCGAAATTAACGTACATTCTTCAACAAACTGCGACGTATGAAAATACAAGAACCGTAATGAAGCAAACAGACACGCAAAACAGAACAATGCCATACCGAAGCAAACGCCTACCTACTCGTTCTAAAACGAAACAACAAGGAACGCGACCAGAGAATAAATTATGCGAATAATAATTACATAAAAAAGTATGCTAATTAACATCGCTATTAAGAACAACCGAACCAACGAAGTAGCAGTGATAAATACCGCCGTCATTCTTTTTTTCCCAAACCCCACCCAGCCCCCACGACATTCGCAGCACACACACCGACTCCGTTTTACATTCTTCGCGAAACAGGGGAAAATGTTTCGCTTCCTCGGGCTGTCGACGGAGCATGAATTTCAACGGTTGGAATTATTCAGGTCACGTAAGCGGACGTTGGAGATATAAAATTACATTAGGCATTACTATTTTACTGATATTTCAATTTATGGCCGTTGAAGATGAAATCGAGCTCTTTCTCGTCGTACATCGTGATGTAGCCCTTTAGCGGATTCGATTTTGAGGTAAATATAGAACAAAGTGTTTCTACTATTCCAGGTTTACTATATCGAAACACGGTAACTTGAAAAAAGTAAATTATCGTGATACATTATCTTTAACACAGACTATAATGACCGTATAATAGAATATAAAACTGAACATTATCAAAACATAGGGGCATAAATGAATCTTTCGCATGTTACCAAGTCTTTACTATTAAGGTTTTTTTAGAGTGCAGTTTAGGTTACTACAGTCAGAAGCGGGAAATGGGCATAAATTATAGTTATCGTATGCACGGATTAAAATACATAAATATTATACAGAGTGAGTCTGTAATCTGAAATAAAATCTGTAAGGCGAAGACAGTATTTTTTTCCGGAAATATGCTCGGACACGTCGATTAGTATTTTAAATTACTCACTTTTTCATTTGAAAAAATGTTATACAGCGTGTCCCAAATTTGAGATATGACGTTATCGACAATTTTTTAAAATGATAGCCCTAATTTTTTTATAACTATTCTTAAAGGGTATATCAAATTACACAAGTTTTTATTCCTTGTCATTAAAAAGATATTTAACAATAACTAATTCGAAAAATGAAGAAATCTGATTCACCTCAGTCGTATCTCTTCTACAATAAATGTTCAAAATGTTGTTCATGTACTTCCTGACAATACCTTAAACGGAACCGAAACTCATTTTGAACATTTCTAATTACTTCAGCGGAAATTAGCCTACACTCCTGTCTTATTCGTTCTTTCAACACCTCAATATTTTCCGGTTTGGTTTTAAAAATTTTGCCTTTCAAGTACCCCCATAAGAAATAGACCATTGGTGTTAAATCCGGAGACCTGGGTGGCCATTCAAAAGGTCCTCTTCTACCAATCCATCTGCCTGGAAACACATCATCTAGATACTCACGGACAGGTTTTGTAAAATGAGGAGGCGCGCCGTCTTGTTGGAACCAGATGTTTCTATTCTGGACATCAGCTTCAAGTGGATCAGGGAATAGAGTAGCCAAATTCGGAACTAGTTCTTCCTGCAAGAATTCTAAATATCTCGCTCCATTGAGATTTTCTTGGAAGAAAATTGGTCCTATTACTCGATCACCAACAATGCCTGCCCAAACATTGACTTTTTCTGGATGTTGAGTGTGGCCTTCCCTCATCCATCGTGGGTTGTTGTCTGCCCAATAACGACAGTTTTGACGATTTACCTAACCGTTTAACATGAACGTTGATTCGTCAGAAAATAGAACGTTTTCTATGTTTACAACATTTCTGTCTAGTAGATCCATCATTTGTTCGCAAAACTGAAGTCTTCGATCCGGATAATCTTCGATGAGTTCCTGGAGGATTGTCAATTTATAGGGATAAAATTTGTGCGCTTTAAGAGTTCTTGCCCCGAAGACTGGCTAATTTCGAGGTTCCCTACCTATCAGCCTACTGGAGATATAAGGATTTTCTTGAACAGAAAGAAGTACATTAAGTTTTACTTCTTCATTGAACGCACTCTGACGATGATTATTTGTTTCCTTAAATCCATTTCCCGAAACTGTTTTTTCAATTTGCTTACTTGACTTTTGAGATATGGTCCGATTTTCAACAAACGGTGTTTCTCACGAAACGACAAACTAATAAGTGTGCTCGCTCAATACGAATCGAATACTAGCTTCACTTCTTACTTATTTTTATTACCTTGTTTTTTGATATTGTGATAAGACGTCAACCTGGTTTGAAAAAAAAAAGATAAACAAAAGTCCTTTGACGTGCCATTTTTAAACTTCATAAAAATAAATTTGAATCAGATTTCTTCATTTTTCGAATTAGTTATTATATAAATATATATTGTTATGGAGAGAGTATTTAATATTCTACTATTATTTAAAAAGGGAATGTCACTATTTTACTTAATTATATTTTAAAACTTATTAGATATAATAAAAAAAGGATATAATATGTAGCAGCAGACAGCTAGACGATGTCCAGGTGATGTAGGTAATCTCTGCATTTGGCAAGTCCTTCGAGGGCATTTTCCTTTAGAATTTCCCTTCAGGAAGCAAGAATGATCAGCAGTGATACACCTACACATCGAAAAAGAATATTAGAATTTGTATAGTATATCATTACAATAGATTTTGACAGATCAAATTTTGGATCCACCTTTAATTCGTGTGAACAGTTGTAATTTCTTTTACAGAGTATTTATTTCTGTAAATTTTTGTTTAATAATGTTTTTATATGCATTGGCAGTCCATTTGCTTTGATATGTCAACAGACAGACATGGGAATTGCTGGAAATTGGATTCTGTAACAATTCTATGTGTATAAATGGTTGCCTACCTTTGGGGGCACAGTAATGAATTTTAGATTGTTAATTTTATATAGTAATAAGCGTTTAAAAATTTCAAATGTATTTTTTTCTAATAATTCAGAGACTCATACCTTTGTTATATAAAAAGTGTAAGGTGATTCCAGATTTTGTAATTTTTTTATTTTCACATCGTTGAAGATCTGACAATCCTGTCGATCACATGGCCATTCTCATATGTAAAACAAATGGAGGCTTCTCATTTTGGTTATATTAACGGTTTCTCACAAAAAGACAGTTGGACTCCTTGCTTGGAGACAATCGCTGCAAGTCAGTTAAAAACATTTTCAATTCGAACCATTCAATAACCGAACCTTGATCGAGGCAGACAGTATTCTGTTGTTCTCTTAAAATTTAACGGCTTTTTCGATAAAATCCAATTTTCCCATATTACAACCTAAAAAATAATTGTTAATTGTTAAACAAAGTTTTTCACATAAATTTTATTCCAAATACACACGATTTTTGGTAATTTTTCTTCAACGACGATTTTTCCGAGTAATGTTCCGTCCTGTGCGACTCATCCTCTCTGACCTGATGTATCTACGAGTTACGAGGCCCATATTCCGACCTGTACAGTCCTTGACCACCGATGATCGCAGAATTCGGTCCTGTAAAAAGGTACTCTTCGTTAAATCTACCTAAAAAATAAATGTATTATTTCAATGCTAATCTAAATTGAATTATACTTATAAGAAATTTTATTTTAATCCGTTCTGAAAAATTTGAGGTTAGAAAATCGTTTGTAACATAGCTAAACAATCTCCAGTTACTATGGGGAAATTTGTGTATTAAGGGTTTATAAGTATTTGTTATGTTTTTACGTTACGAACCAATATCCAGTGATTTACCATCAAGGTTGCTACTCTGTTTCACACCTTTATATTCAAATCTAATATAACTCCATTTGAACGGTCAGAAAACGCGGGATTTTTTTAAAATTTATTTCAAACGTATTTAAGTAAGAAACTATGAATTTGAATCGCAAAAGGTGGAATCACTTAATGAAACTTTAGTGTTATTAATTAAACGAACTCACGGACTTACCTGAGATTATTATCCATAGATTTATGTCTGATATTAGACAAGACACATTTTGAATTTGATTTAAGTTAATAAAAATCACTTTTATCCACTATTGAATGTTTTAATTTTACTTAATGGTTTAAAGCTATTGAAGGCATAACATTATCATGCCTATGAGAGCACTTAAACTGCTCTTAAACATTGAATTTGAGGGAGAGGACATTTGACAACATCATCCCACCACATCCTAATGCGTACTGAGTTAAAATATAAGAGAGTTAACGAGCCATTCAATATTTTTTTTATGTCACCGCCCCTCGATCGGAAATTTCATGCCTTGCATGCCATCTGGCTGGTGAGATAGAACACTTCTAAATCAAAATTATAAATAATAGATGACACTGGTATATATAAAAACTTGATTTTTTTTTTATTCAATTAATGAATTTCTCTTAAAATTTATTTTTTTAATCCGGGCTGTATGCTACTGTGTAGCGTAACAAATAAACTTGGCGCCCAACGTGGGGCGTAACAAAGAATATTGCTACCCAAAGCAAGGGGTTTGTTTGAAAAGAAACATATATCCTATTTATATACAATCGTAAAATCAATTTTACGTGGCGCCTAACCAACTTAACTAACTAGATTCATTTAACAAAAACCTCAATAAAAGATAATAACAAAACAAAATGGATAAAACATGTAGACAAGGGGACTCTGAAGAGCAGAGAGTAACCATACCAAAACCGGCGATGACTTTTGAAGACTTATTAGAATATTTTAAAGAGGAGAAAAGGCGAGAAAAGGAAGAAAAAGAAGTAAGAAGGCAGCAGAAGGCCATACAAAGGCAGAAGGAGAGAGAGGAGGATTTTATGAAACTAGAGATGATAATAAGTAACACAAAGCAAGAGTATGACGCTAAATTCGAAAGATTTGACACGTTAATAAATGAAGTGCAACAACAGTGTAACACCGAGATGCAGGTACAAAGTGAGAAAATATGCAAGAACACTGAGAACATTCATCAGGTCCTGGTAATTCAACAACAAATCGTACAACACCTAGAAAGGATCGACGACAGGGTATTACAGGCAGGGAATAAAAGACATTTGGCAAAGCGCAAGAACAAAAAGAACTCAAAATGTAAATATTGCAAGAAAGGATTTTTAAAACTAAAAGAGTTGGGGGAACGCGCAAAAGAACATTATCACAACAGTAGATCAATTAAAACAAAACATTCATGTAAAAATTTCAAACAAGAAAAGTCAAAAGGGCATCAAATCAAATATTTATCTTTAAAATCACAAATTCGCATGTACAGTCACAAAAAATTTAAAAAGGACAATTTTCACAATCAAAAAAGAAAAAAATATAGAAACAAAATCTATTTCACAAAATGGAAAAGAAAAAGAAACAATCAAAAAGGTTCAGAAAAACACGTTAATGTCACACACACAATCTCAAAAATGTACGCAGAACTAGATTCACATAAACGATACTTAGACCTAAATTTATTAGACAATGATGAAAGAGATGCAAAAAGTGCTCACAGCATAAGAAAAGAGTTATTCTAAAAATTATTTAAATATTTTACAAAAAGTTAAAAAGTTGATAATTTAAATTTAAATTAATTAGTTTATAATAAAAATAGTAGTAGTGGAAGGATGCCTTGAACTATGATGAAAACATCTATACAACATTTAGAACATAAAATACAAACTAAATGAACAACTTGCAAATCTGCATGACAGAATTTAATTTAATAATAACTTAAAAGGGGGGAAAATTACAAAGTTGAAATTATAAGACTTAAACTGTTAAACATACAAAATGAATATAGTAGACTGTATATTGAAGAAAAAGAACAATTAAAAAAAGAATCAAAATTACATAATAACAAAGAAGAATACATAAGGAAAAGAAGAAATGGAAGATGCATGGAAAATAGGAGTGAGGTGATAAGAAAAGAAGGAAATATGTATAGAGAAGAAATGCTAAAGCAAATGTGAAAATACATTATTATAAATGTGCAAAATGCAAGTAATAATGAAAAAGGTTAAAAAATGAGAAAATCAAAGAAAGAAGATTATATATAGAAATATGCCAAAGAAGCAAAAAGAAAAATACTATGATTATAAATAAATAAAAATTAAATAAATATTAGCACAAATAAGATGCAATAAATAAATAAAGTATTAGTAAGATTCGAATTTTAATAACAGTCTAATTATATTAAATAAGAATTTAACAATTCAATAAAGGGGATTAAAAAAAAAAATTGCAAGTTAAAATTATCATTATTATTAAAAGGAAGATTTTATTTAGATAAAAAAAGTTAGAAACATTTGGATTAATTGATAAAAACACCGATCAAATAAAAGGCAGATTCCATATTACTCAAATATTTCCATACCAATCTTAACGTATTTTTATTCAAATTAGATTCACAGATAGGTGTTACATACTTGTTGAAAACCAGCTTGGATAATCCTGCTTGTCTACAAGGACGGTAGATTAAGTGCAAGAAAGGATATTCAGGACGTAGACAGCCTGTATGATAGCAATTTAGTTAAATTCTTAATCTTAAATTTAGAAGTAGATAGTTATTGCTTAAATTGAAAAGTAAATTTTATTTGAGTCATAAAATTTATTTTCACTTAGGGGGGCATTTGTTATGGAGAGAGTATTTAATATTCTACTGTTATTTAAAAAAGGGAATGTCACTATTTTACTTAATTATATTTTAAAACTTATTAGATATAATAAAAAAAGGATATAATATGTAGCAGCAGACAGCTAGACGATGTCCAGGTGATGTAGGTAATCTCTGCATTTGGCAAGTCCTTCGAGGCATTTTCCTTTAGAATTTTCCCTTCAGGAAGCAAGATGATCAGCAGTGATACACCTACACATCGAAAAAGAATATTAGAATTTGTATAGTATATCATTACAATAGATTTTGACAGATCAAATTTTGATCCACCTTTAATTCGTGTGAACAGTTGTAATTTCTTTTACAGAGTATTTATTTCTGTAAATTTTTGTTTAATAATGTTTTTATATGCATTGGCAGTCCATTTGCTTTGATATGTCAACAGACAGACATGGGAATTGCTGGAAATTGGATTCTGTAACAATTCTATGTGTATAAATGGTTGCCTACCTTTTGGGGGCACAGTAATGAATTTTAGATTGTTAATTTTATATAGTAATAAGCGTTTAAAAATTTCAAATGTATTTTTCTAATAATTCAGAGACTCATACCTTTGTTATATAAAAAGTGTAAGGTGATTCCAGATTTTGTAATTTTATTTATTTTCACATCGTTGAAGATCTGACAATCCTGTCGATCACATGGCCATTCTCATATGTAAAACAAATGGAGGCTTCTCATTTTGGTTATATTAACGGTTTCTCACAAAAGACAGTTGGACTCCTTGCTTGGAGACAATCGCTGCAAGTCAGTTAAAAACATTTTCAATTCGAACCATTCAATAACCGAACCTTGATCGAGGCAGACATATTTCTGTTTGTTCTCTTAAAATTTAACGGCTTTTTCGATAAAATCCAATTTTATCCCATATTACAACCTAAAAAATAATTGTTAATTGTTAAACAAAGTTTTTCACATAAATTTTATTCCAAATTACACACGATTTTTGGGTAATTTTTCTTCAACGACGATTTTTCCGAGTAATGTTCCTGTCCTGTGCGACTCATCCTCTCTGACCTGATGTATCTACGAGTTACGAGGGCCCATATCCGACCTGTACAGTCCTGACCACCGATGATCGCAGAATTCGGTCCTGTAAAAAGGTACTCTTCGTTAAATCTACCTAAAAAATAAATGTATTATTTCAATGCTAATCTAAATTGAATTATACTTATAAGAAATTTTATTTTAATCCGTTCTGAAAAATTTGAGGTTAGAAAATCGTTTATGTAACATAGCTAAACAATCTCCAGTTACTATGGGGAAATTTGTGTATTAAGGGTTTATAAGTATTTGTTATGTTTTTACGTTACGAACCAATATCCAGTGATTTACCATCAAGGTTGGCTACTCTGTTTCACACCTTTATTCAAATCTAATATAACTCCATTTGAACGGTCAGAAAACGCGGGATTTTTTTAAAATTTATTTCAAACGTATTTAAGTAAGAAACTATGAATTTGAATCGCAAAAGGTGGAATCACTTAATGAAACTTTAGTGTTATTAATTAAACGAACTCACGGACTTACCTGAGATTATTATCCATAGATTTATGTCTGATATTAGACAAGACACATTTTGAATTTGATTTAAGTTAATAAAAATCACTTTTATCCACTATTGAATGTTTTAATTTTACTTAATGGTTTAAAGCTATTGAAGGCATAACATTATCATGCCTATGAGAGCACTTAAACTGCTCTTAAACATTGAATTTGAGGGAGAGGACATTTGACAACATCATCCTACCACATCCTAATGCGTACTGAGTTAAAATATAAGAGAGTTAACGAGCCATTCAATATTTTTTTTATGTCACCGCCCCTCGATCGGAAATTTCATGCCTTGCATGCCATCTGGCTGGTGAGATAGAACACTTCTAAATCAAAATTATAAATAATAGATGACACTGGTATATATAAAAACTTGATTTTTTTTTATTCAATTAATGAATTTCTCTTAAAATTTATTTTTTTAATCCGGGCTGTATGCTACTGTGTAGCGTAACAATATATTATAGTTATTATATCTTTTTAATGACAAGGAATAAAAACCTGAAAACGCATGTACGCATGTGTAATTTGATATGCCCTTTAAGAATAGTTATAAAAAAATTAGGGCTACCATTTAAAAAAATTATCGATGACGTCATATCTCAAATTTGGGACACGCTATATAAAATTTTCTCAGATGAAAAAGTGAGTAGTTTAAAATATTAATCGACGTGTCCGAGCATATTTCCGGAAAAAAAAACTGTCTTCGCTTTACTGAATTTATTCTAAATTATAGACTCACACTGCATAGTAACAGACACTTTTATAGTGTATTTCGGCTTGATATTATTTCAAAATATTACAAATTAAAACATTTAAACGTTTCGACATATCTTTCTAGTCTTCTTCAATAATAGGTTTTTGAACGATCTAAATAAATATATAAAATAAATAAATAGGTTATATACCTTAATCGCTGTCTTATAACATAATATTCCTTAATTAAGTGAATTGTCA
This sequence comes from Protaetia brevitarsis, assembly GCA_004143645.1. NCBI lineage: Eukaryota > Metazoa > Arthropoda > Insecta > Coleoptera > Scarabaeidae > Protaetia > Protaetia brevitarsis. The sequence continues at coordinate 611,024 of RXPK01000162.1, read as the reverse complement.
AAATTTAAAAAATTTGCATTTAATGAATACGAACAAACACATACACGTTAAAATTTCGATCTAAAATACGAACTCCTCATAAGTATTGAACATATATACATGCGGAGAACCGCCTTATTTTTCTTAACATATGGCTTTTATATGGGTAAGTATTTTCTTCTGTACTACTAATAATAATAATAATAATATATTAGTTAAATAATACCTACAAAGATGTATAACACGTCAATATTAACAGTTAAAACTTAAAATTGTGTATAAACTAACATTTACAACATATTAAAATGCTCACAACGAAACTTTGTATGAAAGAATTCATAAAAAGTTTTTTTGTAAAAGCTCTTTGAGTTTGTTATTAAATTTAAGAGGTGGCAAGGCCATTAATGAATCTGGTAAGTGATTATATATTCTAATGCATTGAAATAATGCAGTTTTTTGTATTTTTGATAGGCGGGTTGCTGGAGGAAGCAAATGGTTATGCTCAACGCCTCTGGTGTTATGACTATGCATGAGTTCATATTTTTGAAACAGGTTGTTATAGTTTGCTTTTGTAAATTTAACATACTCAGAGGTATATATCTCAGGCAAAGTAAGTAACTTAAAATTCTTAAAAAACTCTTTGCACGTATCACGGCGAGCAACATCAAATATGGAACGAATGCAGGCCTTCTGTGGAATAAAGATTGTCCCTGCTTCGACGGAATTCCCCCAGAAGATGATGCCGTATTTTTGTTGAGAGAAAGTTGAGAAAATATATTAGCATAATAACAATGTAGAGCTGCCTGGACACTGACACTTCTAGAAATCACTCTCAACACGTAAGATGCACTGCAAAGTCTACCGGATATGTGTTCCACATGCGGCCGCCATTTTTAACAGTGATTTTTTTCCGGAATTGTTAACTTTAATTAGTTTGGTTTTATTGAAGTTTAAATCTAAGTTGTGATAACTAAACCACTCTCCCAATAGTGTTAGATTGTATTCTAAAATGTCAACCGATTCCGTATCATCGCTCGACCGAGTTACTGATGTAGTATCATCTGCGAACATAATTACCCGGTCCGAAAGTACTTCAGGAAGATCGTTCACATACAATAAAAACAACAATGGACCAAGTATCGAACCCTGAGGAACGCCACACGATATTGGCAGCCATTCCGACCGGATCTCGTTACCAGAATAATCATGAGCTACAACACACTAATGTTGTTTATGCAAAATTTTAATACTAATATATAGTAAGACCTAATCTAAAATGTACAAATGAAATTTATATTATGGAATGAAATATTTTGAACAATCTTGCAATATCAGTTCTGTCATTCATGGCATTTTTGTCATTTCATATATGTATATTGTAAGAGAGTAGCATACTACCCGGCATAAAAGAAAAAATAAATTTTAAATATAATACTTTAATTAAATTATCTAATTTCAAATTTTAATCCTAGTGCCATCTACATTCATCACTCCTTAATCATGAGTGTGCCCTCTCAACTATCATATGGCATCTAGGGTGAGAATTTCCAATTGAAACAGGCTAGAGGACGCGCTGGCATTAAAAAAAAAATACGAATAGCTAGTTACCCCCTTTATTACTTCAGTAGGTGAGGAGATGCTATGGGAGACTGTCGCCAAAATGTCCCCTATTCCAATATGCGTGTAATAAATGAAATAAAACTGACACTAAACTTAACTAACAATAAAAGTACTTGTCTTTCAAATCTTTGGTGATAGCGGACGGGATGAATAGGCTACCACCAATAATTTTAACGCAAATACTCTTATTGTTAAGGCCGTTTTGCACCTAGTTATTTATTGCGCAATTTATTGGCCAATTTAAAATTGTTACGTGTATAACACGGATTTAATACGTGTTAATACACGTAACAATTTTTAAATTGGCCAATAAATTGCGCAATAAATAGCTAGGTGTAAAACGGCCTTTAGTCAAGGAGAAGTTTGCAGTATTGTTAGTTTAGTGCAAGTTTTATTTCATTTATTTAAGATTCATCTTGCCTAGTATTATAAAATGTGCCCGCAAAGCCTCCATAAAATCCCTATTCCATTAATAAGCACCCGTTTCAATATAGATTTCATAATACAGGATAAAGCTATGTTAGTTCCCTGTTTCATTCGATTACCACAGACAGCGACAAGCCCCTCTAGATTTCCACTGTTCTACTGACGATCTCTGTTCCAAAGCGCTGATGCTTAATTGACCCTGCGCTACTCAAAGGAACGCTCTCCGTTGCTTGTAACAGCATCCAAATTTTGAACAAGAAAGGAAAAGTTGAGCCCCGCAATGCTGTTTATTACAGTGTAATCCAATTTTAGAGTTTCAAGTGACCTAAGTTTGTTTCACTTTCTCTATCATATCGTCCCTTATCGCAGTATTGTAGGACTTTGAGATGAAAATAGGATCCGGAGCTCCTGTTAATGTATATTAGAGTGCATTATCAATTATCATGTTACATCTTCCTTATATTTAAGTATGTATATAACGTTCGACAGCATTTGAGCATACAAACGTTGGATCTAAAATCTAAACACACAACTACATTCACATATAAGCAAACATCTATATTGCAACATTTGCCAACGTCGTAGAGTACAGTATTTATGTAAGTACCATACACATACATACATTAGAGATATCGGTATATTCTTGTTTACAAAACAAAGGAAATGTAAACAGCTAAACATTTCGGATTAATTCGGAAAGCTTTCGATTACATTTGAAATTGCTCCGTGTTTATGATGGTAGTCGGAGAGCTTGCTATATTGCAACCTATACTTACCAGCTAGTCTGTATCTGTATGTCTATATGTTGCGGGGTTGGAATGTAATAAACCGGGTTTAGTATTTCGCGTAATAGCGTTTAAAAGCTTATTACGCCATTAAAGGAAAATATTAAAAACAAATGTGTTATGGTGGATAATTCCAGGGATATTGCAAGGGAATTAAATTTATTATCATAGGGATAGAAGTAATGGATTGTGTACAATAAAGAATAATATTCTTCTAAGGTTATTTTCCGCCAATAAAATATTTATTGTTGAAAATTTTATTAGAAAAAAAGTATTTTTATACTATTTCATTTATTTAAAGTTACTACCTGTACCATGTTAGCAGTTAATCTAAGTATAACATGTTTATCCACTCCATCAATCCTACTATCTGTAACTTGAAATCAAATAATATAGCAGATACTGATGAAATAAGCAAAAAAACATGTGCCTAGTTAACTAAAAACCATTTTGCTTTACTCTTTTTCTTAAACAAGGTTTATATCAACAAAAATATGTGCTATTAAAATTTTTTGACCTTGTTAATCATAAACTATTTTTATGCAAGTTAGAGCTGTATGAATTATATTTTTGGCTCAAGTCATAGGTACTTATATAGTAGAAACAAAATGGTGATACGAAACAACTAGCACCTATATGAATCCCCATAGAATTTGGAGTACCACAGGACTCCATTTTAGGGCCACTTCTTTTTTTATCAATGCATAATGGCTTGCCTTAATGGACGACAGTAATGTTTAGTCTATGCCGATGATAATGTTTTTACGCCTTTCCTGCTGAAAATCTGCACTCAATAAAATCAGTATGGAAAATATAGTGTGTTCTTATTTTCACACGCATTTACTTGGAAACTAATAGAGATAAAAAGTTGCAGTAAAAGCCAGTGGAAATGAGACGAAATTCTACATCAAATTCTGTCATTATAACACACCCCGCATAAATACCCATTTATCCCCTCTCTCACTTTATGTTTTTTAAATTGCACCCCTAATTTTTTACGCAGTTTTCGGTAGCTACCAGGCTTACAAATACGAAATGTTCTCAAAAAGTCCGAAAAATGTATGCAGTGAGACCATAAATGCTGGACTGAAGTGTGCCGCTCCCATGAAATATGATTTGGCATCCCTTCTAATGTCAAACCAATCCATATGGTTACAACAACAATGACACGAATGCAATATGACAGAAACGGATAGTAATTTTGATAACATTAGAAGAACCTGGGGGTTGGGAGTACCTACCAGACGCGTCCCCGACGTGGTGGACAAGGGAAAGGCCATCTTGTCAGGGTTCGCTCAAGTCGATATGGTTAGTGGCGGCTATAAGTTGGTCCTCTCTGCTTAAAACCGGCGCAGGGTGAATGAAAACCGTTGCCGTGAACCACTCCCCCCTCGCCCGAGCTGTCGTGTCGTGGCTAAGGGCTTGCACAGGGTTCTAAAACGATGCCAGTTGTTGCTTTAGGCTACCGAAAGCTCAACTGTTAAACCAGGTCCCGAAAGGGATGGGGGCTCTTGGCTTAACTGCACGGACCGAGAGGATACAACCTCAACAAAAACCTAAATCCTAAGGTGGCAGAATAGGCTGATGGGATACGTGGCTGGATAGAAGACCAGTCTACTAGTCCAATCCCCCTTTGGGTGACATGGGCAGCCCAGTATTTATGCTACCTCTGCATGCGAGGCTCTGTGGAGGTGGACCTTTTCTTCCTTAGCTACTCGTGGCATCAAGCGTCACGACACCGCTAATAGACAGGAATTGGAGGAGGACCTCCATAAGAAGCCTTCCACTTCCAAAGTGAGAGTACCTCACAAGAAGGGAACAAAGGGAGGAGCAAAACGACTTGAGCAGATTGGGGAACAGGATGGCATTCATCCCCTCTCAAATCGCGTAGCACTGTGCAACTCAAGGGGGTTGCACCTGGGAGCACGTGAAATCGAAGACGGAGACATACCTAACCTGGCGCCTTCCGATATCCTACACTTTCTGAAAGGAATAGGATTGGAAGGCCAGCTGTAAAATAGCAAGAACAGGGGACACAATAAATCTTTTAGGTCACAGTGTAATATCACCCTTGCCATTTATACATACATACAACATTAGAAGAACAATAAATCTCAAATATGCGTTATTCTTGATTATTATAAGTATAATATACCATAATCATCTACTTATTCTATTTTGAGAAATAAAAAATAAATCTATATTTTTTTTTTTTTATTAAATATTTTATTCTTTCAAATAATATGTTCAAAATGCCGACCATTTTCCATTAGGCAATGTTCATGCCCACGAAGAAGCTCTATTGTACAGGCTTTTCTTATTGTCTCTGCAGAAATATATTGGCAGGCTTGACATATTTTATTTTGTAAGTCCAAAATATTAGCTGGTCTTTCGGCATAAACAATCAGCCCAAGTAAATGCGTGGGAAAATAGATGTGGGATACACATAATTAAACAAACTTACTCAATGATTCACAAGTCATGACTAGCGCTTAAATATTGATAAAATAAGGTTGAGTAGGAGTACGGCTGTACAACGTTAAGATCACGGAGATGACAACTTAGTAACTTTCAATACTTATATATATAAGAAAAAGAGGAAGGCATGCTGATTGTCGCTATGCGATACACGTTCAGGAACTTTTTCCAACAATGTAGCTACCAGACTCAATCTGTAAGTTTTAGATTTAGTTACATATTAGATGATGTTGTTATTAGCACCACTGTTTCCTTGATATTGTAGATGTCACTCTGAAGAAGCCTTAATTAAATGGCGAAAGTGTAGCGACTGGAAATAGAGTCTTTTATTTCTCCTTCTGTCTCGTCAGGTTGTTGAAACCCAATAGTTGTTGTCATCTCCGTGATCTTATTGATAAAATAGTTTTTATGAATATTACTCCTGGAAAAAAAAAAGATATGGATTGTAGTTAACTGTTACGAGTTGGAGGGTGATCATTCAACAAGTTAGCTATCTATCCAATTTCTTAGTTTGTATATTGACTATGATGTAGGTGGGCCAACACATGTCGATAATTTACCTTGTAATGTATGGAAAACAAATCAAAACAAAATCATGATTATTTTACTAGAAAGGTTCGTGATTTTAGTATTCCTAAGCATATAAGTTGACAATCTTCCAGAATAATCCTCTGTTTACTGCCACTAAGCTATTTAATTCCTTGGATTCGAGCATTAGAGGCTGAATGACATCAAAACATTTAAAAGTAAATGGAAAAATTATTCTACAGACAAGCATTACTATCCACTAGATACATTTTTTAAACAGCCTTTGTAATTTTTTCTTAGTTCTTGGTTTGCTTAATTTTCTTTTAATTTTTTTTTTTTGTCATGTGTTAAATTGTAGTTATAAGAAAATATTCAGTTTACGGCCCTAAAAACCGTGGTGAACCGTGAAATCTGATTTTTTATTCTTTTATAAAATATTTATGATGTAATATATGCCGTTTTGATCGATTATAATAGGTTTTCTAATTTAATACCAGTTCGGTATTATTTATGTGTTGTGCCAAACTCGAATGTCTAATTAGCTATCGTTCCTTGTTACTTCGCTATGAAAGAGGAATTGTACTGAACTTTAGAGAAATGAATTAAAATTAATTCAATGACGAAATCTACACATGCACTTCAACCTGAAGTTTCAACCAATAAATTTGCTTGTAGTTTTAAAATAATATATTATATAACAACAAAAATATAAGTTGAAAGAGTTTTTAGATTAAATCATAAGAAAATAACAAACATTTTAGAAACAACACCATATAAACCTAAAAGGCGACACGGCCAAACTTAATACCTTTATGGCGTGCTTAGCTGGTTTAAATGGAAGTTCGTTACACCTACATACATGCAATATACATACAAGCATGCAAGCATATCAGCGGGTTAATTCAAGCCATGATTATCAAGATGACTGCGGTAACGAATGGGGATCAGTTTATTGCTTGTGTTGTGGGGTTATATAATAGCAACAAGGTAGTTCAAAACACTTCACACTAACTCGCTCGGATTCTCGTTAAAACACCACCTCGGAGAGAAAAGAAAATTATGAAAAAAGCATGTAGATTATGATTAACAACAACTTTTTGTTATAATTAGTTAATGGCGCATGAATACCTCGCATGCACACTAAAGTTGATTGGAGCGGACGCCATAAAATTTAAAACGAATGCCACAGGAAATGTGTATTTAAGATTAGAAGGTTATAAAAACGTTCAAATGAGGATTTAAAAATAGAATTTAATAGGGTAATTAATGTGTAACAATCTGCATAATGTTAATAGATTTTGACACCTGATTAACTTAATTAAAATGACTAAGCAGAAATACATATGGGAAATATGTAAGTTAAAACGTGTTTTTTTTTTATAGCAGCTGTTGGCGAATTGTATTTTTTTTATGCCCTGACAAAACAATAACACGTTTTTGTATTGAATATTTCAAATGCAATTTCGCTTGCTCAGAACTTTTTAAAATTTTTACCATTCGGTATTTGTCGAAACGCTCGCATTTAACTGTGTTGAACTTCCACAAACCTTTTATCCCTCTTTTCTTTGTTAGCGGACAGTCCGCTATTATTTATCAGTCAATCTTGTATTAGCACTAAAAAAGCTTTTTGGGCATTTTAAAAATGAAAAGATCTTGAATTATTTTGAAGTGTAAGGGAACGCATTTTTTACAGCTCTAAGCTATGAAATAAACTGAATAACTTGACCTTTCAAAAATTGTTGAAACAGCACATATAGGGTTGTCAAAAAGTCTTGGACACAATCCTTTGGATTTTGAAATTTTGCATACTGAAACTGGAAGTTTAGCGAATATTTTGACATAAATAAGTTTTTGTTGTGACAAATACAATCTTCAAATAAGCTGTCGTCTTTGTTGTTGTTCGAGTTACATGTTTGTAAAGCTCGAAAAAGATATTGACATTTTGAAGTCATATAAAATATTTTTTTTATCTTCACTAAAATTATTATATTGATAGTTTTTCTTAATTTTTCCTAGTCTTTGATAATAGTAATTAAAAGCGTGAGATAATTTCGGTACTTAGTAAGCTTTCTTTCGTTGTTACTTGTTACTAAGCTATCAAGGAGGAATTGCGTTAAATTCTGAAAAAGTGTGATTGGTTGGTGATAAAATCACTGTTTTTCCCAGCAGGGAGGAATTTAAGGGAGGAAAGTTGTACTCTTCCTCCCTAGGAAGGAAAGTTCTACTTTTCCTCCCTAGGGCGGAAAAGTAAGTGACATTGACATGATGAAACTGTACATCTTATAATATGGGGCATTATTGATACATGACATTAGTACATTCGTCCAAGTCTATTCGTCCATTTATGAGAAAACTGCTAAATTATTAGGTATTAAATTTCAATTAAACTAATATTAAATACTTTTAAAACGACGCTAACTTGACAGTTATAAAAAAATATTTGACAGAATAACCCTACTGTCACTCTCAGATATGTCTTTTTTATTTTTAGACATTTAGGGCCTTGGACAAATATTTGCCCACGGTCTGCAATAGAGCACTTTCCTCCCTTAGTTTGAAATATACTATTTCTTTAACTTAACGTAGACCTTCGTGTCGTTGCCTGTAGTCTGCTAGTACTACTATTGTTTGTCTTCCGAATTGGAACCACGTCTAGGATCTTCTTCTGACCGATGTTTGGTCTCCAATAGCAAAAGACATCTTCAGAACTACTAAAGTTTCAGTTGAACAGTAGCAGCAGCAGTCCTGAAGATGTTCCTGCGACTGAGGACGAAACGTCTCCCAGAAGAAGATTCAAGATGTGATTTCAATACGGAAGTCAAGCAAAGTGGTAGTTAGTATTTTTTGTTTGACTTTGTTTGGTATTTTTTTTTAGTGAAATGTATATTTATTAGTTAAAGAGCTGTTGTTAAAATTTGTTTTTTATTTAAAATCAATATATTGTTAAAACTAACTGTATGTTTTTTTGTTTTTTAAAGCTGTAGGATTTTTGTCATATTTACGTCCTTTATTTTATTTTAGACACATTTTATTTATTTTATTTTATATACTATATACGATGGTTTATTTTGTACAAAGTTTGATTTTAATTTATATAAATTTCGTAAGATAATACTGTTATTTTCTACAAATGCAAATTTTAATCTGCAGTGATAACAATTAACTTTTTCAGGTAATATTGATATCTTTTCATTTTTATTTTAATACCATGTCCGGTATCATTTATGCGTCGTGCCACGCTCGATTTCTAACAAGTTATTTGTGTGAATTTCGAATTTAATTTTATGTCTAAATCTGTGATAGGGGTTTTAGTAGTAGGTGTCAGTGTTTTTTTTTTCCAATTAAATCAAATTTGAGTAGGAATGTTATCCGTGTATCCCTTACTAACATATACTACATTATTATTCTATACTATTCTCAGGTAAGGATTTCTTTAATTTGCATTAAATATCCGTACGAATTTTACAAAAGATCTGCCTTAATGTAGTTATTTGTTTTAAAGCTTCATTACTACTACAAATGGGAAAATTTAAATAATAACATGATAGTATTAAAAATAATTTCCTTAAAGCTCGTGTTCTCTGCTGTACTTTGCATGACTTGGCGAATTTCGTACTAATTTACAGAAGAATTGAGAGAAAACACAGATGAAATTAATTAAAAAAAGCGTGTATTAAGAAAAAATATTCATCAACATCTTATCAAGATATTAAAAGCAATACTTACTATTTAGAATGCTCTTGAGAAATAAGGAATATTTATTTTATAAAACGGGAAAGTATAAAAGCTTTAGGTACTACTATTTTTATAGGAACACATTACTCACTGATCTTGATTTATTTAGTGAAGTTCGATAGATCCTTACATATTGGATTATGATTAAAATAACACTTTGGTGTTATGCAATCAATGCAGTTTATTTATACAGAACATTCACGGCGTTTAGCAGGTATTTAACAATACATTTCCTTTTATCAGTCCCGGACTAAATAATTTTTGGGCCCTAAATTTTTGTTTTTTTCTTTCTTTTTTTCTTAAGGATAATGTCAGCTATCGGCGAATTTGTACTTTACATGCCATATAGTTAATACCTAACGAAATCTATGGATTATATTAGTTATATCCTGTATATTTGATAACACCTTATTAGCAATTATTAACCTTTGATTTAGGAAACCGCTTTCGAGGACGGTAGTAGGCGTTATTAGCATTAACTGCGAAATTATGGGTAATTTATACGGCCACTAAGATGTCGTTGTTCCGCCGGTGCTGCTCACCTTATTCGGTGGGTGCCTGCTAGAATCTTAGCGCGGTAAAAGCAAAAAATAGAGACGACCCGCGACGAGGTTTCTGAGGAGAAACTTTGCCAATATTTCACTTAATAAGGAAATTATGTTCGGTTGGAGGTGAGAGTTCGAGGTTCGGAAGTTTTGGTTGAAGTCACGCTATGCGGTCTGGCGTGGGGAAGTTTAAGCTTTGAACTTTTCTGTGGAAGCATTTCAGGCATTTTTGATGAGTTATTACCATATGGGTGATTAGCTTTAAACTTGGACGTCTTCTTTTTAGTGTAAAACATTAAATCAAGCACATATTAAAGGCCAAAGACGGCAAGAACATCACAAAAACTCAGATAATAGAATTACCATACCTTTTAAATACTGAGCAGTACCATACTATGCCTGTTTAGGAAGGAATAGTTGAACAGCTGTTGAATTCAAATAGTTTAAGTCGTCTAAAACTGTTTCCATGCATTTGTAGGTGTTTACATTCATTTAATATTAAAGTGTTCAAGTTGACTAAGCTTAAAGTAACCTTTTTTAACATTTAAAATCGATCAAATGTTATTGGGTAAATTCGGTAAAGATTCGGGTAAGATGCAGTGCTGGTAAAGCAATCCTAACTGACTAAAAGGAAATTTGGACGGATAAATGTGCAAGAAGGATTAAAATATTAGAAAAGTTATCCGCGTTTTTTGCGAAAACAGTTCGACCAAATTTTAAATCTTAAATTCTACACAAGAATTAGAAACATGGATAAATTCATTCTTACTTTCGGTAGTGCTTTTTGTATTTGCACATAGCAAGACCCTGCTTTTGTGCAAACATATAGAAAAATCGTTAGCATTACTACAGATTAATTACATTAATAGGGGCGCAAAGATTGTTAACCGTTAAGGCAGCATCTATTTCGGCAAACGCGGCGTGCGTTATTCCGGGTATATTACCAGTAGATTTACATTTGAGGGAACTTAAATTTTGCAGGGGCACGAATAAAATAGGGTTTGAGGGTTTAATTACGGCCATCGGAATTAAAAAAATTACTTTTGATAAATTTATAGACACTTTTGGAGTGCGTTTAAAAATTTTTACGGATGGGTCGAAGGGTAAACGTGGCACAGGGGCGGCTTTTGTTGTTTATAATAGGGGTATTGTAATATATAATCAAAAGTTAGGGAATCATTGCAATAATTTTTAGGCAAAATTAGTTGCAATAAATCAGGCAGTCGTATTAGACGCGAGTGGGAATACGAGACTATGAATTATAACTGATAGCTTATCTGTATTAGAAGCGTTGTGAAATTTACAAAATTTGACTGATTTGTTATTAGATACTTGGGATATGTTACGTGAGAAGGGCCTAAAACTTTTTCAGACCTAGGGCTTACGTAGGTACAATGAAATTAACAAAACATTATTATGTGAAGTATTAGATAAATTACAAATGCGCTCGCAAAAAAACAATAATAAAACAGGGCGTAATTAATGTCTTGTCTCTCTTTTGATTTTTATTATTAATTATGAAGAATATACATGAAGAATTAACATTGGAATTTATATACCAGGTGAAATATTGTAAACAATACTCCTTGTTGGTATAGCGTATGAAAAAATGGTTTATAAAATGTATTTTCTGTGTAAGTAGGATATGTTAAAAGCAATAAGGTTAGTGACGGGCAGTTTGAGTTGTAATTATTAATTCTAAGATTTGGAAGTGTATGTTCTTGGTATTAGCGGATCAATGATTAAAAACAAGTATACCTTAAAATTTTATTTTCAAACATCCCCAAACATATTCAAAAATTACTTTTTACTTAACTTTCATAAAAACAATTGCACTTAAATACAACATAGTGAGATTCCACTTGCATTTCACAATAACTTAAAATGACAAACTTTAAAGAGAAATTTTACATACATAACTTTACTAATAATTTCCATTATGTTTATTTTTTGAATAATCAAAATTAATTCTACCAATTTAATTTGAATAATGTGAAGTTTCAGGTAAAAAAATCTTTATTTGAATAATATAAAAGTCAAAACTAGTTAGAGACTGCAAACAATCCCTCAATACACTGGCACGAGACTACATGGTGTCTCTGATTTGGGTGTCAGAGTATGAGGATATAAAGGTCAATATAATAGCCGACGAACTAGCCAAGGAGGGCTCTAAAAGACACTTCGTAAACATACACTTCTAAATCTTGGAGCAATTAATTCTAATATGACAATATAATTTTGATTGAATATGAATTTCATAAATTTTAATTTGATTTAAATTTGAAGTTATAGGTAGCTATAATATATAATTAAATTAATGAAAAAAAAATAGTTGCGTTAGTACTGTTGCCGTGGGATTGCGATCGTTTCATTTATGGATTTTAATTAAAGATTATTGTTTAATTGAATTAAGAATTAGACCCTGCAGCGCCATCTAGCAGCTAAATTTCGTACTTCTTGCTGGTTCCAACGCATTTTTAGCCACGTGCTAGTCAAAAGTAATGTCCCATTTTTGTTATTTATTTTAAAATTATTAGTAATTCATTGTCCGTCAAAATGGCATTTCATTGTTCAATTATTAGTTCAAGTTTCGTTCATCAAAACTTTTTCTTTTGCGTGAATTACTCCGCATTGTTAGTTGACGAGTACTTGATTTTGAAATGAACGCTGAAAGTTTTTGTTATCCACGTTTGCTGTGGGATATTGTCAGGTGAGGAACATCCAATATGGAGTGCATTTTCTGTTTTACCCGGGGCTGCCAGGAGAAGTGTTCGTTGCATCGATTTTTTTCCTGAAAAGGGGTCTATAAGCAGTAGCGTTAGCCGGCATCCATTTAGTTTAATGGGGTCATCTTTAGGTAACTGGTAAGCTGACTTCTTTCGGTTGTTAACTTTCTTAGTTTTGGTAATCCGGTCCTGTCCTTTAGGACCTATTTTGTTTTGGTTTGAACTTAGAGGGAGAGATGTACCTAATTTGGAGACCGCTTATGAGAATGTACACTGCCACCGCCACCCGCGTAACAGAGAGAGCCAAATTGGACCACGCCTACAACAATAACACCAGCGTGATGCGATAATTACCTCCCAGACACACATCGACACCCGTCAAAGTTACCAGTTAAGTTTTTACTGTTATTTTATTTTTTCCTTTTTCTTGTACCATATTAAAAATTGAATTTACCTTTAAAATCCTATCACATCGTAAAGACCGCCAAGCTGAAATTACTAGACTATATTAAGATTTGAAGTTATATTTCTTAAATACCATCACAATAGTAACTTTACTCATTATACGCTCATTATATATAATTTAGATTACTAGTTAAGTGTAGAGGTTAAGAGCGAACACCAATTGTGAACGTAAAAGGTGTCATACTATATGCTGAGATTTGTATTTCATTGTATTTTATTATTTTGTTTTCTTTGTAACAAATATACAGTGTCACCCCCAATTAAATGAATTATTTCGATCCGATGAGACCTTCAAACTTGAGAGCGAACGAATTCCGTAACAGTACGTGAACATGGATGTGTTGATGTTTTGTGATTTTCCGTTTAATAGTGTTATGTTATGAAAGCTGACGATTTCTTTTCATTGTATTTCTCATATTATCACATTCAATCCACTGGATAATACACATTTATTTTTTTATCCTTTTTATTAGTTTTCATAATACAGTATTTCATAATAACTAGAGACCGGATTATATGCAAAGAAAAACTGGAATTGTGCGCATATATATGCATCGATTTTGAGAAAATATGCATAAACCTGGGGCATATATGCAAAAAATTGCGACAATATGCAACATTTTTACATAAATAAATAAGAGCAGAATTTTAAAATTAACTTTATTGCACAAAATTTTTCACAACATATTTCTAAAACAATTTATAATTAAATTTTTTCAAAATTGTGTAAAAGAAAGTTTTTGTCTTCTATCAGAATACCATATGTTTCGAAATAGAAAAGCTTCTTTCAACATCCGCAGATGTAATTGGTGCATTTTTTAACTTTGCAATACATTCTAAACTAAAATTAAAGCCGAAATCGTTTACTATTTCACCTTCCAAAATTTTCTCAACTTCCTTCAATTTCAAATACCCCGCATTTTTATTTATCACTTTTTTAAATTTATCGTATATAGAATTACCATTGTACCCTTAACCTTCTTATATACCATATCAAACTCGTCTACTATTTCGACTGATTCGAGAGCGACATCCCTTGCGTTTCTAGTTTACGAATGGAACTTGAAACAAAGCTATATTTGACTTAATATACAAAAAGTTTGTAGCAATTCGGTTGATGTTACTATCTTTTTACAGTTTTCTAGAGCAATGCAGTCAGTGATTTCAAGAATTACATTTTTTATTCCTTCAAAATTATCGGTGAAAAAAATTCCAGCCTCTAACCATGTACCCCATTTCGTAATAATCGTTCAGGAGCAACTTAACACCGGGAAGTCGCTCCTCTAAAATTGGATTCGTAAGGTGCTTTTAAAAATACTTTTTGACATTGCTAATTAAAATCATTAATCAAAGAGAATTGATTCTAATGTCTTCGGCTACACGATTGAACCATGAGCTAACAAGTGTATGAATAATGTTACTATAAAAAAAATTAAATTTTGCGCGGCTTTTATCATGTATGGTGCAGCGTCGGACAACATTAGCAAATTTTTTTCACAAGGTATACTTCCAGGTAAAAAGAGATTTGATAAACCTTCTTGAACGAATCGGGCAATTGTCACATTATTTGTTTTTTGAAGTTCTTTACTTTTATAAATTAAATATGATTTACCTACAATATCTTCATAAAGAATTACTATTAACAATTGGGTAATATAACGGCCACACTTATCCATACTTCATCTACCATGATATAAATAAAATTATTCCCTACCAATTGTTGAATTTCTGCTATTGTTTTGCTGGTAACAAGATGTGACATAATTTTTTCTTAAGGTACTCTCGTCATATATATTATGTTGTTGTATGTAAAAATGATTTCAAATTAACATTGTTTAATTTTGCTAATGGTATGTTAGACGAAATTAATGCGTTACACAGATCCGTATTATATTCTTCTTGTTCTGAGTTTCGTGAAGTTGATGCTACACATTGACGTATAGATTGCGGCACACATGCGGTTCGCTTTAGTTTTTCACATTTTCCAATATGTGATGGAGTTTTAGCGTGTTGATCAATCAGGTATTTTCTCTCAGAAGACACCTACAACAACAATTGTCATTTTATATCAAAAGTTAAAGAATTTAAAAACAATTGTAAAGCTTTCAGTAAAATTAAACTTGGCAGTTTACTGCAGGTTCGACAAAATATTTTGTCGTCATCCTTTACCAGTTCAGCATATGGCTTAATCCATAAAGAAATTTTGTTCGCTATGCTCATTGTATGTATGCACAGTATTTAAAAACGTAACACGATTACATGCTGTTTCGTTCAAAGATATTCAATGAATGAATAGTTTATTTGGGAATTAATAATAATAAAACGTATTTACCACATCCTTCTGCTAGGCGAAATTAAACACGTACAGTTCTTGCAAAAAAGTATTAGAGAAATCAATGTAAAAGGTTTATCGTTCTGAGAATTGTCGGTTGTCGATCTACATTAGGAATTACTAGGAATTTTTACTAATAGAAAGGATAAGAAAAAGCTTAAATATGCAATATATGCAATCACTAATTAGCGCTAATTAACTTCAATTAGTGTAATACGTCTACATATAGACTATAATTAAAGATATGCAAAAAATAAAATGTATGCACTTTGCATATAATCCGATCTCTAATAATAACTAATTTGTTCAAAGAAACAATAAATGAGAATCGTGCAAGTTTTCAAGTCATCCTAAACCGTTCAATATTCATTCCAACTCATCCTCAGACACATGTTGCAGATTACGACGACCTTGACCTTACATAAACCGCACTCAAACTAACATCAATAAACTTGCCCTAAGATCCCCCCCCATCTCATCGGGATTACAAATTATTTTAATATGTTGCCAGCATAAACTGCCGGGTCGTACGGCGAGAACTTTACACATTCTACATTTTATCGTCGGGATCATTTTTAAAATACGACCCCTACAACGTTTCCCCCGCGTTATATCCCTAATTTAACGGGATACCGCGCCTCTATAAAGTTCCATACGCAATCCTCCCATTTTGGAGAGAAAGTTCGCGCGCACGACGAGCGAGAAAACAGAACGAAACACTTTTGTTTATTGTTCCTGGGCGTGTGCGTTCCTACGTTGACGAATTAAGGTCCGACCGTAGATCATGATATTTTATTCATGAGTACACACGCGGAGGCGAATTAAGCAAACCAATCATAAATTTGGAAAGTTACTTTTACCGCGCGTCCTCGAAACTCCTACAGCCTTCGCTTCATCTATTTGTCAGTAGCTACAGCTCTAAGGGTGAGGCGAGGTGGTGTATTGTTGCGCGGGGTGAGCTTACAACATGAAGTCTACCACTCACCCTACATTGGCTTCCCCAACGGAATCTGCGTACGTTGTCAAAAATTCAAAGTAACCCCGGCGCTCTGCTCTTGTTGCTACCCCACGACAATTCGTCGAAATAAGTTACATGAAGAGAGCTGCGCGAAAGCTCGCTCGTCCGCAGTCCCTGCGGATCGACCCTCTTAGCAGCAACCCAGGTGCATTGCGCTTGAGTCCTTTTAGTTAGATACTGTGGAAAGTTGGATGCATTATCCTTTGGTAAAGAGGAAACCTATACACTCCGTGTTTCTGTAAAATGGATCGCCTTTATATCTTCTAAAGTGGTTGCAATAGAATAGTGCAAAAGAATTTGGAAAGTATGAGACGATTCGTTACAAAATTATTAATTGGAGATATGCCGCAGAAGCCACATCAACTACGAACAGAAGCGTGCGCTTCATGCATATAACGACGTATCTAGCTATTTGGAGTTTGGATGGCTTCTGCGGTAGACACAAGAATTGGCACAGAGGAAGTATACAAAAATATCACAGGAGGTAAAAGTAGCCATGTTGCTCTCTGCAACAAACACGGTAACAAGTAATTGTGTGAATAAAGTTTGCAGAAGAAAATAAACTGAAAATCATAAGTACAGCATTCTATCACAGAGGACATCTACAAAGACTGTTACAAAGGATTTCACTGGTGCAAAAAGTTAAAAAGCAGATTGATCATTTCTTAAAAAATAGGCATTATCAAAGCGTTACAGATGTACAAATCTTTAAATTTCAGAGATAATTGGAATCTTTTCAGTTAATACTGATTTACTTATAAACCAAGGAACTTTACAGCAGTATCATAGTGTCTGAAGGCTTTTAAACTTTTACACGGGAAAAACGATCTTGTTGTTTTCAACCTTTTTTCATGCATTTGGTTACAGTTACTAAATTATTACTTGATTTAGGAATATTAAAAATATTCCTGTATTCAATCAAACAAATGATTTGGTTAGAAGATTTATTTGAAGCTAGCGCTGTATTTATTAATTTAACTAAATATTTACATGGAAGTATAAATAAATATCGTATTTTATTTTCGTACAGCAGTTTTCTCCCAATATAGTACAGCATACTTATGTGTAGTAGAGAAATTGTCGTATAGATGGCGCATCTCCTATTCCATTCCAGTAACATATAATATTTCGTACAAAATAGGCTGGAAACTACGATCATAACATAACATACTAATTTGGTATATTTACCAAAACAACATCTGATAGGAGTCATCGCCATTGAAAGGACGATTTCTTTAACGGCACGCTAGAGTGCTAGGATGGTCATTGCGACTAGTTCCCCAATACTACTAGGATTTACAACATTCTAATGGCTAGCGATGAGCGAAACGGTGATTCTTAAATCACGTCGTGAGTCGTGAATGTGATTTACGAATAACGATGATTGCGATCACTGTATTGACTCATCGATATCATATCTTAGTATAATCGTGAGTACTTCTCATAGGTTAGTAAGGTTAGCAGGTTCTTTTCGCAGCGTTAGAGTTACCATGCACATTTTCCGGAAAACATTTATATATCAAAAGAAAAACTCAAACTTATATTTTTACAAATTTGTAGTAAAAATAGCTAACATGACTGCAATGCGAACAGCAAGGATGGATACAATTTCTGAGATGCATTATGTAGTTTGAGAAAATACAGACAATTAGATCTACAGAAATGTTTTTTTTATGATTTTTAAACTTAATCTTATTTTTATGTTTTAATAACAATTATAACACAGCAATAGACAAAGTAACATTTGACTTAAAGTTGAAAAATTTATAAAATTCATATAAGAGAAAAATATTGTAAATCCACATATTTCTCTAAGGAGAACATTAACGGAAAGATTTCCCAGTGAACCAAATTCAAATTTCCCGCAATTATTTTCAGTAACTTCAACATTAAAGCATGAAATTACCTAGGATTTTGTGTTAGATTAATAGTTATTTGAATACCTTTAATTTGAAGCTACTAAAAATAATTGCGGGAAATTTGAATTTGGTTCACTGGGTTGTATACACATTTGTTTTCAAAAATATGACAAATAGTGAATATAAAAAATGAAACAAAGTTAATTTCATTTTGTCACATTTACAGTGATAAAACACAGATATAATTCTTAAAGTGAGCGAAGATTAAAAAAAAAAAAAACTGTGATTTAATACCTACAATTTAATAAAAATACTTTTGTTTTTGAATTAGTAGTTTAAAACTAATAATATAAATTTAACCTTATAACACAATATCCCCTCTAGTAGCAAGATTTAAATTTCTCATAATTATTCTTAGTAACTTCAACAGAAAGACATTAAAGTAACTAATCTTGTAATTTAATACAAAATCGTTGGTAATTTCGTGTTTCATTGTTGAAGTTCCTAAAAAAAATTGCAGGAAATTTAAATTTTGCTACTATAGGGGCCATTACACAGTAGGTAAAAATAAATATGCATTCCTTATATAGTTGCAGATATAATATAATTATATAAATGGGTATCAATATTTACATTTGAAAAACATAAATATATTGTAAGAAGATAATTTCCGTCATTTTCAGCTGATAAAATAATATGTATGTTCATTCATCGGTTTGATATATTCCATTTTCAATAGGCAACCGGTAATCACAGTTTTAGGGTCGTTAATTCACTGATATTATTTGTTCACTTGCCAATGGCCAAGCAGGGATCGGCGATTTGATCGTTACCGCAATCACGAATCACTGCTTTTATAATTCTCCACTCACGGCCGTGATCCGTGATTTTCCAATCACCGTGAAAGAATCACAGTTCGTGAAATATCGCTCATCACTACTAACGGCAAATTCCTCCTTAGTGCATGGGTTTTTGAAGATAATTCATTTTCATTTCGATTAAAAATGATCACGGCATTTTGTTGTGTTTACGCTTAAGTCTAAAATGAATAAATGTTATAAGAAAAGGAAAAACCACTTGAATCAAAATGCTTACGGTTTTCTGCCAATCTGTATAGTTTTTAAGTTCAAAATAAAGAGGACTTGAATCAACTATCAATATCTTTCACTTAAACGAATAAACTGTTTCAACGAAAAATATATTATTTCCGAAGAAATTATATTGCTTCTCAAGGAAATACCAAATCATGTTGGCCATATAAAAAACGCAAAAACTATTTGTTTTAATGTAATTCCTTTTAAATGAAAAGGATATTTCTCTCAGTGTGGGAAGTTTAAGCTTTGAACTATTCTGGGAAAGCATTTCAGGTATTTTTTATGAGTTGGCAATAACTATATGGGCGATAAACTTTAAAAAATAAAAATTATTGAAAAGCGTGCAAGTGGACGCAAGGCGATTCCGTATAAAACCTAATGTATTTATGTATTGTAGAAAAAAAATATTTGTTACAAAGAATATTAAAGGCTTTATTATTTTAACTAAAGCCTGATCTTCAATTAGAAGTACATATTTAATTTTTTTAGTTTTGACATATTATTTAGAACGTTCGCCACGAAAGGATACATTAAAGAAATAAATTTTAGAGATTTTCAAAAATTAGTGATTGATCACAATCTACTACTAACTACTAGAATTATCGTCCGATCTCACTGACTTCCGGTTTTTCTAAAATCTTTGAATATGCGATGTTGAATAGACTTGCAAAACATCTACACAGGAATAGTATTATTACAGATAGGCAGCACGGTTTTCGTAGCGGTTGTTCGACTGTAACTGCGGTGAGCTCCTTTACAAATAGTGTCGTCGAATACTTGGACAACGGGGAATACCCAACAGGAATCTTTTGTGACTTATCACGAGCGTTTGATTGCGTTGATCACGGCATTTTAAGGGATAAATTAGAACATTATGGTATCCGCGGCATTGTAACCGACTGGTTTGCATCTTACTTGTCCGATAGAGTTCAGTATGTAAAGATATTTTACAAAAGTAATTGTAATATTGCTGAAAGCGCTGTTGCAGGGCTCCCGATGCCCCTGGATGTGCCTCAGGGTTCGGTTTTGTGGCCTATACTTTTCATAATATTTATGAATGATATTGTAAACTTTGTCAACTGTCCTCTGTTTATGTACGCTGATGACCCGAATGAAGTGCGGGACAGTTCTATACGGCTAATAAAGGAATTGCGTGAGTGGTTTGGTAGTAATAGGTTGTATATTAATCTTTCTAAAACAAACTATATGATATTTCATCCATCACACTCGGCGACACATACTGATATGAATATTCAATGTAACAATCATACATTACAGCAAAAAACTTCGGTAAAATTTTTAGGATTGAACATCGACCAAAACTTAACCTGGAAAGATCACTGCATAGACTTAACAAAAAAATTAAATTCCACATGCTTTTTGGCACAGAAAAGGATTATTCGATGTATAGTAAATATTAAATCCACCGACTCATGTCGACTGCATTTTAAAGAATTAAATATTTTACCCTTGCCAAGCGTTTATATTTTGGAGGTCTTGTTACACGTCTTTCGGAATAAGGCTGATCTCGCAAAGAATGGCGATGGGCATTCATATAATACGAGAAACAAAAACAAATTTAGTGTACCTCTGAATAAATTAAATATTACAAAAAAAGCCCCCATATCCGTAGGAATAAAATTATATAACTTGCTTCCTAATGATATATCAACAATCACTAATATTAAGTAATTCAAATTACGAGTACGTTCTATGCTGGTTCAAGACAATATCTACTCTGTGGAGGAATTTTTAACATTACTTAAAGAATGAGTTTCTTCATTCGAACATGTGTATGTAATGTATTGGTAATATTTTAGTTTTGTGACTTGTCCTATACACTTTGGTGTCTAATTGGACTAAATATTATTATTATTTTACATTATCACGATTTTTCCCCGGGTTTTCTTTTCTAAGTGTAGTTCATCGGTCCGAAGACAAGATGACTCCCTCGACTTTTGGCGTCCCTCAGTTGTTCAACGCCCTCCGTATTATGGCGCACGTGTCCAATAGCACAGCCTTCTGCATCGGTAAGTATATCTGTCGGTCCAATTGCAGTTCCTCTATGCTCCTTCCCATTCTCTTAGGTATTTCCCCCGTGGCCCCGATAACTATGGGGACCACTACTACTCTCTCCATGGTCCACATATCCTTTATCTCGTCCGCCAATGGTATGTATTTGTTAATTTTTTCCGTGATTGTTTTAGTTACATTAGCGGCTAACGGGATGGCGATGTCAATTAGATACGTTGTTTTGGTGTTCTTCAGCGTCAGCACAATATCGGGTATGTTGTTGGGAATAGGTTTATCCGTTATAATTTTCCTATTCCAATAGATGCGTGCACTGTCATCCTCACACACCAACGGTGGTTCATACTCATAATAAGGTGTTTTTTCGTTCAATTGTTGATGACTCTTTCTCAATTCTTGGTGGACAATTTTGGCTACCCGATTATGTTTTTCGAGGTACTGTTTGGGGGCCATTACTGAGCAGCTAGAAAGTAGGTGGTCTAGCGTCTCTTCTTTCTGTCCACACATCCGGCATTTGATATCTGCTACCTGATCTTGCAGTATCCTCTTCCGGTACGCTCTAGTTGCCATTACCTGGTCTTGGATTGCTGCCACAAATCCCTCAGTTTCCGGAAACAGGTTACCACTCCTTAGCCACGCCTGCGACGACACCGTATCAATATGGTCTTCTTCAATTGTTGTTATATATCTTCCATGTAGCGCCTTAGATTTCCATCGCGTTTTCAACTCCTCGTCTGTGGGTGCTGTTAGATGGAGGTCTTGATCATTCTTGGCCAGTTGTAGGAGCGTTGCGTTTTTGTCCGCACCCACAATGGCCATGTGCAGTGCGTGAAAGTACTCCCTTAACTTATGGATCTGTTTTTGACATGATGTTACTGCACTGGGAATACCTCTTCCTCCAAGTTTGCGAGGCAGATGGAATCTTTCAATTGAGCTGCGTGGATGGTGTGCGCGATGTTTTGTGAACAATACTCTCGTCCTAATGTCCAAGTTTGTCAGATCGGTGTCAGTCCATTTTATTACCCCATAACTGTAGGTAAGAACACCATTCGCGTAAGCGCTTACTGCTCTTGCCAAGTTTTTGGCGCTCAGCTTTGTCTTCAGCAGCGTCTTTAACCTTTGCTGGTATTCCTCCTGCAGCTGTTCCTTGGCAATTACGTGATCTATCCCACGCGCCTGCTGGTATCCAAGGTACTTATACCTTTCCTGTTCCTCCATACCCATGATTCTTTCTCCCTGGGTCACCACCTCGTATCCCTCATGCTTCTCCCATTTGCCTCCTCTCATAGTGCTTATCCGACATTTATCCATCCCAAACTCCATTTCGATGTCTTTACTGAATCGTTCAACACATTTTAGTAGGTGTTCCATGTGTTGCTGAGTGGACGCGTACAGTTTGAGGTCGTCCATGTACCATAAGTGGCATAGTTTGGTCTTTGTGGACGGGATTACATATTCTTTGCCCTGCCTGTTTAGGAAAGTCGTCAACGGGCGTAGGGCAAGGCAAAACCAAAGAGGGCTCAAAGCGTCTCCTTGGAAGATCCCCCTCCGTACTCTGATATTCCCGATGTTTGTTTTGGAAGAAGGGGTGTTCAATGTCAGATCAGTGCTCCAGTTGTCCATGGCATGGCACATAAACAGCCGTAAATGCTCCTCCACTCCATACAGCGTTAGCACTTCCCTTAGCCAAGTATGAGGGACGCTGTCGAAGGCCTTCTGATAATCAATATATGCGGTGTATAATGAGGCCCTCCTGGTTTTTGCCGTTTCCATAATTATTGAGTCTATTATCAGCTGTTCCTTACATCCCTTGGATCTTTTACGGCATCCTTTTTGCTCTTCATCTAGCAACTTATTAGTTTCTAGATGGGCATATATTTTGTTGGCTATTATCGAGGTGAGAATCTTGTATAACGTCGGAAACAAGTTATCGGTCTGTATTTCGAGGGGCCGCTGAGCATCTTGGTGTCTTAGGCACAAGGTACGTGGTTTCCCTGGTCATGAACTTATTATTATTATTGTTATTATTATTATTATTATTATTAATGTGTCAAATGGTACCGGAGTGGACACATGTCCAAGAGGGGGTTTTAGTGGCTGAAAGTTCCACACACCGAGCGGGTGCGCCTTTTACCCCGCTTGATGGTGCATTCAGCATTTTCCCCGTCAAAAAATTATTATTATTATTATTATTATTACCTGATCCAACCAAACTTAACTGTTTTAAATTTAACAAAAGTAAGACATTTATGTACCTTTTAAAACCACCTCATAACGTTTCAAAACATTTCCAATAACCACCCAAGTTCGTAATCCCGTCGATAGCTTAGAAACCGCATCCCCGAATCAAATTTATTTATCTTCTCTCCGTTCAATCTTAATAGTACTTTCTTTCGCCGCAGAAACCAATTTCCTGTTCCAACCAGGAGCGCAGTTCCACTCTAATCCCTCCGTTATTATCGGCGGTCGTGTTTTCTAACTCCTTACAACGGAATAGAGCTATTAAAAACTCCTGTCCCCTGTGTTTGCAGTCGTATTATAGCCTAACCACCGGCGACGTTCATCAAACATTAACGGTTCCTCGAGGTATCTGTGCTGGAAAAAAAAAAACGACCCACGGGAATCGTTTAGCTGCGCACTTCCTCCCTTCTCTCTGCCTTCCTTCTCGAGAAACCAGTGAAGATCAACGATATAGGAGGGCAACAGAGGAGTGAGAACGGTATGGAGGGATGAGATTTATAAACTTAGTTCTAATTAACAAGTTAAATAGGGGTGTCGGCGCTGGAGGGAGTTGTTTTTGTTTGTACCTAGTACCTACGCTTAAGTAATTTCGTCTCGTGAGAGTTCGGGAACGAAGCGGAAACGGAGGCGCGTTAATTTTTAAGAGAGGCTGCGATATTCAAATGCGGCATACCCGTGACCGGCCGTTACTCAGATGTTAGATAGCGTTTAATGCTAATAGAATAGGAAATTGGTAGCGTTGCTTTCGTAATGGGTATGTATGTGCCCGTACTGTTTAAGTACAGCGCTACATCTACTTAATACGCCTAATATTCTAGTCTACAAGGTCAAAATAGGCTGAATTAATTCGTAATCATCGCAGAAACAATAGAGGGTAGGTATTATATCGGTATACAGGGAAGTAAAACATCAGATTTTATTACTAGCAAAGGAAGTAGGTACGATGGCACACTATTTGCAACAAATTCAAATTTATTTATTTATCTAGTAGACATAAAAATGTGTGGACAATGTCAAGATAAGTACATATATAATAACCTATCAACATAAAAAAGACAATAGAGCC
The DNA here is from genome assembly GCA_004143645.1 of Protaetia brevitarsis. Classification (NCBI taxonomy): domain Eukaryota; kingdom Metazoa; phylum Arthropoda; class Insecta; order Coleoptera; family Scarabaeidae; genus Protaetia; species Protaetia brevitarsis. Next base: position 586,096 of record RXPK01000162.1, on the reverse strand, counting down.
AAACATTATAAAAGAAACAGCAAATAAAAATGTATGTACTAAGTAATAATATTTTTTCATTTCTTTGGGTATTCCGGTTTTTTATTTAATTATAAAGATGTTCTTTACGTTTCGGAATTATATTTATAATTAAACATATGTTTGTTTGTTGACCTGTAAATGTACTAACGTGTTTTTTACAATTTTAAGTTTTAAATGTAATTAAAAGAAAAATTAATTCACATCACAAAGGTGAAAAAATGAAAATAACTAATGATAAAATGTGAAAAAGGAAAAAATATAATTCCGAAACGAAAAGAACATCTTTATAATTAAATAAAAAACCGGAATACTCAAAGATAAAAAAATAATAATAAATCAACACCGGTTAAATAATTTTTGAAGAGAATAATAATAATAATAATGCGCCATGCACATATAAATGTGTGGACAAAGTCGGTAAACAAAACAACAATAAAAAGAAAAGGGTACATGACTTAAAATACTCGTCCAGAGAATATATGCATCTCAACTGTCATCTTGCAAATATTAACAATAACCTCAAAATGTTTGAAATGATATATACTCATACATACTGCTGTGGCCTGGCACCTCGGTTTTTGTAAATTCAGTGATCTTATTTTATTACGATCTGTTTTTCTCAATGTTTCGAGCAAATTTTCTTATAAATTAAATGTTTATTTTTAAATAAGAGTTAGTTATTGAATGAATTGATTGGTTATTTATTTATTTAAAAATTTTAAATGTTCAGTTGTTTAAATTGTTTTCACTCTTTAGTATATTTTTATTTGTTCAGGTTAGCTCATGTCTATTCTTGTAGTTGTTTTCTATGATCTTTGTGCGTTAGGTGCAGCGCACGCAGCTGTTATATTCTATATATATGCGACTGTTTAACCTTCAAAGGGCAGTTCTTTGACGAGATGCCGAGTGAGTACATGTAAATTTATATTGTTAGCTGCCATTTTGTCCTTACATTTTGATTTTAGTTTTGAATTCGTGTTTTTGAATTTATCTCATCCATCAAAGAACTCATTTTTATAATAATTGGTATTATATTTTGTGTACACAAATTAGATATAAGATCTTTTATTATTTTACGTGCAGGAAGATATAATTTTAAGTTTAATGAGTTAATTTTTCGTTTTTTCTTATATTTTGCTGTTTTGTAATTATTTTTAATCACCTCGGGTAAGGTGAATAGAAGCATTGTGCTTGTAATTAAGTTTTTCTATTTTTAGTTCACTTGTTTTCTCCACGTTTAATTTAGTTTGTATTAATTTTTGAAACCACGTGGATTTTTGTTGTAATAAGGATTATCTTCCTGAACTGTTTTTCTTTTTGTTTGTTGAAGGATTTGCATTGTCCTTTTGTAAATATTAGAGTCTATTGGAGGTTTTGTTTTCGACCAGGACCTTCTGTCTAAGGTTTTATTTTTCCTGCGTAATTGTAATTAACATATTTTTTTAAAAAAAATTTATGATTATTAACGTCATTCAAAATTCAAACAAATTCAAACGCCCACATTTTACTTTTCATGATAGGTTTAATTGTGAGAGTAACCCTGAGTTCAATTGTTCTTTTGCGCCCTTTATTTTTATCCGCTGAGCTAGTTAATTTAATTTTCATTGTTTTTTATTCATTTTACATTTTTTCTTTTGTACCTTCAGTACACAGCAATACAAAAATTTGAACAATGCTTTGACCAGATACCTTGTATATCAGCTTGCACACACCCCAGAGTACTTCAAAATGGAGTTTCCTCGCAGTGACAATCCAGAAATGCTGCAGAAAAGGGTTCACATCAGGAGAACAACACCGATATCATAAAAATCCAGGGAAAAACGTCCTTCACAGCATCCAAAGTGTATAATTATATTCGACATATATGATTCCATATGCGAAAAAAATGTACCAAGGTATATCAAAAACAACAAATTTCTTATAATGTTGAACGTTTCTTCTGTATATTATCATGTCGAAGGTAATTACATTGATTTACAAAGAAGATCCTCTTCGATATCGAATATACCACAGGAATATGATTTAATTCATTTAATTTGATGAAAAATAAAAACAGTTTTGGAAGAAATTTTTTTTATCAACAACACCCGTATCCAAGGATTCCCACTCATTTATTTCCAACGAATTACATTGAATCTCTACCCCATTGAAGTAAAGTCGAATCCTAGGATACCAGAATATCGTACAGTTGCCAGACGATAAATTATATATTCAATTTCCTCGGCTACTAATGTAAATTAACCCAAGTTATACTGGACTTACAAACAGTATGTAGACAAAATAATGGTACATTTACTATGATTGATGGTTCATTCTACTTATGTACCACAATATGCATGGCAGGCATTGGCAGGATATTTCATTTTCTAAAGTAAGGTTTACATGATTCTCTAGAGTTTAATTGCAGCTATGCAACGAATAATACGCTTCTGGGCCAGGAATACATTTCGCGCGACGGGTGATGCACCCCAAACAATAATACTGTATGATAGTATACCGTGAATATTAGCATAATAAAACGATAATAAACATTTAAGATCAATTATGGCCCTGAGATTGCGTATTTAATAACAGCTAGACTTTAATTTATTTATAATTTTTGGCAATGAGTACTTCAAGATAATGTCTCCTTCATAGTGATACCCAAAAAAATTATTTCATTGACTCGTTCTATTTCATTATTTTGTAAAGATATGTTGAAATCAAGTTGCGTTAATACAACGCAACTTGATCCAAAATATTGAATAGTATGGAAAATTACATATTTTGTATTACCATTTAAATAAATATGGTTTGTGGTTAGTATACCATGTTGTTATATCTTTCAAAGCTGCATTTGACTGATTTTCCATTTCTAAGATATTTTTACTTGATACAATTACATTACATTATTTACCACTGGAGTTTGTTATAAGGATAGAAGGCAAGTAATTGTTTGATAAGATCCAACTCCTTCACAAATATCCCAGGCCAAAACCAAATTTAAATTTCCCACAATTATTTTTGGTAACTTCAACATAAAAGTATTAAATAACTTTAATGTAATACAAAATTGTAGTAATTTCATGATTAAATGTTGAAGTTACTAAAAATAATTGTGGGAAATTTAAATTTGATTGCCTGGGATATATTTATCTTTGTTGCTTGTATTATTATCACCACCCAAATTCATATAAATAACAGCACCATACACAAATTATTGTTAATCTTTCACTTGCAAGTTACCCCAGTGACTAACTATATTTATTTCATATTTTATAAATATTTAAAAAATATTAAATCGTTCTTGAATATTAGTTATATTAATATAATATGCATAAAATATATTATAGAAAATATATAGGAAACATTTAAAAATATATATGTTATGTAGCATTAATAATATATTATTACAATGGTTTTCTCAATATATTTTTCATAACTCTGCAGGATATTTTGCTTTGTATTTCTGTAAATATTTTATTTCATATAAAAAAAAGATTGAATTTTTGCTTTGTACATTTGGCGCGTAGGACGAATAATATAAAATGGTAAATATGCATACAATTAAGTAGGTTATTACCAGTAACCAAATTTAAATTTCCTCAATTTTTTTTAGTAATTCACCATTAAAGCAAACGAATTACTACGATTTGTGTTACATAGTAGTTATTTGAATACCTTTTTAAATTGACGTTATAAAAATAATTGCGGAAAATTTGGATTTGGTTACTGGTACTATTTAAAATGAACTAGTTTAAAGATTGAAATTAGATAATATATCTAATTGATTTAATTAGTATCTTAGTTGAGCGCTGTAACTTTTCTATTAATATATCTGCGTTTTGTATTATATTATTTGTAATATTTGTAAGTTGCGAACGTCAACACGACACCTTTATTCATTACGGTGCCGGCGTTATATGATTTAGTATTGTTTATGCGTCTATGGATTAGATACATAGAATGCATACGCGCACGTGCGTATCATCAACGTTTTCATTCGTTTGTCCGTTACATGTTATAGTTTATAATAGTATACGATTAGGGCAGATTAAGGTTAATGTGTAATTAATTGTTGCGGGTGTGTTTTAGTTTTTGTGGTGACTACGAGGTAAGCAAAACTTTGAACATGCCATGGCATTTATAAGATAATTGGAATGCTCAATATCGCTATGTACAGAAATCGTTTAATAATATAATTGTAGGAATTTTATGGAATTATATTTTATCATATATGTACTGCATCTACCAGATAAATTGCTAGTTGATTTGCTTAAGAGATTCATCTCGGTAGATAAGCGTCATAACCTCAAATAGAGGTTAGAATACGTTGTGCTGTTTTGTTGTTTGTACGTAGAATGTTTTCAAATATTATGAAATAAAGTAAAAATAAGTATCGTAAGTATTAGAATGTAGCTACCACTCCAATTATTGTAAATGCTCTAAATGTATTACTAGGTGTTTGTGTTGTAATGTTGTACGATGTTTTATTCATGGTATGATCTAATACAATTGGCATTGTTTTAGAGGCAACAAGGAAACGCCATGAGAGCGCCACTACCGAAGATATGAAAAAAGCCATAGGGTTGTACCTGGCATCAGCCAAGGCTAGACTTAAAAATGAGTATTTTTTCATTTTATTGGCTTATTCAAATAAAATGATAATAAATACGTCTGTTTTTTATTTAGAACACTTGAATTAAAAAATAGTGATTAATTTGATAAACCTTCAGTATGCCTTAAAAGATGCCAGAACTATTGATTATTAAATTGTATGGTGAGTGTGAAAAAACAAGTTCTTGCCTTTTAGACAACTCTATTATACATTCTAAATAACCAAGAACAATTTTAGTTCATTTTGACAAATGGAATAGATTGCATAAAAAATCTCAATTTTCATATAAATATTTTACAAGTATTTTAGAAAAAAACATAGCGCTTACATTAATTTTAAAATATGGAATAAATATTTTAATTGAATATTTTATCTATATCTAGAAAAAAATATGAAAAATATATTCAAAAACCTCTCACGAAAAATATTTATAAAATATATTTTTAAAAATATCTATGTAATATTTCTGGCTGTTAGGGTACCACCAAAGTTTACTACTAGAATAAAATATAACCAACAAATATTGCAATAATTTAGTGCCAATTACTATAATAATATCAATGTGATTTTAATAATAAGAGGAGCTGTTCAAATCTATTTGACAAAAGCTTCTAACTGAATTTTTCAATTTAATAATGACAAACGACAATACGAAAAAACATCAGCTGCTTTTGATATTGAGTAGCTGCTACAAAATAGCAGTTTGCCTCGTAGCAAACCATCACTAATACTCAGATTTATATTTATATAGTGCCCATGTTAGTTTAATAAACTAATGAAAATAAATATTTCTAGTATTATTATTATTATTATTATTATTATTGAGGATATCCCATCAACAATCAGCAACGATATCCTGACGTCTTCACCTATCACACCGAGAAAAGCCTAGAACGAAGCTCTCTCTCCCCATATTTTTCATATTTAAATATCCCATTCTGTATCTGACACACAAAGCCGAACATAAATCAAAGTTTCCCAACAGATATTTCCGTCTGCATTTGATAATTCAATCCGGTATCAGCCAGGCAGAATCCGAGCGAACAGCGACACTGTTCGTATTCAGGTGGCTCTCTCCCGTCTGTTATATACCACCAACTTTATATGTACCTACGTATCCTACCGACTCCTATATATTTATATAGGAAGAGAAGAGGAAATACATATATGTACTTGACGTCAGTTACGTAGTATAGCCAGGGTACATTATCTACCTATTCCGCCACTTTTCGCAATCGGAATTAAAGATGACGCCGGCCTTTTGTGATGATACACGCGGCGAATTCCATTGAAACATAAGTTTTGATTGTGTTTCCTGGTTCTTCGACCGGAGTCGGTCCGAACTGGCAGCGGCGTGTGTGCGTGCCGGAGTCGGTGTGCACGCAAAGTTTTCCTATAATACTAGCGTGTAGAGAGATGCAGACGGGGGCTACTTCGTTTCGTGACTCCCTGGGCTTTCAGTTTTTTTTTTTTCCTTTCTTTTCCCTTTTTCTTTGTTCCTTCCCGTTGATGTACGTTACAAATCTCATCTCGATTTGACGAAAAGTTTTCTTATCTGAAAGGACGGGACGCCCAGTAACATAATAATCACGGAAATGTCTTTCCGGAATTCACGATATACAAGTAAACAAATATGCACTGGGAGGAAATAGGATCCTTGGATAAAATATCCCTTTTAGGTTGCTATTCTGTTCTGTGATGGAAAAAGGAATATGTACGAATATACTGAATTCGCCGATATAAAAAATTTTGATTTTGTAATTAATGACAAGAAGATTTCAAGGTATGCAAACGCACTTGTCCATCTGCTGATCCGCTACACAATATTTTTCAATTTTTCTACGTCTTCCATCATCTAGTATCAGTGTTAGACAAGTTAAAGGAAGCGATTATATCTCTACAGCTCGTGTTTTATTTAAATTCGGTCCGTTTCGTAAGGTTATATTGGAAATAGTAAAAAGAAATAAAATCCTCTTCGTGCAAATAAATAGATAAATAAAACAGATTCGTTTAGATCAGCATTACAACAAATGATGGCGATTTTAATTTTAATTTGGAATACGGCAAAGAGGCACACAATACGTTAAAGGTTTTGCAGAGGTATTTTTTAAAATTTATCTAGAAAAAGACAATAAAAATGAAAATCAAGTCATACGATATTTTAATGTATTTTGTTAACTAAAATTTAATTAGTTAATTTAATGCTACAGATTCTCCCTAATTACTGGTTTTTCATATCGACCTTTTCTGCAATATTGTAACGGAGCGGGTTTACTTATCTGGAAACTTTTGGGGATGGTCAGTCCAAATTCATTCAAGACAAAATCAAATCCTGTTTCACAAATAACCCCTCCTGTTCTTTTGACCGGCGAGCCATTGCTGGAAAACAGTCTTTTTGTTCAGTAGCGTTTGGTTTTAGAAGTTTTAGCCAAGGATGCTTTCCAACAGTGTTTTCCTCCGTCAATCGAAGCAGGGCCGTTAGTTAGCCTAAAGATTGTCGACTTACCCACCTCGTCGGCTTTCTCTTTTCGAAATGACTTCCTCTGCAAAACTTTACTAGGAGTACTAATTGATCTTTTTTTTTAATTTGGTATGGCGAAATAATAGAGTGAGTTTTATTTTTTACAAATATATATTGAATAATTTGAGATAATGGAATTAAACTAAGAAGCTACACAATTAAATAAAAAATAACAAGTGAACAAAAAAAAAAAACAGAAACAAAACACCTCTCGAGGAAAGCTTTTGCTTCCTGTTCTCGGATTTTTAAGCTTATTTGATTGCAAAATTTAAGAAGACAAGTTCTAATTTTAAGATATGGAAACGCCCCGGAACGAAGGGAAACGCGTGCTTTACTGTAGCTAAATCGGAGTTCGCGAATTAATTGAATCAAAACAGCAATGTAAAGAATTTTTATAAACTTTGGCTGTGACGTCATTCCGTACCGATTACTAGTTCCGCTTCTCTTTACAGGAGGGCGCAAGAATGACCGAAGGCGTTATTTTTCTGAACTTCAAACGCCCTTCTAGAGAGTAACGTGGTATCTGCTGGTCAGCATTTATAACATACTGTTGTGGCCTGGCACTCCGGTTTTCGTAAATTCAGTGTTATCTTATTTACTCCGATTTGCCTTTATCAATGTTTCGGGCAAATTTTCTCAGAAATTAATGTTAATTTTTATATAAGATTTAGTTATTGAGTTTAATTGTTCTTTTGCGCCCTTTTTCATTTTTTTATCCGTTGAGCTAGCTAATTTAATTTTTCATTTTGCATTTTCTTTGGCACATTCAGTACACAGCAATACAATAAACAAAGAAGCAGATAATAATTAAAATAATACCGTATTATCTTAATTACGCGAGACTTTTAACAAAATAGACTATTATTTCCTATGAAGTAGACGCTGCTTCAGCGAATGCCACATCACTTATCATCTACGTCTTAATAAAATGATTTTAAATACTTTGTATTATACAGGATGGAATTTCGAATTCTTACAATATTTTTACTTTTTAAAACAATGCCTATTATTGCAGCACTTATTTAACTTCTTGTAAACTCTCTGTGATCCAACTAATTATTATATTAATATATCTGAGATTTAAATCTAGTATTAATATATAAATTGGTAGGTGGAGAAACTGCATTAAGTTCTAAATGACATAAACATGTTATTGAATAATTGGAACTTAATATTTCTCCATAATAAAATAATCTAATAATCAATTATTTCTAATTTCTTTGTCGTTATTCTAATTTATATACTAAGCTCATTAATACTAAACAACTTTATTATCCAGTAAAACATTTGTGTCATTTTCTTTCACAAAAATGCTTTGATGTTTATATGCTCGAAATATATAGTACTTTCATACATGTAGTTAACTAACAATTATAGATTTACCCTACAATGAATGCATTTTAGGCATATATATTAAGACTATCACCAACAAAATGGGGAAAGTTACTCTTAAAATAGGAGGCAACTGGGCTACCTCCTATTTCTAGGGTAAATTTACATCTGATGTTTTTTTTTCACATGTTTGTGGAATATTACATGCGCATAGTATAATTCCTGGAACTATTATACTTCATTTGGGAATATTACTTTAGAGGTGTAATTTTCCCTGGTAAACTTACACCTCTAAAGTAATATTCACCAGCAATAAGGAATATTCCACAAGCATGTGAAAAATCCCCTATAGGTGTAAATTTACCCCAAAAATAGGAGATAGCTCAATTGCCTCCTATTTTTGGGGTAATTTTACCTCATTTTATTATGGTATACGCTTTGCATCCAGCTTCAACATCTATAGCAATATCTGCCATGGATCTACAAGGTCGCAATTCACAACCATCCCAACAGCAATAACATCAAAAAAGAACTCATGGCCATACTTCAAATGAATGGAGTAATCTAAGAAGTATCACCCATAAACTAAAAGCCAACAATGCTGTCTACATCAAGACAGATGAGAATGCAGGTACTGTAGTTATGAAACGCTGAAAAACTTGTTTACATAACAATAACTACACAAAATTGAATAAAAACCCATTTAATTTACCATTCTCCCAAAATAATTTCATTTCCATGAATCCTAAAATCCTCCAACTATATTAATTACCTAAGCTACGCAAACCAGATATCCCCATCCGAATTTATCACATTAGAAAGAAATATTTCGGTTCTACGGGTGTAATAGTTAAGACAAATATGTTACTGCAGTGAATTTTTATTATGACTGTAGCAGTTATGTTATTGAGATAAAGCAATATCATACTATTGTTTATTCATTACATATCCCCTTTTTCCTATCAAAGCATACACATTTAAAGTTAATAGACCATCAAACATAAACAAAAAGAACGGCACAAATACGCCAATCATTCTAGTTCACTTCTCATAGCTCCGCCGAACATAGATCAGAGAGGAAGTATTTCCAATCACATGGAGAAGAAAAAAACTGCGAATTTGTTTGCTTCTCCCTCTCTACACACAAAGCACTCTCACCGTCGTATTTTGAACTGCAAAAAAAAGGGATCTCGCCCTAATATCAACATTTTTACTAAGAAATTTCGGTAAACAACCGGAGCAAACCTGAAAAAAAAAAAAGTTCATCCCATTCCCGTTTCCAACTCAAGTCCTTTTGTTGCTGTAAATCATCGTTCGGAAGTAGTCTCTCAGGGATAGATCCTTATTTATGTTGGTAGTTAAAGGTGATTTATACTGCTAGTATCGGCTTAGTTTAAAGTTATGCTCGTCGATATTTATAAATAAATGTATAAGAGGAAGAGGAAAGAATTGATTCGTTTTTAACGTATTCCTATATTTTTTTCTTTCATAGTGTATATTTGAATGCTTTTGGCTTTGGTAGGGATAGAAATTATAATGTTGTTATCACTTTAAATAAATAATTAAGAAACTACTAGAAATGTCATTTAAAATGAAAATTAAATAGCTAATATAATAACTGTGGATTACACTCTGACGCGTAGAATTGAGTATAAGTTTCGAATGCTCAGATATGCGACTGAATTCGAAATGCGTTCTTACAGAGCGGTAAAAAACGATTACACATAACACTGCGTAGACTTTCACGGCCGGTGTAACTATAACTAACAGCTTCTTGCGGGTTTCGCCGTGTGTCAAAACTTTCGCTCGACGAACTTGAACAGCGAAACGTCGAGCAAAAGTTTTGACACACGGCGAAACCCGCAAGAAGCTGTTAGTTATAACGATTACACATCTTGAATTTATGAACAAGCGAAACATTATTTTTTTCCACTACATGCTGGTCAGTACCAGCATGATACACAACCTTGTCACCATATCTTAAATCAACACCGACAAGATTTAGGTATTTTTCCAGACGGGTTTATAATGGCTGTGGATGTTCCTTTCATTGTCGTCAATACAGATTATCATTTTCTTCTTTAAATGACGTGGAGATAGTTCTGTTTTTACAGCAGAAGCGATTCCATATTAGAAGCATTATGTTATGGTTCAAAAACAGTGTATTACATCCATTGTGTCGTTGTACGGCTATGTACAAAATACAGAACATAGTTTTGAATATCATTAATATAATTACAAAATTAAAACATGTAAACATTATTAGCAACTTTTATTGAGAAAGGTCAATTCAGGCATCTCGTTTAATGAGATTGTTGACAGACTTGTTAAATCTGCTTGTATGAGTGATAGTTTATACCAATTTACTCTTTGCAGTACAGATATTATTAACATGCCAAAGCAATCAGTGTTATATCAAGCAAGTTTGGACATGGTCAACAATCATCTCATTTATGCAAACATCAGATCATTGCAATCGTAACATATAGTATGAAAAATGCTACAATTACACAATATTGACCGGTGCTCATGAATCGGAGTTGAGTCGTGGGTTTGTTTAAATCTAAAGTTGTTATTAAAGGCGGCCAGACGTAGCCAATGGCAAGGAGGTCGGAAATAACAATAATAAAACTAAAACACTAGAATAACAATAATAAATTTAATAATAACAAGCAAAATGTTGGGTACATATCCATAAATCGAAATTGTAATAGTAATTGATAAGTAAATTAATAACAAAGCAATAAAAGAAACAACAATAATTAATACTGACTTCAAATTATTAAGTTAATGACCCGCTAATATTTAAGTAAATAATAACTGATAAATAGATTAATAGAATTTAAACATCAGATTAGATTATCTGAACTGTATGTATAATGAACACTCTCCTATCTGAATCAAAACACTGTCGCTGTCAAATAAGGCGAACAGCTGATTAAACCAAAATAAGCCAACAAGTATCTTGTATGCGTTAACTTGTAAAGCTCCAATAGATAATTAATAATATTCGGATTATAGGCTTGTACACTCTAGTTTGATATATGAAAATGTTATAATATGGTTATACTTAAAGAAATTGATTTGTAACAATTGGATTGTTAAATCTATCTGATATGGTAAGTAATTTTATTGCTGTAGGTAAAAAAATATACCCATTCACAGCTGTAGTTGAATTTACAGGTATGAATTAATGGTTATAATGTTATAATACCAAACATGAGAAGTTTTTCAATCATAACGAGAGCTAGACAGAGACAACAAATAAGATAATTCAAAGTAATACAGTTAATTTAGATGCAGAAAAGGTAAAATTAAGTTATAATAATCAAGTGATTTACATACTAATTCTCATTCTTCATATTCTACGTATGATATGGATGATCCAAGACATTCCAAGTAGTGTTCGGAGCTGCTCCGTAGGTTAGGTAATCCACCCAGTTATTAATATTCTAATGTGGTATTAAGAAGGTAAATGTCCAAGATAAAGTGTGTTTAACCTTTCATTGCCTTTTTCTTTCTTTATTTCTTAGGTGTTGATTTGCACTTCGGTTACGACAGGTTATAACCTTTCTTTGTTTTGCAGGCAATTAGCTACGCCGTACTAATTAGCTTGGTTGGATACTTGACTAAAGTGTTTAAAATTATTTTCTATTCCAGAAAACAGGAATATAAGCGAAAATAACAAAAATAGTAAAAAATTCTGAAAATCGAAATATAATGTTACCATGTGGTTTTCTTTTTATAATTTAAAATATTAGATAAATGAGATGTATAATGTTAATTTCCAAATAAATGGGTGCGAGCCACCCAGAATGCCATTCTAGTTCTTTTTTTTTTTAAAGCAAGAAGACATTCAACAATCACGTGAACAGGATCTTCATTTACAGGTAAACCAAGCTAAGTGGACTATGCATATGGTAATAGTATACTGTCTAATCGCGCAAACTTGTTACACATTGATTCTCCAAAGTTTTGAAAGTAATGGATATAATAATAAATATACCAACAAATTCAAACGTTTGTAGAGCAACTATTATTTTAATTATCGGTTTATCTCTAAAATAAATGAGATTTTTATAAGTTTGAGCATCTATTTATTGGTGTCAGTAATGACAACACTAAAATCTTGATGGATGTCGAAGATATCGGCCGATATAATTATTACTATTGTTATTAGACTGATGCACTTCCTCATTTCCAAACGCGCCAATTTTTATACAACTAATACTATCCGACATTTTTAGAAGACCTTGGTGGGAGCAAAAATAAATATGATTGAAGTTTCTGAGTTTGTCTATTCCCCAGTGACCAACTATATTTATTTCATATTTTATAAATATTTATTATATAATTTGTATTATATTATTTGTAATATTTGTAAGTTGCGAACGTCACACAACACCTCTATTCATTACGGTGCCGGTGTTATATGATTTAGTATTGTTTATGCGTCTATGGATTAGGTACATAGAATGCATACGCGCAACGTGCGTATCATCAACGTTTTCATTCGTTGTCCGTTACATGTTACAGTTTATAAATAGTATACGATTAGGGCAGATTAGGGTTAACTGTGTAATTAATTGTTGCGGGGTGTGTTTTAGTTTTGTGGTGACTACGAGGTAAGCAAAACTTTGAAACATGTCATGGCATTTATAAGATAATGGAATGTTCAATATCGCTGTGTACAGAAATCGTTTAATAATATATTGTAGAAATTTTATGCATCATATATGTACTGCATCTACCAGATAAATTGCTAGTTGATTTGCTTAAGAGATTCATCTCGGTAGATAAGCGTCATAACCTCAAATAGAGGTTAGAATACGTTGTGTTGTTTTATGTTTGTACGTAGAATGTTTTCAAATATTATGAAATAAAGTAAAAATAAGTATCGTAAGTTTTAGAATGTAGCTACCCCTCCAATTATTGTAAATGCTCCAAATGTATTAGTAGGTGTTGATAATGTTGTACGATGTTTTATTCATGGTATGATCTAATACAATTGGCATTGTTTTAGAGGCCACAAGGAAACGCCATGAGAGCTCCACTACCGAAGATATGAAAAAAGGCGTAGGGTTGTACCTGGCACCAGCCAAGGCTAGACTTAAAAATGAGTATTTTTCATTTTTATTGGCTTATTCAAATAAAATGATAATAAATACGTTTGTTTTTTATTTAGAACACTTCAATTAAAAAATAGTGATTAATTTGATAAACCTTCAGTGTGCCTTAAGAGATGCCAGAATTATTGATTATTAACTTGTATGGTGAGTGTGAAAAAACAAGTTCTTGCCTTTTAGACAACTTTATATATGTTTCAACTTTTCGTTATCGACGTTATAGTATACATTCTAAATAACCAAGAACAATTTTAGTTCATTTTGACAAAATAAATAGATTGCATAAAAAATCTCAATTTTCATATAAATATTTTACAAATATTTTAGAAAAAATTAGCGCTTACATTAATTTTAAAATATGGAATAAATATTTTAATTGAATATTTTATCTATATTTAGAAAAAAATATGAAAAATATATTCAAAGACCTCTCACGAAAAATATTTATAAAATATATTTTTAAAAATATCTATGTAATATTTCTTGCTGTTAGGGTTGCTTTCACTAAAGACAATACGTAGCGGTCGGTCACTGAATTAATTTCTAACAACACAATGTGAACACGGTAAGCAGGCGAAATATTCTTCTCACGGATGTCAAATCTGTCGGCCGATATAATTATTACTGTCATGTCGTCATCCATCCATACCTTTCCTGATGTTAGTAGATATTTATATATGAATATTATCCACCATTGTTGAAGGATATTGGAGTTGTGAGTCAAATAAATGAGATTTTTTTTATGTTTATTTATTAACTTTAAAAATTGCAATACATTAATTTTGAGGAAAGTCTAAAATCATGACGGATAAAATAATTACTGTCGTCTTGGCATGAGTAGAGATAAGCAACACTTAATTAGACGTCAGTCATTTAAAATCAATTAATCGTTATTACGATTCATAAGCATACGTAATGTTCGACTTTCGAGTATAAAAGTTCTCATTTGAATCGAAACTTTTACTCGATTCCACCCATCCCTAGTATGTACGTTCTGCAACCGCCTAACTACGATGTTACTGGAGCAAAACCAAAATCCCGGTACAACGTAATCAAGTAAATATTTACTCGGGAACGGTATATACAAATTATGTTTTCAGTAGGTCGTAGTTGAGTGTATCTCTATGTAGATATATTTGGATGTATGTGCGACTCTATTTATACAGCAGAGCGTTGGCTGCGTGTTTGTCGTTTTGGTTAGGGAAAGTTCGCAAAAGTGGTTGACTGATTCCGTGAATGTATTCAGAAGATTTCCTCCTTTGCTACTATGAAGAATGAAGACAAATGAGAGACGAATATATGTAGTACATATTTATGCATGCGAAATATTAAAAAGTATAATCAACGGAGTAGTACAAGGTCTGGAATATGAATAGCGTAATTTGAGAATATTTTATTTCAAGCACCTGCATAAAAGCAATGTTTGTTATTAGCGGTTGGTCATGTTTTAACTATCTAATTATGATTTATATACAATATAATAGATTTGGGTACTAATTATGGCGACAATTATTGTCAGTTTACTTAGGATGCCCGAAGGATAAAGCAGATAGAAGTCTTTCATACATTTTTTCTCTATTTTGGAAAGAAATCGCAAAAAGGTATAATTTATAATTTGAGTTGGCTGCCATTTTGTTATAAATGAAAAAAAAGGAGCTTTGTTTTCATAAAAAGTTTATTTGAAAGTGTAAAATTGATGACATTAATTGGAAAAAAATTTATCGCTCAAATGGCCACCTCCCGAGTTAATGCAGAGACAACTAATTCTCTATATCTCTACATCATAAATGTCAAAGCACAGTAATTTGGCGTCATCTGCAAAAAAGGCGGCCAATTCAAATTATGACATTACTTTTGCGCCACCTTTACTTGGATATCAATTCTTTGCCAAATTGGTAAAGGTACATACACATATCGGAAGAAATCAGAACTCAATCGAAAAAAGTGCATCGCGGTGTGCTTCAGACTTCAATCTTGGGTCCAACGTTGTTTCTGGTATTTATTAATGATTTTTCTAGACGCTTAGGTGAGCAGGCTGACGCTTGATTAGACGCCCAGGATATCAATATAATAGTTTCATCAAGGAACAAGTGACTTGTCGAAGAAAAGTATAGCGGTCATATTAAGCATTTGATGGAAATGAATAAACTTGCAGTAAAGATAGAAAAAAAAAACTTTTCCCCAATGCCAAAAAATACAAAAGTACCGATACTTTCATAGGGAATATTTATACCAATACAATTAGCAGATGCGGGTTTTTTAGTGTTGCCATAGATGGAAAATTAAAATGCTCACAATATACACACTGACGAGCTACCTGCTCCAAACTAGCAGGTATATGTTAGTGTATGTTCTACTAGAACTATACAGGAAATCTTGTAGCCAACATTTGAAATCGCGTTATTACAGCAACTTTTATTCTAGAATTCGATATGGTATTGTATATTAGGACTCAGCCTTTTTTGCCGCAGAAAAAAGTTCTGAGGACTGTTTACTCTTATGAAATCACTACATTCTTTCCAGGAGGGTTTTCAAATATTGCGATGTCTTTACTTTATATGCTGTGTACATTTATGAGGTGCTGTGTTACGTGTTCAAGTATCAAAATGAATTCTATTTTGATGTTGGACACAAATGCCAAGTATCTCTTACCTCCTGCTCGAAAAACTTGTTACTCTGAATAATACTTCGAATTTTATTACCGAGAATTATAGCATTTCTAAAAATGGATTTCTCAAGATTCTTCTGATCACATCTCTACTTCCGAATTACTTGTAATTGTGCTCCCAATCAACTGTTCGCATTTTTCACACCTTGCGCTTCATTGGTGTCTGAGTCACCCCCACTATTGGTGGTAGTTATCTATTAGGGAGGTTATAAGAGGACGTTATCTTTACCTGCGCGAATAGTAGATTACGATTGCCCCATCCATCGACGTCTGATTGCCCAAAACCCTTCATTCATTCATTCATTCATTCAAGTTAGGGTGGGCACTTAATGTCCGGGCACTTGAGCTTGGTGGTCATTGTACCATCCCTATTGATTCTCTTATTTCCACTCGAGCAGCTTGGTGTTCTCTATAAAGCCCAGTATCTTGCCCAGTGGAAACTTGAGGACTTTCGAGGGCTCCAATAGGGCCCAAAACCCTTATCGGGAAATTCTGCAGGCCCACAACTCTTCTGCACCTCGATTTGCCATGTAGCATAGCACTTCTTCTTCTGTGCCTTTTCATTTCATTGAAATTATTTTTGGAAATTAAGCCGATGTATTCTTTCTTGCTCTTAGTTCAAGACCTTTTATTGGCACCTTTACAATTATGGTTCGTACCGGTTTTTTAGGTTCGATCGAATAGCAAGTCTGTAGCTACGTATTTGTACTATATACCATTTACCATAATGCCGCGCTCTCTCTTTGCCTTAAGGGTTAGGGGTTAGAGCCACTCGTTTTTTTTAACCTTAAATATATATGTAACAAAAAGCCAAAATTGTATTTGCCGTTTCCTGGAGCTACGGTTGGGGGTTGTTTAGTACAATTTATTAGTAACATCATCGGAAGCAGGAGATTATCATCATGTCTGATAGTCAAGCAGCCATAAAGGTGCTGAGTTCATATGAAATCAGTTCCAGGATGGTCCTGGGAATGTCTAGGGAAATTAAATGAGCTAGGCAAAAGAAATAAAGTAACGCTCCTGTGGGTTCCGGGTCACACAGGAGTGGAAGGAAACGAAATAACGGATAACCTTGCAAAAAAAGGGGCTGGAATGCCTTTTGTAGGGCCTGAACCTTTTTGCGGGTTAAGTAGCAGTACAATACTGAAGAAACTAAAAACAGAGATGGAGCAAAGAAAATCCAGTTACTGGGAGACTCTCCAGGGTATGAGGCAAAGTAAAATTCTTCTGGGAACTTATAACCAGAAGAGGTTTACAGAATGCATCAACCTGAGTAAGAACAATGTTCGCATATTAACAGCAATACTTTCAGGCCACTGTAAACTGAAAGAACACCTGAGTAAGCTTGGATTAGCGAAAGAACCTGAATGTAGATTTTGTGGGGAACAGGATGAAACACCCATCCACCTTCTCTCAAACTGTGTAGCACTGTGCAACTCGAGGGCGTTGCACCTGGGAGCATGTGAAATCGAAGAGGGAGACTTACCTGGACTGGGGCCCTCTGACATCCTAGACTTTCTGAAAGGAATAGGATTGGAAGGCCAGCTGTAAAGCAGCAAGAATAGGGGACACAATAGATCTTTTAGGTCGCAGTGTAACACCACCCTTCTACCTACATACATACATGCATACATTAGTAACATCATTCTCTTCAGATATCACGCCTTAAATGTCAATACCTCGCTTTCAATTCCCTTCGCTAGCGCGATGCTCGCAAAACGCTAACGTGGTTCCGATAATCTGACTGACATCTCTGAACACAATTTCTAAGTGGAACTTTCCGCAGTATTAGACCACATTAGGGCACTAATGCCACGGAAAGGTCCACTTAGAAATAAATTAGGTTTAAGGTAAAGATAAAGATGTGTTCAGAGTTGACAGTCGGATTAACGGAACCTTGTCAGCATTTTGCGAGCATCGCGCTTGCGAATGGGATTGAAGGCGTAGGTATTAACATTCAGGCGGTGATCTCTGAAGAGATTGGTGTCATTAATAAATTTAGTGTAGAGTAAAGTGGTGTTTTATAACCAAATAACCTCCAACCTATAAGGCGAATGGACGCGACAATATAGTTTGGAATATAAGTAGCACTATTTTTACCGCTTAGCTGGCTAGTTTTATCGGTCGTGTATGAGTCTGACTCCAAAAAGAACGCTATTTATTATCATCAGAAATAAATTTCTCAAACAAAAAGCAGCTGTCAGCCATACTCATCAAGAAATAAAGGATGGACATCTTTTCTACTCCATCGACCTATTTTCCAGCCGATAGCCCAATAATAGTCGAAAGTGTCCCTTCAAGAACATCACTTTCCCATATTAAATTTCGCTCATCGAAGCTTCAAACATCCTTGGCACACGTTCCAGCTTTTATCTCGGCCGCACACCATCCGAAAACATTCTACTATTTAGAGACGACGGCTCGCGAGTAAATATACAGAAGAATAGTTCGGTTCGTACTCCATTTAGCGCGAGGGATACAAGAGTCGAACGTTTCGTCGTTCACAAGTACCACCTTAGACGAACACACGCTCTACGATGTATAAACGCGTTCGAGACGTGGGTGGTAGTGCTCCCCTTTGTCGTCTACTTGAACGCGACAAAGGGGTGAAATCAAATGATTCCGCTGTAACTCGGAACGAGCTCTCGGCTGGTAAACACTTGGAACATTGCGCTAATGAGGGGTGGGTTTCCTTTGTGATAGTTGCTGTGTTCTTATAGCGACTTTCCGTCGTACATTTGGGCGTAGTTAAGGGGTGCTAGTCAGGTTGGCTATTCTCTTTGGTCTTCTCGTAGGTGTTTTCTGTTTGATTTAGATTTTCATCAATTTATACCTAAAATATGGGATTAGTCTGAAGCGCAGTTAAATAGAGGTAGTGAACCCTTTCAGATTGTTTTGCTTCGGGCTGCAAAATTTTAATCATGCAATGAATATAGTTTGTTCTTTAGTAATTTAGAAGCTTGTGAAAAATTTCAAATTGTAATGCTTCATCGTTTTCTAAAGCTAATTATTTCATTCCATAAACACATTCGGAATTGTAATTATAGATTCAATGTAATCTTTACTAATTTACCTTAATTCAGAGCAGATACATTTATTTATTATTAGTTTGTATGCATGTTTGTTCCTGTTTATATCTAAATGTTTCCTTATGTACGCATTTTGTTTTATCCTACAGCTTGTGGTCCATCCGATTATATAATATAAGAGTAATAATAGTACATATTAACAAATCAACGTATTTCTGTTATTAACTATAATAATTAACAGGATTTTTTCCCGAGAAAAATTTTCTCCTCACGCAGGAATCGAACCTACACGTTCTCGCTTACCGGACGTGTGCTTGCAAACTTTGCATATTCACCGTCTTGCTGGCATTTCAAGATCTAACATAGACATAGGTTGATTTATCGCTCGAATCTGCACGCTCCTGTCGGGCTTAATTGGTAGAGCACTCGTCCGGTAAGCGGGAGTGTGTAGGTTTGAAACCTGCGTGAGGAGAAAAATTGGGAAAAATGTCTCTTAATTATTAGAGTTAATAGCAGAAATACATTAATTTGATAATTCTTGATAATTTGATGATTCTTACTGTAAAAAGCTTGCAAACTTTGATTAGTACATATTATTACGGTTATATTTTAAATGGTAAGAAAACAGGACACAATACTTGGGAAACATCGAAGCACTTATTATTGTTAGAAAAAATGCCATAAGAAATAGCATATCCAATCTGAAACTGCATTTTATCTCCATCCCTCCAAAGTTTTACTTTGACCACGCCCATGGTAAGCCGATCAACTTTAACTGATAGCCGTTGCGCCGCAACGGGTAAGCTCATCAATAATAATTATGGTGATAATGATAGTGAACCTACATCTCAACTAGGGTGTATTCATCCTTTCATCTCTAATAAAGCGACACGATCAAGCCGCCGGGTGCAGATATTTGGAAGTAACTTAGGGTAAGTTACTCTTGATCGTGATTTAAATTCCTTACTTACATGAAACTAATAAAATTTGAAGTTTTACCTTATAAGAAGGTGTTGAAGGAGGTCGTCACATCTTTTGTTGGATGTTGGGTACGATCTTGGGGTTCCACAATCGCCCGAACCAGGGGTTCGCACTGCATTGGGAGCGAGCCCAAGCAGCGGTGACAATCTGCTTAATGAGATCTCGAAGGGTCGGAATTTGCAGATCGCATTGAATGTACTTATTCCTAACGAGCCAAGCTACCTTCACGTCATTAGCCTTAGCGTTCTGTTCTGAAGTTCCTCGATGGACTTCAGTCAGTGAGGTCCAAGGCACACACGCAAAAACTCCATAAATCAGAACAGGCCTTAGTATGGACTTCTAGAGAAATAACTTGTTTGCTAAGTGGAAGGGATTCCTCTGCGGGAGTGACAAGTTGCGGGCACCCAGAAAACGAGATCTGAGCTCAGAGCTCAGGCGAATTATAACTATAGCCGTTCCCTCACAACGAGTAAGATGATTAATTATAGTGATATAAGTTCCATAGCAACGAGTGAATCGATCAATTATAACAGATAGCCGCTCTGTCGCAACAAGCAAGTCGATCATTTACAACGATAGCGGTTTTGCCGCAGCGGATAAGCCTGTGAATTATAATGCTAGCCGTTCCCTCACAACAGATAAACTGATCAATTATAATGATTTGCGTTCCGTCGCAGCGCTTGAACAGAACAATTATAGTCGATAGCCGTTCCCTCGCAACAAATCGATCAATTTCACAACGTTACCTGTCTTGGCCCAAGTGGTGAACTTTTCAATTATAACGACAGCCGGTTCGCTGCAACTGGAAAACCGGTTGAATAAAAATAGGCCTCCGCCACAATGAATAAATCAATTAATTATAATGGATTGCGGTTAAGCTGATCAATTATAATGCTAGTCGTTGTCTCACAACAGATAAGCTGCTCAATTGTAATGATATATGTATTGCTGTGGACGGACACCTTGTTTTCGCGAGAGTTTTTTTTTAAAGTTGCATAGATTTTGTCATGTTTACTCCGTTTAGCCTTTGTCATTGTTGCGAGAGAATTTTCACAGACATAGATTTTATTTTTATATAAGATTTAGTTAATGAGTTAATTGCTTAATTTATTTATTTATTTAAGTGTACAGATGTTTTAAAATAATTTCATTCATTTAAATGTCTAGCGTTCGCTTGTATAGTAGTTTTCTTCGATGAATTGTGCGGCTGCGTTGCACGTAGTCGTGAGTAGGATTTTTTATATATACGACTGTTCAACATTGTAACTCAGTTCCTAGGTAGACGAGAGCGTAAGTACATGTATTTCTAATTTGTTTGCTGCCTTTTTGTTAATACTTTTGATTTAGAGATTTGTTTCGCTTATATTGAATTTTATTTCGTCCATCAAGGAACTCGCTTAATAATAATGGTTATTATATTGTTGTGTACACATATTAGATGTAAGATCATTTATTATTTATGTGCAGGTTAAGGTGAATTTAGTATATACATTGTGCTTTGATTTAAGATTTCAAATTTTTGTAAATTTTTAGTGTTCCACGAATTTAGTTTGTTTTAATTTGAAACCACGTGGTTTTTAGTGAAAAAATAATTATCTTCCTGAACTAATTAATCTTTTGCTTGATATAGGAAATAGCATTGTCCTATTGTAATTTTAGAATCAGTTGCAGTTTTTGATTTAGACCAGAACCCTCTGTTCACGGTTTTTTTTTTCTGCGAAAATTAATATTTAACATTTTTTTTCTTTTTTTTATATAATAACATTTTTGATTGTTATGAACGTCATTCAAAATTCTGTTCTTTTATTTTTGATTAAACCTTTTCAATTTTTGGGGTATTGAAGAAAGTCAGATTTCTTTCACCCACAATTTACTTGTCGTGGTTAATTACAAGTTTTAATTGCGAGGGTAACTCTGAGGTTATTTGTTCTTCTGCGCCCTTTTAAATTTTTATCCGTTGAGCTAGCTAATTTAATTTTTCATTTTCATTTTTTTTTTTAATTTCATTTTTGCAAGTTCTTTTAGTACATTCAGTACACAGCAGTATGTTTCATTGCAATGGCTGAGGCGATCAATTATAACCGGTAGCCGTTGCCTTGCAACAAGTAAGTCAATCAATTCCCAGGATAGCGATCTTGCTGCAACGGGTAAGCCTGTTAATTGTAACGTTAACCGTTTCACTGCAATTGGTAAGCTAGTTGAATAAAAGTAGCCCTGCTCTACAACGGGTAAATCAATCGCCAAGCTGATCAATTATAAGCGACAGCTGTTCCCTCAAAACAGGTAAGCTGATCAATTATAATGCTGGCCGTTCTCTCACAACAGGTAAGCTGATCAATTATAATGATATACCTTATAATTATGATGATTACTGTTTCGCTACAACTAGCAAGCCGCTTAATAAAAATAGCTCTCCGCCGAACGGGTAAATCAATCAATTATAACGGTTAGCCGGTCTACTGGAAGAGATAAGCTGATCGATTATAATGTTAGCCGTTCCCTCACAACAGGTAAGCTGATCAATTATAGAATAGAATAGAATAGAATAGAATAGAATAGAACTTTATTTAGCAATAGCTAATATTAGTACATGTAATTTACATTAATATTTATCTATAACATACTTAATAACTAATCTCTTAAATGTATTTAGATTTTCACTATCTTTTATAAAGCCTGGTAACTCATTGTATAATGCGATACCACCAACAAAAATACTATTAGTTGTTTTTTCCCTATTATAATGATATACGTTCCGCAGCAAAGAGTAATCCGGTATATTTATTATAGGTGATAGCCTTTCTCTTGCAACAAGCAAGCTAATCAATTGTAATGATAGCCGTTCCCGCACAACGACTAAGCCAACAAAGTAGTAAAATAATATATACAAAAACACATTCTAATAAAGCGTTTTTAGTGTAGTGAATAATTGGACACTACAATATTACAAGGGAGGGCTTTCACGTAAATTAGATTAATTTAATGATATCCTTGCAGTTTGTTGCACTTGTGTGTATCTTTGAAATTAACATATTTCAAATAGCCCACATAACACTCGTAAATATTCACTATCTACCATCCATTACGTTATTACAAGTAATATTCTAATACCGGTGAGTGCATTTTTTAATATAGCCTGAGTGGAATTACCGACGCAAAATATTTATACCCCCAAGACAGTTCCTCCTGTTCCGTCTCCCCTTTCCTATCCATATGAGACGAAATCTTGCACAATATAATCGTCTGTCATCGAGGACCGTTGTACCGTCAACAGAGGGCGTTTATAAATATGCTAATCAAAGTCATTGTCTCCCCTGAGCGTTTTTCATCTTTCCAGGCAGATAAAGTGACGGAGAATGGAAGAAGAGGATCCGAGAGAAGCGATATCTATGCAAAAGATGATGATGGTTATTTGAAGGGGGAACATCGCGACGTGGTGGGGATGAAAAGGAACGTGTTTACGAACACTTTGGAACTTAATTTCGTTATTGCAGTGTATCATCGCCGTAATATGGAATAAATTCCCCGCGTGCTGACGCATTCCCGTCTCCTTTCGAATTCCGTTCGCTTTCTTTCTCTTCTTCTTCTTCGTCCGCTGACGTTGCGGTCGCGGTTCTGCGGTTATGGTAACGTTCTTTCTCGCGGGCGTGGGTGTTATTCCATTAGGGTAACGTTCCCCCCTCGGCATCGCCATCTAGCGTGTAGCGCGTGTATTATATATATATATAAAGACGGGCGTTATACGTGGCGGTAAATCTCATTTATTTTGTTCTCTTTTCATAATACAAAGACGCCTAAGAGTTTATGAATAAAATATTTTCGTTTTCCGCGTCTTTCTTTCTATTTTTTCTTCTTTTTTTCGCGGGTGTTTATATATGCGCGTGCCGGAGAATTTCTTCTCGATTTATCTCCCGCTATACGACGTGGAGTAGTCGCTGATGTATTCCTGAAGATGGGAACTGGGGGGGGGGATTATGTAATTGATAGGGATGTAGGCGTCTAACCGCTCTTCTCGTTCGTTTTGATTTATGTAAGCGTCTATGTAAATGTGAGAAAAATAGGGTTAGGAATATCCCGACGATGTATTAATTGTCTAAATGTGGGTACTTCAATCGTGATTATTATTCTGATTATATTTATTATTGCTATTTATTATTGACGTACATATAAGTTTGTGAGAATGCCCAGGCCAGTATAATAGCGTAATTAATATTTTTCAATAAAAAAAAAAAGATTTTTGACGTTGTGCTAGTTGTAGCGTTATTATGAAAAATTCTATCATTAAATCATCATGGTCTCCTCGTCATTTGGTGCCGGACCGAGGTCCCTGGGGCACCTTAATCAAAAATAGGGCGGTAAAGACCGGCCAGAAGTTAAAAAATTAAAATAATTAACAGTCAGGGCTGGCTGTAATAGCCATGTCTAAATAGATAAGAGCGACAACCACTACCCCCCAAGCCTGGGCCTTTTGCACTGACCTCCCGCAGAGGTACCAAGACAGTCCCGAACTCGTTTAGTTTTAACCCTGGGTGGGGGTTTATCCTGGGGCTCAACCAGGCACGCCACCAGCCTATTTGAGGAGGCGCTCACCCTCAGCCATTCTCGCGACGCTAGATCATGCATATGATCCCGAAGACTAGGGATGTTTAAGTCATCGCGGATACGTTGATTGCGTACCATCCATGGAGCCCCTACGATCATTCTTAGAACGCGGTTTTGGAGGAACTCCAAGGTGTTTGGACGTTGGCCATGGTGATGAGGGAGAGCGCCCCGTATGTTAGAATAGGTCTTAAGCAAGCCGTGTATAAGAGGACTTTAGAAGGCAGATCCAGCCGACTGTGTCTAGATAACAGCGGCATAAGATTGTTCCTTGCCGCCTGGAACTTTAATTTAAGACCTGAGACATGCTGGCGGAAAGTTAGACCGCGGTCCAGGGTGATATTTGGCTTCATTAGCCCAGGAGATTACTTCTCCGTCGATATGAATTCTGGAGTCGGGAACAGTCGTTCTCTTAGTAAACCGAACGGCCACGGTTTTGCCCGGATTGATGCTATTGATGCGTCGATAGCAGCCTCCATACGTCTCATGAGTATGATTTCGTTGCGGCAAACAGAATATACCGCAGTGTCATCCGCGAAAATCCCCAAGTTGACGGCTGGGTGCTTGGGTATATCGTGCATATAGATGAGAAAAAGCTCCGGACCCAGTAAAGAGCCCTGAGGGACTTCCGTCATAGAGGGACGGCGGGTGGAAAGACTCTCCCCCACTCTGACCGAGAAGGATCGACCCGTAAGATACGAGCGAATAGTGAATAGCGAATAAGCTTTGTTAGGCCTGTTATCATTAAATAATCATCAGTTTCAAAATTATTCCCTTGGAGAGGTAACCAATAATTAATTATTTTCTTCAATATACCTGGACTCAATGAACTGACATATTCCAACTTTTAAATTTGAAGAGATAAGACTAGTACTTCCAGAAGCAATAATGTAGAAAATTGCTTAACTAAGAAAAAATGACAAATAACTGCATTGTCATGTTGCCAGATAACCCCGTAGTTACTAAAAAGGTGTTTTCCTAAGCGGCAACACTTTTTTTTTTAAAAGATAGTTTGGAATACCTCAAAATTCTCAACAAGAAATGTTATACATTTTTTCTTATTGGGGTAGCAGTTTTAGAACAATTAGTAAAGATATGCTGAAATAGTTTTTTTTTTAAACGTGATATAAGTCAACTTCCTTTCCTTGAATAATAGTAGTTCCAAACGTATTTTTTTAAAGAATTACTTAACTACGAAAACTTGACAAATAACTTCATTATGGTGTTTCTAAACATTGTAGTTGTTACCAAAAAGATTGTAAATGGCAATACTGTAGTAGATAGATCTCAAAATTCCCAATAAAAAAATGTTATACACCGTACTTTTCTGGATAGCCGCCTCGCCGTAATAGGTAATCCTGTCAATTATAACGATAGTCGTTTCGCCGCATACGAGTCTGAAATTACATTTCATCCCTAAACTGTTCCAAACTGTTAATTTGACCACGCCCACGGTAAGCCGATCAACTTTAACCGATACCCGTTGCGTCAAAACTGGTAAGTTAATCAATAATAATAGTTGATGCATGTTTGTTTCTATTGGAATCTGAAGGCTTCTGTATGTACGCATTTTGTTACACAAACCTGTCAGTTATAACGATTCGTTTCGCTGCAACTGGTATGGCACTTAAGTAAAAATAGCCCTCCGTCGCATATCGAGGGAGAGATTATAATCAATTATAATCGATAGCCGTTCCATCGCAAAAAGTAAGCCGGTCAATTATAATGATAACCGGTCTCTTACAACAGGTAAACTGATTAATCATAACGATATACGTTCCGTCGCAATGGATGAGCCGATTAAGTATAACCGATAACCATTCCGTCGCTATAAGTAAAGCCGATCAAGATAGCCGTTTCGCCGCAACGGCTAAGTATGTCAATTATAACGATAGCCGTTCTGCGGCAATTACCAAATATTCCGGTAGTTACTAAAAAGGTATTTTCGTAAATGGTAGAGCACTGTACTTTTTTTTTAAACAATTTGAAAGACCTCAAAATTTTCAATAACAAATTTTATACGATAATTACATTTCATCCCTATCACTCCAAACTGTTGCTTTGACCACGCCCACGGTAAGCCGATCAACTTTAATCGATACCCGATACGTCAAAACTGGTAAGTCAATCAATAATAATTGATGCATGTTTGTTTCTATTGATATCTGAAGGCTTTCGTATGTACGCGTTTTGTTACACAATCAATTTTTATTTTACATTTAAATCAATCAATTATAATTGATAGCCGTTCCATCGCAAAAAGTAAGCTGGTCAATTATAATGCTAGCCGGTCCCTTATAACAGGTAAACTGATTAATTAGAACGACATACGTTCCGTCGCAATGGATGAGCCGATTAAGTATAACCGATAACCATTCCATCGCTATAAGTAAGCCGATCAATTACAAGATAGCCGTTTCGCCGCTATAAGTAAGCCGATCAATTGCAAGATAGCCGTTTCGCTGCAACGGCTAAGCATGTCAATTATAACGATAGCCGTTCCGCCGAAATTACCAAATATTCCAGTAGTTACTAAAAAGGTGTTTTCCTATATAATAAAGCACTGTACCTTTTTTGAAATAATTTGGAAGATCTCAAAATTTTCAAGAACAAATTTTATTCGATTTTTTGTGTTGTAACGACAGTTTGAGAGCAATCAATAAAAATGTGCTAAAATATTGTAGAGAATCACTTAACTGGTAAACAACTGGCTTGACAAATAGCGTCATTGTGGTGTTTCCAAACATCTAGTAGTTACTAAAAAGGTGTGTTTGTAAATGTTAACACTATAGAAGATAGATCAGAAAATACTCAAAAAAAATATTATACAGCCTTTTTTTTTTTGTTGGAGTCGTTTACCCAATAGCACAGGTTTTATTGTAACAAAAAAAAAAAAAACAATGAATCAATTAATAAAACCAAAATGGTGCAATATCTATATGTTGGTGAAAAATTACATATTTTTCAATAAATGTTCAAATTGAGGCCGCCATTGTAAACTATAAAACTCAAAGGGCTTCACAGTTGAATTATTAACTTTTTCTAATTTAATTTAATTTGTCGATTTCTCGCTTAATGGATTTAGGTTATCAACTGATTTCGAAGCATAAGGTAGGATCCCGTCGTGTTGGAAGTAGAACTTTCTGCTGACGGTAGTTCATACATAAACAGCTCAAGTTCATTGCGTAACAATTCTAAATAAACTTAATCATTTAAGTTTTTTTTTTTGTAGAAAGATAGGTTCTACCGATTTTGTATTGTAAATCCAGCACCATACGTTCATTTTAGGATTATTTTGGGGTCTCCTTTCTTCAGCCCAATATGGAGTAGTATCACATCAACATTTATAACTTTATCTATTTACCATACCATTTGGAAATTTAACAAAAAATATTGCCGCAAATCTCCAATTTAATTTCTACCCCTCTTAATTTTTAAGAAATACTTCAAAACTGTATTAAAATGTTCATTTTCGTACAGAAACTATGAAATTCTTCAACCCAGTAAAAAAGCGGCAATTTTGAATCTAAATACTTCATTAATTCAATCAAACAATTTTTGTTTGAGCAAAATATGGTAGGTGTACATATACTTCGAAAATAATGACACTTTAAAAATTGAAAGAAAGGTATGTTTCTTATAATTTGTAGGAGGGACATTTTGAATGCCTCGTTACGTAAATATCTATAAATAGTAAATATAAAAATAAATATCGAAAAAGAAAAAAATGATCTAGGTCATTCTCATTAAAAACATCAGTACCCAGTCTTGCAGTCATTATAAGCTATTTACTATCTATAATAAACTACATGCAACAAGGGAAATATTTCATTCAGAAAATTTATAAATTACTTCCACGTCAATACCACTAACATTTTTTTTAAACATTTTACAAGTTCATATGTTGTATGTTATTACCTAACATGTACAGCGTACAAGAATAAATAATGGCGAAACATTTATTCCGCAGGGCGCATTTGTTAAAACTCGCTACCCTAAAATGTAGCAATATCTCCAACGACGGCTAGTCATTATTTATGCCTCCGAAATTAATCCGGTGTTTACGACTTCGATTATTTATCATTACAAATCGCCAAAGGTGGAAGGTACATAACTACAGTTGTAACATTTTCCTCTCTTTAAATACACAGAAAACAGCAACGCATATATCAAAGAGGATTTTCGAAAAAAAGCCACCTTTTTTTGCTATTTATGTAAAGCGACGAACGCCAGAGAATTTCTTCCAATACGGTTTCCGTTACCTGCGCACAAAGTATACATACGTTATTATTAATAAATAATTTTTATCCCTCGGAAAAGTGAAAATTGAGGTCGGGAATTATTGGAACAGCGCGCTTTGTGATAAATATGCATAAGCTTGTTGTTGTATCCCAACTTTGTACCGTCCTCGCGTGGTGACGGTGTTTGTTTAGCGTCGCGTCCATTGTTTTCGGAAATTTAGAGATTTGTCACTTTGAGGATGGCCGGGCTTTTATCGTCTGCGAGTGCGGTACATTATTAATATCGTGCTAAAACAGGGAGCGGTCGTCCGTTAAATGTTTCTGTCGTGGTATAGTTTTTGCCGTTGGCTTACGGGAGTGAAATTAGGGTTCTCAGTAGTGACAACCTGTACGGAATGTCGCGACTAATAGCACCATTACATCGAATAATTAACAACGTATTTGCCTATACACTGTCTGCTATTAAAAACCGATTGAATATTTTCCAAGAATTTTATAAATACATTTCTAAAGTATAGTTTAAATGATATTGGTCATATTGCGTCGGTTTGGTTAATTTTCAGATATTTGTAAGAGTTAGCTATACCTGTTATTTCGGAAACAATTTTATGATCGGATATTTGCCGCTTATGAGCACCCGACTGATACGATCGAGGCATATGTTCGTGTTTCCAATAATGATAGATCGTAGTCGTCCTCTACGTGGCACAACCTAGTCTCCCATTTATTTTCGGGGTGACACGACCTGGTTTGCGCTATCCGCGTAGCTATAAATCGTAGTTATTCCCTGAGTGACATGCCATAGTCTTCCGTCGTTTGTTCAGTTACACATTTAGATAGGAACGACACGACCTCATTTTTCCAGGCTATAGATCGTTGTCGTCCTACAGGGTGACACGACACAGTAATCCGTTTGTTATGCAACTAGAGGCTGTTATTTCACGGCGTGCGCGGACTAGTTTTCAGTTTTTCCCCAACTATAGATGATAGACATCCCGTGGGTAGAACGACACAATCTTCCGTCGTTCTTTCAGCTAAAGATGGTTGTCATTCTCAGGGATGATCATCTAGATTTCCGTTTTTCTTTCGGCTACCAATCGTTGTTGCCCCACGGGACGACACGATACAATAATCCGTTTACAACGCAATCAGAAACAATTGTTGTTCCTCGGCGTGTATGGCGTAGTTTTCAGTTTTTCCTCCACCTATCGATCACAGTCTTCTCTTGGGTAAAACAACACCATCTTCCGTCGTTTGTTCAGTTAGAGGTAGTTCTCATCTTTAGGGGTGACACTACCTAGATTTCCGCTCTTCTGTCGGCTACCAATCGTTGTCGTCCCACTGGGTTACACAACACAATAATCCGTTTACTACGCAACGAGCAACAATTGTTGGCCCTCGGCGTGTATGGCGTAGTATTCAGTTTTTCCTCCACCTATCGATCATAGTCGTCTCTTGAATAAAACGACACCATCTTCCATCGTTTGTTCAGTTAGAGATCGTTGTCATCCTTAGGGGTGACACTACCTAGATTTCCGCTCTTTTTTCGGCTACTAATCGTTGTCGTCCCACAAGGTGACACGACACAGTAATTCCTTTATTGCGCAACTAGAGACAATTGTTGTCCCTCGGTGTACGCGGCCTAGTTTTCAGTTTTTCCTCCAACTATAGATTGTAGTCGTCCCCTGAGTAAAAATGACATAATATTCCGTCGTTCGTTCAGTGAGATATAGTTGTCGTCCTTGGGGGTGACACGACCTAGCTTCCGCTCTTCACCCAACTATAGATTGCTGTCGTCTCACGAGCTGATACGACACAGTGATCCGTTTATTACACAACTAGAGACAATTATCGTCGCTCGGCGTGCGTGGCTTAGTTTTCAGTTTTACCTCCAGCTATAGATCATAGACCTCTCCTGAGTAAAACGACATAATATTCAGTCGTTCGTTCAGTGAGAGATCATTGTCGTCCTTAGGGGTGACACGACCTAGCTTCCGCTCTTCACCCGACTATAGATTGCTGTCGTCTTACGAGGTGAAACGACACAGTAATGCGTTTATTACGCAACTATAGACAATTGTCGTCAATATAGTACCTCGCAAATTGTCGTTCGCAATTTAACTAGCCGATAAGCAAATAAGCCGCAATTAATCGATTAATAGAACAATTTGCGCCAATTAATCCAGACAACACGTCGTAAGGTTATGATGATCAAACCAGTTTTGCTGTGCCCTCGGATTGTTTTCAAGCGATTTGACCAGTCTTGCTGAATTGACTGCTCGAATTGCTGTTGTTGTATCATCGGCAAAATCTGTAGTCACTTGTGGTTGATCGTTTATTTACAATAAAAATAGTAAAGAGTCCCAATATTGAGCCTTAGGGAACACTACACGATATCGTCGTCTAGCCCGATCTAATTTTCTTTCCCATTTAGCCATACCTTATCATACAATAACGTGTCTTATTGTTAAATAAGTACAAACTGTCTAGGCGAAAAGTAATCCCAAAATCTCGTAATTTCCAGCTTCGACGAATACTCCAAGCCAACCATCAGGAAAGCTCACACTGTATGTTTTTGTTAAAGTTGCAACTTACTAATACAATCTTTTATTAAATTGCTATAAAATAAATAAGACGCTTTCCTTATACGAACAAACATTTCCAAATGAATTTTTTGAATGAAACATATTTCTATATAATAAAACCTTCTTACATTTTGGATGGAGTTTTGTGAATGGAGCTTTTTGTGAAAAATGTCGTTACTTTGAAGCTTTATGAAACATACGTTCTTTTTATGACTTGTTTAATCTTTTTTTTTGCCAGCGCTCGGGGTATTATCAACTTAACTTTCTTTACTAACTATGTAGGTATATTACTTTATTAAAAAAAAAAACCTTTGGAACAGCTAAATATGGCTGCTGAAAGATACGTTCAAATACCAAGAAACCTCATTTTAATGGAATTTATTACCAAAAGCAAATGAATATTGTAATAGACGTAATCCAAACAAGAGTAAAATACGAAAACTGCTTCTATTATTTATAATAATTCCTACATCACATTCATAACATAACAGAATTAATTACAAAAAGGAGACGAACATTTTTTTTCCTTCATCCGACACAAGATTGAAAAGGAAAAAAAAAAATTCTAGTTGTACGTCGAATTCTCCTCGCTTGCCAACTCGTCAACTAGACAATGATAAATGTGCTTATATATGACAGCAGCGGAGGCTGAATACTCCTCCCTACACCCATCGCAATTTCGGTAAACTAGCGATTGTTGCGAAACTAAATTATCACATTGTTTCCTCAGAAGTTCGCGCTTAATTCCGTGAACGGTTTGCCTTCGCAATGCTCTTACACTCATTTGCATTGATTGTATTTGCGAAGCGTCTCTGCATGCACACCTGCAAGAAATTGCCTTGTCGTTTGTCGTTAGTGTTGTTGTATGGTCTTTGGGTTGGAGCCGCAGTTGTAATATTTAAGTTTCTAAAGGGGTAAATACGAAATGGTTATGCGCGTAATGAGAATATATACCCTTTTAATTCCTAACATATGATGTTAACATTGCTATATATTCAGTTTTAAAAAGACAAACCAATGCATTGTAGATAATTGTGCAACATACAAGCCAAAGTAATTTTAATGAAGCAAATGCAAAACACATTTGACATCAGTTGTCAATTCTGACACAGATAACAAAGAAATATTTTTTTTATTTCGCACATGCAATGAGTACTTTGTGTAACTGTTTTTACAGAAAACAGTGTCAGAAAGTTCCATTTTGTTAACACTGTTTTTCCACTTTGTGATGACATTTTATGTGATGTTGGTGGTGCGACTCGTGGTCTGACATTGCACATTTGACATTTTTATATAGGCTTCTACATGAAATTGCCCATGACACAATAATTGTGTAACAAACATGGAAACGTTAAAATTCCCTGCATTTATAAGGAATCACATTGTTAATAATAACTAAACGTAAATTAATGCGAAATAGAAAAAAAATAGCATAAAACACACGTGTTATACTATTGATGTTCGATGTTAGTTGCTTCATTGTTTTTAAAATGCACAATACAAAAGCAAAAGTAACGATTGCAAACTATGGTACAATTGGTATGGTATTGATTTAGAATATGAACCTCGTAATAGGTTTAATATCAAAGGTTGTGCAATAAATTTCCACAAAAAAAGACAAAAGCTTTTCATACTCTTACTGAAGAAGTGGAATACACATAATCTATACCACATAGAGTTAAAGTTTATGCTTATTGATGACACATTTAATACAAATAAATTTTTGGATCTCTTTCCATAAATACCAAATTTAATCATTGCAAATTGATGGTTTTAAGTGGACCGGGCTCCACTACATTCTACTGCAGCTGTCACAGGATTTCTGAATGAAATTTGTCCAAATCTCTGAGTAGTTCGACTCGGCTCGACATGATTGGCTTCCAAACTTGCTCGACTTGTCACCAAATGATTTCTTTCATTGGGGTTACTTCAACTTTAAAAATTGTAATAGTGTAGTTACAAAATATTCAGGAATCAAGAGATCGCTATGGCATAGTTACTGCATATAATGAATTGAATCCAATTTTTTTAAGCAATTCTGCGGAAGCTATAATAGTTTAACGCGTTGTTTAGAGCAAGAAGGTTGTTGTAGGAACTTTGTCGTCATCTACAGCAAGCCTGGGGTGAGATGCCATTGATCATGTCATTCAGAGCATGCTTCGTAGAGTTAGACAGTGCCTAAACAATCGTGGGGATGTGATATTTTACTGATAAATTTTGGCCGATTATTGGTATTTTGGTGTTATGATTATTACAAACAAAACTTGCCAAAATTCCAGCTTTGTGACTCAGCTCTTTCAAGGTGATACATTTTTTTTTTTTAGCGTCGAGTTTAATTTCAAGATAAATCCTGAGTTGTAAAGTAACATGCTTATAATTTAAAAATATTATTGCCTGTGCGTAGGGCTGTGAGAACTGTGCACGCACGATGCTGGATTTGACATTAGTGTCATTGACAACCGCAGTGGCATTTTTCTGTTGAATTTTCAAGAAAATTAAATATCATTAATCTTACATTGCGTTCAATTGAATTATTTTAATTACGACACAATAGTTTGATCAACTTATTAAAACATAATTTGGAAATTTACTCAAATGTTTATTTGATCGAAGATTGCTTTGGGTTGTATATTGTACAATTGCCTACAATGTGTTGCCCTTTTAAAATGAACATAGGAAGATGCTAACATTATGTGTTAAGTGTTAAACAACTCACGGTATATGTTGTGTGGCTTAAAAGGCATTTAACAAATAATGAAAATATATGTATTAGGTATAGATAATTTGATGTTTCAGTTCAATGTATTATTCTTGCACCAAGTTTGTTTGAGTGTCCCTGTCATCTGGGGTGAATTAGCTGCTCTACACGACTTGAAGTAATCTAAGGAGTTCAGGCTATCCTTCCAAACTCCATTTTCTTGTTTTTATCTAAACGTTTCCTCCCCTATGTCAATCCAGCCTTTTATTTTTATCACGCGCTATTAGGCAGGGTACAAAAGGCGCTAGATAGCGCAAATAGACAATGCTGTTGGCGCAACATCTTCCATCGTCCTAAATCGTGCGGTTTCGCATTTATTTCGAGTTTAGTTTTGCTTTTTGTATCGATATTTATAAATGAGAGACTGTTGTCTTCTGTGATCTGTCCTAACATTCACTGTCAAAGTACTTAATTCAAGTAAAATTATGCGTTTGAAACTCTTATGATCAGTGTATCAATGCCATAAGTCGACTTTGTGAGATAAAAGAAAAGTGTGAAAAAAAAACGTTGAAATTCTATTTCATAACGAAACGAAATAATAATTCTTATAAGTATTTTGAATTTTAGATTACAATTAAAATAATACGTTTGGTTTTACTGTCATGTCGGCGTAGAATACCTATTAAGAGGGAAAAATCGGAGTACATCTCTGGTAAAGCAGGTCTGAGAACAGCGAGTGGGACCTCAACCGGAAGATCCTTGAAATTATGGAAAAAAGCTTGGATAGGAGGAGAATTACCGAATGCTAATTGTAGACAAATATTTTTTTAATTAATTAAATAATAATGACACTTTCATTAAATAACCATTGTCATTTGGAATAATTTGGATGTAATGTAAAATTACTTAAGACACGTCCGTCTTTTACGAAAGTTGGCTAGTGAATGATTGGAATTACGGTCATAGATTTCGATTGTTTTCGCATGGGACTAACTGTTCGAACTGTCGAAAAGTCTGTTAGTCACACCAATATGAAGGGAATATAGGGTATTTAACATGTGACAGTACCCATATACGCAAATGGAACTATAAAATGCATAAATTAAGAGAGAAAGATTATGGAATCAGCTTACATTAACACGAAACCCAAGTAGGAGCACATACATTATGAAAGAAAACTTTCGAAAAATTACAATACATATTAAATAAACCATGACAATACATACACAGCAAATCGCTTTTGTCCCTCCAAAGTTCATAACTCATCATGAAAAATACCAGTAATGATCTATTTTATTTGGGTAAATATACATACATATTTGCAGCCGTCACAAAGATGTATATATCGATATGACGACAATAATATTCACACCTTACAGTATGAATATATTGGAAACATATTCATTGTCATCATTTCTATCAATAGTCACAAGTTACAAAAGAATGTAGAAGCATTATAAACCTTTGTGTTTACTCCATAGTGGTATGTATTTATTTTTATATAACATCTATATGAATACACATGTACACATATTAACACACGAGGAAATCGTTAACCCGTTTTGTCCCTCCAAAGCCAACTCATCATGAAAACTAGCAGTAATGCTCTATTTTATTTCAGTAATTATACGTAATGTACAACAATACAATGGGAACCAGTCTAATCGACGCAGTTAGAGAATTTCATAGCGCTTGCTAGCAATGCTAAAACAAAGCGCCGCCGCGCTGTAAACATATACAATATGTAATGCAAAATTGGTCAAATGTGAATTTATATCCTAGTAAACAAAAGATGGTACCTTTGATTACTGCGGTGCATAAGAATAATTATGTATATGTTAATACTTCCTTATATTATTGGTCCTATTAAATAGTATTTACGGTTACGAGGTAAAACAAAATAAGATTCCTGATATTTTATAAATATAAATTCTATGTTATGAAATATAACACTTACTCCCAATAATTTAAACTCATAATTGTGTTTCAAGAAACGAATTTTAAGAAATTTGAAGAATTGGGAGGCCAAATAACCTGTATAAACTTACCCTTGCAAATAAATAGAGCGATAAAAAGGGTATGTAAAACCTATTTTAACGTTCATTAATTTATTTTAAAACTACTTTTTGTTTATTATTACTGCTTTGACAAATAGGTAACTTTCGGATAGCCGTTCCATCGCAACAATAAACCATTAATTATTAACCGCATAAGAATGTCAGAAATAACCGTTTCATCGCAGAATAATCTAGGAAAATTATTTTGTAATCTGGGCAATGTGTAAATTTACATTTTTACAGTGTGTGTGTCATATACAGTGACCGGCATAAATATTGCAACATATTTGAATTTTTTTTATTGTTAAAATAAACTAAAACTTTTTTTTGGGGGATAGGTTGTGCTTGTCTGGGAACCCCTAAAACTATTTTGACACACGTCACGTGACCACTAGTATGGCGGAAATTTAAAAAATATGATGTTAATCTCCAAAAAGTGAGGTTAGATGACATGATATCCAAAAAAAGTTATTTGAAAAAGTTGTTTAGAATTCAATTCTGAGGCTGTGTGCAAATTTTTGTAAGTAGACTTTTTTTAAAAATTTAAAAAATCACAATTTTTCTAAATATTGGTTTAATGAATTACATATTTCCTTTTTTTTCGTTTTTAGCAGCTCACCTATAGTAATATATCTGTAAATTTGGTTGATACTAAAACAATTTTGTCAATGTTTGCATAATTAACACAGTGAAAACTGAAAAGTACATTTTCGTAATGACAATTGTTGTTGCAAATGACTGTATCTAGAAGGTAATAAATAAAATTTTAGAACATTTTATTTTAAACCACTTAATAAAACATTACTTTTATTGAAAATTATTAACACTTTTTTGTTTTCTGTATTAAAGTGGAAACCGTTTGTCTAAAAACTAATAACTCATAAAGTACATTGCGCGCACCGAAGGTATCAAGTTTTTGAAATTAAAGAACAAGGAATAATAAATAGTAGGTAAAATAAAAATAGTTTAATGTCTATGAAACTCACATAAGGAGTAAATGATTAATAATAAAGTACTTTTTAGCTAATGATGTGAATTCTTATTAAGCAAAAACATTTAAACAATAACTAATAGTAATGAGCAACTTGTTAGACACATATATCGTTCTGTTTCTATTAAGTAAGGTAGGCTTTGAGATAGAAACAACAAAATATGTAGTAAACTATTAATTTTCTGGTAAATGAGTAATTATTACTATTTTTATTTACCTACTGTTTATTATTCGTTGTTCTCTAATTTCGAAATCTACTTTAATACTTTCGGTGGGGGCATGTAGTGTTACCAGTTTTTTTTTTATTATTATTAATGTGCATTCTCGGGATCACAGCCATGTGCTTCCATAAGCTTTGTCATTACATTAGCGGGCAAGATATACCTAGTATAGACAATAACTGTATTAATTATATTAAAGATTAAGTTTACGACTAGGTTAAAGTAACTAATTAGGGAAACAGACGTGGACACACATTTCACATCCCGGGGCCTATCGGGATAACTAACGTTTGTATCAACACAAGATTAAGTGTTACCAGTTTTGGACTAACGCTTCTCATTTTAATGCAAAAAACAAAAAAAAGTATTATAATTTTCAATAAAATAATGGCTTGCTGAGTGGTTTAGAATGAAAAATGTTGTAAACTTTTCATTTATTAGTACTATATACAGTCCCTTGCAACAACCAATTTCATACCGAAAACATACTTTTCCAGTTTTCACTGTGTTAACTTATTGCACACATTGACAAAAATTGTTTGAGTATCAGCCAAATTTAGAAATATTACTGCTGTTGAGTGGTTAAAATGCGTAAAAATAAATATGTAATTCAATGAAAACAATATTTGGAAAATTGTGATTTTCAATTTTTTTTTAATATTTTTACAAAAATTTGGCATATGTCCTCAGAATTGAATTCTGAGCAACTTTTCCAATAACGCTTTTGGATATCTGTTCATCTAACCTCACTTTTTGGAAATTCATGGCGTATTTTTTAAATTTACCGCCATACTAGTGATAACGTGACGTATGTCAAAATAAATTTTGGGGTTCCTAGACATGCACAACCTACCCCCCCCCCGAAAAAGTTTTAGTATATTTTAATAATAAAAAATTTCCATATGTTGCAATATTTAGGGCAAAATTACAATTTTGCTTTCATCATTAAAAACAAATATATTATGAAACGGTCGTTTAAAATGCTTTCAGTTTAAATTAAAATTCACAGTAAAATAAACCCTTATAGCGTTTAAAATTTAAAGTATCATCCTCATCAATATTTAACATTTAACACCCAAATGTTTCTCCGCTTCCCGCCGTATTCATGCCAACGCAATTATCTCCAATTCTAACGCATCAGCGCGATTTCCATAACCGAATCGTCGATTACCGACCGAACTGACTGTGGAATTAATTAATTATCCGTGACAGACAAACAACTTTTCACACGGCCGCGAATAACGCATCGTCATCCGCACGCCGCTGGCTGTTTTAACGTTCGCCCTTTCCGTCGTCCGCGTTGGGCTTGCAGTCGATATTTCGCACACATCGTTAATCGATATAGTTAACAGTTAATTGCGAAGTTGCGGGGGCGGCGATCAATCATAATTACGAGGAGAGGATCGCTGCCGCTGGGCTCCCGTCAAAATCCGAACTCGTCATCAGACATAGGCGGCGGCGTTAAAAACCCCGCGCGCCTCTGCCGGTCCCGCGGGGAAACTCGGGACGTGTAGCGAGTTAATCAAATGTTTGTAAAGGATATCGTCGACAGCGATCGTCGTCGAGATAATGCCGGAACGAAGGAACATTGGTGTGCGAGGGGGAGAACGTAATTTGTTTGTTCGCGTCCTTCCGCGCGGGCGGTGGATGGGAATAAAAAAGTGAGGGATGGAAGTTAAGCGATTAGGAACAGCCGCGGAGGAATCCAGTTTTTGGCAGTAATAAATTGCTTTTATCTGTTATTGTGTAATTCTTTATTGTCTTTAGAAACCGATCGCTTTTGTATATATACATGTATATAAAGAAGAGGGTAGAGTTGGCAGTTCTGTTAACCATCAATCATTTATTTATATCGATTCTATAGTCGCTTCATTTTGTGTTATTTGCGAAAGGAAATCGAATTTTGTAGGTTATTTATTAATATTACTGCGTAGGCTTTCACGGCCGGTGTAACTATAACTAACAGCTTCTTGCGGGTTTCGCCGTGTGTCAAAACTTTCGCTCGACGTTTCGCTGTTCATACTGACAGCTTCTTCAGGATAACTGAACTGAAGTTCAGCGGCGAAACCCGCAAGAAGCTGTTAGTTATATTTATTAATATTAATACAGATAAAATGAGAATGGCTGGTTCAAAATGGGACTTTGCGCAATTTCTTATCCTCGATAACAATATTTTCTTCATTCAATCGAATATTTGTTCAGGCAAAAAAATATTCAAATTTAACATCAGCCAGAATCTATACAAAATAAGTACAAACCATAGAATAACCTGACTAGAATGGTAACTCTCATACGCCAACTCGGACTGCGTTTAGTGACGCCAGGCAGCTATTCTTTGTACTAAAAATTTATTTGCGGGTAATTTAAATGTTTGCTATTATTTGTTCCTTTATATTTATGATTAGAAATAGAACAAAAACACATGATTTTGTAAAATATCTTTATTAATTGTGTAAAAATACAATAAATTAAATGTACATGGTACTATTTCCTATAACAATAGTATATAAATACATAAATATTTATTTTAAATCAAAAATTAATGAAAAGCAAGAAAGGAATAACAACGTATGCATTGAATATTGCATTTTTAGAGACAAATGTGAAAATTGAAATAATAAAATACGTAAATAATAACAGTATCTAAATAAAGCATACATATAGAAAATTAAATTCTAGACATAGGTCGATGAAATATGTGAATTCATAAACATAAGTCGGAATATCATTATGAATAACCACAATCTTTTATTAGAAAACAATTAATTAATTTTAACCAGGCAAACGACATATACATAAAATAAATTTATAGACTGGTGACGTAAACTGAAATTGTTGATCTAAAATTCGACAACACTATCTAATCCTCCTTGTTCTCTATTCCAAATTACCTTAATCGTTCTACAACAAAAGCTATCAATGTATTTATAAATCCATTCAATCTTTGAATCAATAAAATAATAAGGATACTCTTAAGCATTTGAAGAGAAAAATCACAAAGTTCATTGAAAGCTTATTGTCCTGAATTATTTTTTTGTGTTTTATGTAACCAATAGCCATATTCTCATACATAAATAAATACAATACCAGGGAACGAGTCTTACACAAATGCCCCTATGTAAAATCATTAACATAATATATTTGTCGCAAAATGAAACCACAGATAAATATTCTAAAAAAAATAATATGTAGAGTATAAACATGAAATGTAACATATCAGTTCAAGCAAATTTTTACTTTGTTTTAAAAAAAATTAAAAAACAAAGCTTGACTCAAAACCTGATAAGTGCAACTAAATCGGACTTTAGTTTTAATTCGATTGTATACTAGACAAGTGATTTTCGAATCAAGATTTATTTTTCACATTCAATTTGATTAAGTGATTTGCCTTGCTTTCTATACAAACTAAAAGATTATTGAGAGTTAAAAGTTAGGTTACCTGATATTTGAAATTATATTACTAATTCAGCATTAAAGATTATATTTCTAGTAATATTTGGTTAAAATTAGTTAAGAGCTTTTCCATTAACATAATAAATTTAGTTTATAGTTTCCTTCCCCTATAATCGTCTAGAAGAAACTCACTAAATAACAAAT
Organism: Protaetia brevitarsis; assembly: GCA_004143645.1. NCBI lineage: Eukaryota > Metazoa > Arthropoda > Insecta > Coleoptera > Scarabaeidae > Protaetia > Protaetia brevitarsis. The sequence goes on along the minus strand of RXPK01000162.1, from coordinate 544,832 downwards.
TTTTAATTTTTCTCCCAAAAATATTTTTGTTATCTAAATCGGTTGTGGTTATTTTGTTTGCATTCATTTACTAACTAAATTTTGATTCGCTGTCATTAAATCACTTCCAGATTTGGTTTTGATTTCCTGGGTTCTCGCTCTATGCTCTCGATATTATGCCTCAAGCCCCAATCCCATTGATCATAATGGATTTCACTATGACTAAGTCTTCCTTTCGAAGGAGTTAATTGACATTGTCATGCTGCATTAACTAAAACCACTGTATTTACCTAAAGCAATATCTTTGATTAGGGTGGTATATCTTAGAATGTTTACTTTTAACTTACGTGTACATTTTTATGATGTAAGGTGAGATGGGGAAGCATTTCTTGATATTATCGATGGATCTGATGCACCCAATAAACATAAATTTATATTACCATTATAGGTTAATTAGATTTAATAAATCACTTGTTTTTCATGTTATGTACTAATCAATGATTTGTAAATATTAATAACTTACATAATAAATGCAGGAGCAATTTTCTTGCTGCAGATTGCAATGCAATATCTCCAGAAGAATTCTCTAGAAAGTGTACCTGGTTTATGCATAACCCTAAATAAATCTTAATTATACATGTCTGCTTACTGCAAATCGTTCGATCAATACATTACCTGGCATACTAAATTCTATAACATCCATTTCACACTTACAAAACGTTCGAAACAACCAAAAAACGTGCATAAAACCCCGATGCGAAACGACGCCAGCAAATTTTGTGAAAATGGCGTCAATAAACAAAAAACGAGTGATCGCAGCGCGATTGTCGAGAATAGTGAATGAGCGAGATAGACGACATTAGTACAAATCACCGCAGGGAACGTATTTATCTTTCAACAGGATCAATTGAATCAAGGTTTAAAGACAAATAGAGAGAAAAAACTTTATACTTAGGATAATAAAATTGTAGTTCGATGACATCGCGGAGTGTTCTTTACGCTAAAAAGCCTAAACAGGCTCTTTCGGTCAGCTTCAGCGAAGACACAACGGTGTTCCAAGCTGAGGTTGCTGCAATTCACTATTGTGTCAGAGAAACAGAAAGATGTACCGAGCTAGGTAAAAGCGTTGCTATTTGCTCTAACCGTCAGTCAACACTTGAAGCGATTAGTTCCATAAGCATGGACTCTGCTGATTTGGGACTGTGTAAGCGCCCTAAATGAGGCGGGCACCTAAAGGAAACTAACCCTGGCCTGGGTCCCTAGCCTCTAGGGCGTGAGAGGAAATGAGGCGGCGGACGAGCTGGCCAGGCAAGGTTCGACAAGGTCATTCGTTGGAGCTGGTCCTTCTTTCGGCACCACCAAATCGCAAATTAAAAAATCCATTAATTAATGGATATACAATCAGTCCAGAGAGTGGTGACAATATATATACGGTCTCCACGTCATGCTAATGCCAGACATATGTCTTTGTGGCATTTTTGTCATATTTGGCGCGGGTACTGAGTCCGCGGAGACGGTACTATTATTGGGGAGTCTCGCGAGTATTTTCAGGCCACTAAAGAGATCGTGCCAGGTTTCTTCAGTCTTTTCGTCCGTGGGCACCGCTCAGCGGTGAGGTCTAAACAATCTCGTACAGTGGTGACAAAAATCACCGAGATAGAAACAGGCGAAAGAGTTCCTAAAGGAACAGAAGCCTGAATTTATCTACTGAACAAAGACAGAAAGACTGTCAAAATGATTATAGATCTGCTGACTGCAGACTAAATAGGCATATGTACAACATAAGCCTGGCAGATGATGCAACCTGCAGATTCTGCCAAGCAGAGGAAGAAATACCAGTTCATGTGCTGTGCCAATGTGAAGGCCTGGCGAGAACAATGTTTCTAGTAATGGGCGTGGAGAACTCTACAGCTAGTAGCTACACATAGAAGCGGCTCTCAAAGATAATAGGCTTAATTAAGAGGGCAAAGTCCATAATCCACCCCAATCTTAATCTAATATTGGTAAGCAGATGATGGAATAGATTGGGAAAATGCTTCCATCCTATCCAAAAAGGATGAATAAACAAAAAGGAAAATTGAAAGAAATCGCATACATATCGACCTACTATTAACATGTATTAGAAAAGTTATTTACTAAACACACTCAGAAAAATACTTGTGTTAATTTAACCAAAACTTGTTTGGCTCTACTATAATTTTTTGTTGTATATAGTCAAACATGGTCTTTTGTTGAATCAACAAAAAACACTTTGTTACATTGTTTTTGTTTAACTCAACAATTGTTTATTTAAATAATAATAATAATAATAATAATAATAATAATAATAATAATAATAATAATATGAATAATAGTAATAATAACAATAATAATAATTCAAAAATAAAGATATTGTCGAAATAACAATTCTAGTGGTTATGATTAACCAAACCTCTTTTATTAATTTAACAAATAACGTTCTAAATATCAAAAACAATAATTCTAACAAAATTTTATTGTTAATTCAACCCACCATTTCCAAAATAAAATTTGGTTTGATTTGAATATCTTTTTTTGAATAATTAAACAAAAATATAATTAATCCAATCATATTTTTTCAAACAATTCATATTTGTTGGATTAATGCAAGTATTTTTCTGAGTGCAAGAGCTAACTAACAACAAGAACAACGGTTAAGATTTTCTCAACCAAAATTAGAAGAGAAGCGTTTTACTCTGTGCTAAAAAAAAAAACAGCCGGCACATTGTGAATGTTGCCACCACTCTTCGAGAAATCCACAAGAAGCTCGCGTGAACGTTAACCTATGTTCGCGGGTACAACATGCATACGGATTACTGTTATTCAATCCTCCCGCTGTAACACGAAAATCCCTGCTTAGATCCCTCGATTGCCACTCGTAAATTTGCACAATGTACGACGCTTACTGATAAGTTTTATTGGTCGACGGTATTAATTCTATTCCGCACAGAGAACGTTATTGCTCGGAGACATGTGAGACTCTTGAACTGGGGCGGTAGAAGCTTGCGATACAGTCCCGGGAGCTCAGATAATCCAATAAATGTTTCACGTTGCGCATATATACCTACAAATATCTTTCGTATTTTACTCTTTGTATGCTACAGCATATATGTAGGTATTTGTGTTACGTGCTCCTCTATGTTTTACTCAGTTTTGAGTTCACGGAACATTATATAAAAGTAATATACTGCTACGGGACTACAGGTCTGTTGTGTACGCTAGAATTGTAGCAGGGTAAAGTGGAACAATCATGTGGACATGACGCGCATGCACATCCGGTGTGAAATGCATATTTATATTATGTGCAATACGGATAAGGTTGATTTGAATTACATATCCCGTGTAATGACGGAACAGATGTTGCAGATATTTGTTAGGAAACGCGGTGTGCCCTTTACCCAGACGGGTGATGTAAATTTATGTTCGCCATTTGTTAAATTCAGTACCTATGGTTGCTTGTGAAACAGCTCTTGCTTGCATGCACTTCCTTCTATATAGTTACGTGACATTGAAAAATATCAAACGTACGTGAATGTGCTTCAACAAGTTTTTGTTCATCATTTAAGTATAAGTGAGAGTAAAAAAGAATAAAATGTTTGATTTAACAGTTTCTTTTGAATTAAACATTAAAATCGTACAGGATATTTCTAAATACAGTGTGATTCATTTGAAAGCGAGACACCTCAATAAAATTTGTATTTATGGTTAATGAACTTTTTTTTTTAATTGCAGTGCGTGAAAAACTGTACCTCTGAACAAAGTTCATATATACCATGTGATTCAAAATGATTGTCGTAAGAAAAAACTGTTTTCCGGAAAAATTATCTATACTTATTACCAATTTAATGAGCGAAGTTAGCTACATACAAATTTCATACATTAAATGAATTTCTTGACATTTAGCACATTGGCGTGCATGTTGTTAGATCTTTCGATTATTTATCTTATAATTTTTTTCAAATCATTTATATTTCCATCTAATATCACCAACAATAGTATTTCTGAATACTGTAAGAAAATAAGGGAATTTATCTGTGGTAATAGCTCAACAAACAGGTAAAAAATCAATATTAACATTAAGTGAAATAGTTTATTACATTTTATGATTTTATAGGCATATCAAACACTTCAGCGCAATGAGCTGTCAAAAGAAAGTTACATTTTCATCCCTATAATGTTTCTACGGTACAGGAATTATTACCATTAGATCACGATAGGCGAATGGAATATTGTCGTTGGTTTAATAACAATTTAAGGGACAATGACTTGCTAAACAAATCATTTTTCTCGGATGAAGCCTGGTTTTATCTAACAGACTATATCAATTTACAAAACTATTGTATCTGGTCTGCAGAAAATCCACACGAATTTCGAGAAACGCAATTGCATCCCGTAAAGTTGGAGTTTGGTTAGCTATGTCCAGGCCAACAATAATAGGGCCAATTTCTTCGAGAAACTGTAACAGCCCAACGTTACCAACAGATGTTGGAATTGTTTATTGCAGAGTTACAAGAAAATGAGCTTGAAGCAGGTTATTTTCAGCACGATAATGCTCCAGCACATATTGCTCGACAAACCTGCCAATATCTTCAACAGTTTTTTGCTGACAGGTTCGTTAGAGCAAAAGGTTGGCACCAAGATCGCCTGATCTAACCCCATTAGATTACTTCATGTTCGGCTATCTAAAAAAATAGATCTATAGAAACCGCATGCATACCATAGAAAAACTGATGAAGATGCAGTTTTTGTCACTTAATTAATTATACTAATTATATGTTATAATTAAAGTAATAAATAAATTTAGTTAAACACCAGTTAGTACTGAATTTGTAAAATCATAATTTAGTAAAATTAAATTAATTACATTTTATTTTTACAAGCAGAAACACCAATCCGTAGTCGTTTATATAATGCGAGTTCAAATATAGGTTACGTTTTTCCCTTATTTATGACAGATCCGTTTACTTTCTTATGTTCCAACACTGACTTAGTTCAAACCTTCATACAAACACGCGGCATATACCTACGCCCTGTTACTATCTATAGGAGCGGAATTGACAGTCATTTGGAATCTCTGTGTATTTTTTTTAAAATTTTTTGAAAATACAAGAAGTCATATCAGGCGTTTTTTACACAAAATATAAGTGCGCCACTAGAATTAGCCCCACCTGAAATCTAGTAATTAGCCTATAAAATTTGTTGCATGCATTTAAAATCACCCTGTATAACTATTCAATAAACATTTACCTTAAATATAACACAACGTTAAGAATTAATCAACAATATTTTCAATTAATATTGCAAATTCAATACTTTCGTTCAAAACCGTTTTATGGTTGATTTAGCATCACTTGCTTTGCCGAATGTATGAAAGACTGAATGATGAGCGATTTCATTTTCGAAAAAAGACTCACACAATGTTCACAAAATCAATAATATTTATGGCTGCAGTTAAATATTAACAATACACCATTCATTGAAAAACTTTATGTTTTATATTCATTTTTGAAAAAGGCATTTTTCTTTCCAAAACTTATGACATCTTTAAGTGAAGCCTATTTTAATACCAAATATGCCTATATACCAAAATATATTGAAAAGCTCTAACTTGTATACGAGAAAAAAAAGATTTGCTTGTTTCAGTTTATAATTGAGTCACAGAATACACTTTTGTATTTAAATATGCTCAAACCACTGAATGTTTAATAAATTACGCAAAATTAATTGTACGACTGTTGTTGATTCAATGGTGGTTCATCTCAATACTCTTTTACTGTTGCTTGAAGTAACTCTTTTGAGTTAAAAATTAAAGTATATTGTCACGCGCGCCAATTTTTCAAATTAAAATTTCCAATTACGCCTAGAAAGTGGCGCCATCTGTATAGAACGGAGATGATCTTAGATAATTAAACCGCCCACAAAGGGCGTCATTGTATGCTTCATCGATTCGTAATCGAATTTGCTATTATGAATGCACAGGAACATTCAAAAAAGATATAGATCGCTCCAGAACCAAGAGGGCAACTATAAATACACTCGAATGAGGATAGTCAGTTCCATTAGATAGTTCGGTAGAGACAGCCAATATAGAAATAAATAATGGATATAAACAATGAACATAAATAAGTCACATTTAGCTTTTAGTTTAGTAAATGTTTTAGTAGTGCTTTAGTTATTCATTACTGTTACATCTTTTTAATCCGACTTAAATGTTGAAATAATTATTTCTCATTTAGTATATCCTCTGTGTTGTTTAATTGAACTCCGAAAACAGTAAAATACTTAATCAGTGGTCTTAAATAAATGATAGTGTTGTCGGATTAAGCAAGTTAATTATATATTATATATTCAATTAAAATGAACAAGTGTTATTTGCTATTTCAAGATAATTATTTTTGTTGTATTAAATAGCAAAATTATGTTGACGCAACTTCAGAACTGTTTTATACTTAATAATGTCATGTTCCAAACTCAGATACACCATAATAATAATATGAAGTGTAAAATGTCTTGCCGGGAATTACACCTTTATCGACATCACTGCCATTTCACGCCTCCAGTCAATGTTTTCATGACCACAGCTCTTGATTAGATTAGGTGTTACCTAGCAAATACACCAGATCAATGTTTTATAATAGTTTTATAATCTACCATAATATTTGTATCGAATATGCATTATTACTTGTGTGAAATGGAAGAAGCGCCATCTTTAGGACAATTTTTCTAATTAATACACATATTTAACACATTTACAAGTAAATGGGTAGAAAACTGCTATAATTAGAATAACAAGAACTTTGGTTAACCTAACCTTATTTCACCTTACTGATTAATTAATTTTATTAATTTTATAACGCCTATTCTTTATATAAACTAATTACATTAGAAATAGCAAAATAATATCAATTTTTTTTAAGAATATGTAATTTCTCTACTTTCTTATTAATTGTTGGGTGAAATAAAAATTATATTTTTAAGAAATTTTCTTTGTTAACTGACTTTTTCTTTGTTTAAGTTGCATCATTTTTTATTAGGTGCTTCCTTCGAAATAAATTGTCATTTTAACTTATAAATTACAAATTATAGAATAATGATCTTTGATGATTAAAAGTTAATTAATCATTTAGAGCTATTACCACAAGCTTTTCAGAAATGTCCTCAAAAGAAAACCATCAAACTTAATAATCATGATTACAAAATCCACTTACTAAATATTATATTGTGTTCAACACTCACTTAAGAAAATAAAGTTTACTGTAATACATTAAAACATTTTTTAAAGATAAATCAATACTTGAACTTGAAAGCCTCTCACCGTGAAAGGACCGCTTTCATGATAAATGTCGATGCTATTAATAACTTCCCCATTTTTTTTTCCTCAAGCCATTCCGGGATCCCACCTCAATCTTAAAGCAAACTTAATCTCCTTCGGGTGCCTATATATGTATAAAGTACATTCTATCTTGGGATAAGGCGGAAGTATCGCCAGTTCACGCGGCCGCCTGATTGATAACCGTCAAAGAAGTTAAGTGAATCTCGGTCTTTCGGTTTTGGATTCTTTCAAACGTCGACCGCTAACCGATCATTCATTGTGACTTTTCGCTCTCGCTTGTTCTGGGATATCGCGTGACAGAGAGATCGATTTCTGGCAGCCCCGGCAGGACGTTGACAATTATGATTGATATGGGCGGTTGGTTTAATAATTGATAATTCGTGGATAATTGTACGGTTGGAGTGACACGGTTTTGTGGTTAGGAAGTGTTCTCGATTTGACGGGCAACACTTGGTTTACGCCAATTAGTGTATGCAAGGTAGTTTCGGGAATACTTATTTAAAAAAAAAATAGATATTTCTGCGTTAACTAGTTTAGACAATAATTCGAAGATTTATCAATTTTTTTTTTAAATTGTATTTTATAAACATTCAAGTTACTGTCATTATAGGATATTCTTACATTAAACTCAGAACAAGGAACTGTTCGTTTCGAGCTGCCGTAAATCACATGCAATATTTCAAGGGAGCGATGGCACGTACATTCTTTAACTGGCAACTACGCATTGGCGACGTTCTCGGATGCATCTCTATTATTGTGATTTCCCGGCTATATGCTTTTTACGGCAAAAGGAAAATAAATAAATAACTTTCTTTAATAAAACAGTGCAATCATTAATAACATGTAAATTCAATTGAACAAGTCTATACAGGAAATATATAAAAAAGTATGAGAACTCTTACTCAGGGTGAGTATGGTCATTTGGGATATTCAAACAAGTATTATCAATTATCCAGTATAATTTAGATTCTTTAATTCAAAACGGAACTTCTAAAATATTCCGAGCTATCATAAGAGAATAGAAAACCACCAACCACGTTTGCCAACTTATAAAGTTCAGAATTTTAAACTCATACGAAATAATAATAATAACCTCAAAATATTATAGACGTTATAAATTCGCTTATATAGAAATTTAAACAATGTTTTGACCAGATACCTCGTTTTCCGGTTTATACAAATACCAGAGTACCTCCGAATGTGATTCCCTTGTAGTGACAATCCAGATTCGCTCGTATATCCACCTCCTTCGTTACATTCAGGATGTATGATTAGACTTGGAACAGCAAACACATGTAAAATCCCATGTAAAACATGTACCCAGATATAGTAAATACCAAATTCATGAATTTATCCCCTACGATACCAGATATACCGCCGCAATATGGTTTAATTCATTTATATCTGATGAGAAAATGACACGACTTTTTCTAAGACTTTCTATCAACTATCAACACGTAACCAAGGATTTTCATACACTTTCTTTATACGAATCACATTGAGTCACTCCCCATTCAATTAAAATAGATACCTAGGATACCAGGCTATCGTACAGTTGTCAGACGATAAATTATATTCAACTTCATGATTACTAGTGTGAATTTATCCAAATTATACTGGACTTACAAACAGGTGTGTACATAAAATAGTAATTGCATTTCAATATGGTTGGTAGCTTTCCTCTTATGAAACACAGCACTATATTCACATTGTGTAGCATTCAAATATTTCCGTTCAGGCTTTCATTGAAAAGTAAGAATTGCTAAAATAATTTATAATATTTTGAATACGTTTTCAGCACTGTAACATATATTATTTCCTTATGGAAACGAGAAACCATTGATGAATCGATGCATGAAATATGAAGAGCATGATTGAAAAATTTGTGTCGATTTGAACGATGTGGGTATTTTATATGGCATACACAAAATATTACTGTTTCCCGTACCTTCGAGATGGCTGCGTTCATGAACATCATTACAAGAGAAAACAATAAAATGGCTGAAAAGGGAAAAAGTCACAACAGGCCAAGACAATATTAAATATACATCTGTCATCAAGAAAGAAAACATCATTCTTCCTCCATTACACGTTAAACTTGGACTCTTTAAAAACTTCGTGAAAGCATTAAATAAAGAAGGTAAAGCGTTTGCTTATTTGAGAACCTTATTTAGCATAGTATAGTCTTAAGAAACTGAAAATAGAAATGGAGCAGAGAAAATTCAGTTACTGGGAAAATCTGCAGGGAATGAGGCAAAGTAAAATTCTTCTGGGAGCTTATAACCAGAAGAGGTTTACAGAATGCATCAACCTAAGAAAGAACAATGTTCGCATATTAACAGGAATACTTTCAGGCCATTATAGATTGAAAGGACACCTGAGTAAGCTTGGATTGGAAAAGGAATCTGAAAGTAGATTTTGTGGGGAACAGGATGAAACACCCATCCCATCTCCTCTCAAACTGTTTAGCACTGTGCAACTCGAGGGCGTTGCACCTGGGAGCATGTGAAATCGAAGAAGGAGACTTACCTTAGACTGGGGCCCTCTGATATCCTACACTTTCTGAAAGGAATAGGATTGAAAAGCCAGCTGTAAAACAGCAAGAATAGGGGACCCAACAGATGTTTTAGGTCGCAGTGTAACATCACCCTTCCATTTATATACATACATACATAGTATAGTCTTTCTTTTGCAAAAATTGAGGAAGGAGTTTTCGATGATCCACAAATAAAGAAATTGTTGAGAGATAATGAATTCCAAGTATATTTGACATTCGATAAAACTGGAGCCTGGAATTCGTTTCAGTTAATTGTTTCGGAATTCCTTGGGGACAATAAAAGCCGGAACTACGAGATAATTGTCGAGAATTTACTCTACAAAAAATATGCAAAAATTGTGGAATACTGTCGTTTTACTTAATTTTATACGTCTTTCATTCTCCTAATCGCCATTTATTTATCCAACAGGCGTAAATATGTCTCTCAAGATCCATTTTTTTTTCCGGAGAATCTCGGTGACGTAAACCGCCAGCATAATGAAGGGTTTAATCATCAAATGGAGACTCTTGAGGAGCGCTACGAGGGATTTTGGGATGAAAAGATGATGGTAGATTATATTTGGTTCCTCATAAAAAAGTAGTGATGAAAAGACAAAACAGAAAAAAAAAACGTGAATATATTAAGAAAAAGTAGAATTTTGGTACCTGCACATATTTGGCCAAAACTTCGGTATTTATCCACAGATTTTCTTCATAAATACCTTATTATTTTCGTGAAAATATTAATTATATGGAAAAAAAACTAAAAAAACTAGCCACATTTTTACGATTTCCACTTTTTCTTCTCTCGACGATAGAGTGCATAATCAATTTTCATATTAACTACCTTTTACAGTTCGAACAAAGTCGTCGAAAGAAGAAGACAAAGGTACTCGAAACTGTAGTACTGGTAATGCTGCAAACTTCTCCTAAACTCCTCACCACAAACTGCACTAAACTGGACGTACGTTTCGATAGCAAAGCTATCACCATCAGTAGAAACACTGAACTGAATAACTAGACTAAAACTACCCTAATTTATACCTAAGAAAGGTCATGGTACAATGATCACGGTCATGGCTGACTGCCGTCAGGCATGAGGCAGTAGGAGAAGTTTGTAGCATCGAAAGAAGAAAGCATTTTTCTGCAAACATGTAAAATTCCTCTCATAAAAAATCACATATATGACTCATAATCAGAAGAAACTATGTCAAAAACATGGAAATAATACTGAAAAATACTAACCTTTAACGGAGGAATTAGAATAAAGTAAAAAATAAGTGAAGGGGAAAGACGACAATAGTTAATACTTGAAGCTAATATTATTTACTAGCTAGAATATTTTAAATTTGGAGGAATATTTAACGAATACTACTTGAAATTTTGGGTTAATTGCTAAAAGCATTTGCATTATAAAAGTTTTGCATTCTGATAATATAATTTAATTTTAATAAATTTTGATTGCACAATTAAAGTAAGATTTAACTTTGGCGTTAATATAAAAGCCTACGTTTTATTTTATCGTTTTATCATTAGAGCTGCTACTTTTCACTGGAATTCCAGTGCCGTCGAGTGTAAAAATAAGTGGGGATGCTGATTTACCTCCGTCCCTCCCTCCCTCCACTCCGCTGCATTGGCGAAATTTAGATCACAGTAGTCGTTGAAGCATTACAGTTGCACAGTTTATTGAATACATCAAACGTACTGCTGTGGTTAGACAACCCTTTTCGCGAGTGTATTTTAAGTTGCATATTTTGCTTGTTATGGTTGGTTTCTTTGCTAAAACAGCTGATTCAGTTTACCGAGAGTTTTTCACAAATTTTGATGTTTACTTTGTATAAGTTTAGTTAAAGAGTTAATTGTATGATTTAATTTATTTAGTGGTAAGTTTTTCATTTATTCCATTTATTTATATATCTATTGTTTGCTTGTGCAGATTTAATGCGGATTCTATTAAATATTGTTGAATTGTTAGACGACGTTGTACGATTTTGAGAGAGAGTTTTTGTAAGAAAAACAATTTGTTAAGGAGTTCCTTGTTCGACTATTAACGTGAGTAGACGTATTTTTGTATATCTTTGTTGCCATTTTGTATTTCATTTTGATTTAGTAAATTTAACATTTCTGATTTTCTTTTATATAGCCAATCAAGGAATTCTTTTTGTGATAATTGTTAATATATTAACGTGTACACATAGTAGATATAATTAATATAATAACCAATTATTATTTTTTGTTTAGGAAGATAGATTTTTAGTTTTTTTTCTCTCATTATATTTTAAAGAGTTAATTTTCCGTTATTCAATTTTGCTATTTCATTTTTATTTATCAATCATCTCGTTTTGGTGAGTAGAAGCATTGTCCTTGCATTTAGTTTTTTTTTTGTAATTTTCTAGTAATTGTCCACACTTAGTTTATTTTAATTTGAAACCACGTGGATTGAAATTTAAAGATTTTGGATTATCTTCCTGAACAAACAAATCTTTTGCTTTGCATAGGAAGTAGCATTGTCCTATTTTAATTTATAGTCTAGTGCAGTTTTTATTTTAGGCCAGAACCATCAGTTCATGGTTTTTTTTCTCCACGTTTGTAATTTAACTCTTTTTGAAAAATAAATTTGTTTGTTAATTAGTGTCATTGGGTTGAAAATTCTGTTCTTTTATTTTATTTTAAAACCTTTACAATTTTTCGGGTATTTAAGAGAGTCTGATTTCATTCGCTCACAATTTACTTTTCGTGGTTTGATTCGCGGGGGTAACTCTGGCGTTATTAGTTCTTTTGTTCAATTTAAAAATCTTTTCCGTTGGGCTAGCTAATTTTATTTCTCTTTTTCATTTTAAAAATTTCAGTTTTGCAATTTTCATTCAATTCAGTCAGTACACAGCAGTACGTAAAAGTAGAAAACAACCACTTGCTTTAAGTACTTGTAATTTTTTTTTAATAAATAATAACAATAATAATATATAATCTTTATTGGATGTACTTACATAACTAAGTACATAATCATACCACATAAAACATGAATTTGATGTAGGAAGTACTTAATAGTAATTAGAAAAACACAATTGAATAAATATAAACGCACCTCCACAATAGAAATATCCAGAAGAGAAAAAAAAGCAAGCCACTATTGGCATTTAAAAGGACATACCCAATCACAAATTTTGTACATTATTGTAACTGCCTAATGTAAACTCTAAACCTATTTCCAGTAGCGTGATATTCTAACCTTGTGTCTCTCTTTTCGTATGTACGATATGTTATTGCACATTTTGTGAAACCGTGCCCTGCTCTCCCCTCAAGAAAATCTTCAATTTACTCTTAAATACAGCATAGCTTCATAGTATTGGATATCTTATTGTATTTACTATATATATGGAGTAGGCAAATGAGCGCTGAAATAGTGCAGTCCTATGAGGACTTTCAGGAGATTTATTGCATTTTCGTCCGTATACTACAAAGCAGAGAACACGACGCCTCTGGTGCGCTAGTGAAAGTCACGGCTCTAACTATAATATATCCAATATCACTATTGCAACGTTACGAACTGTAATAGAGTGCATCCCATCCCATTACGTTTTTCATTTGACCTAAAATTTAGTTCCCACATATTTGCATGTATTAATTCCAGTGTTGCAGTTTTTTCTGACACTTTCTATGCACTGTTATAGTGTGATACAGGAAAAAAAAAACGCACAAATTGCACTACCCACTAAACGATTCTAATTTCCCCTCTTGGTAGCCGTTAGAGCGAATATTTGTAACTATTTTCAATTTAGCCGAGTGCATACCACGTCACATTGATTAATTTAAGTGAATAGAATGTCGTGACAATGCTAAATTTGTCGAGGTTGTCGCAATATCGTTCACTAATTCGTCCTAAAACGTAGGAAATAATTGCAATCGCTACACAGTTGTCATTTAGATGAGCAATCGTTAGAATCTCGTCGTTATAGCTTTACGGTTATTTTGGTACAATATTGGGAAGTTGGATGTTAATTTTAATTTCTTTAATAATAATTACATTCAATTCCATAATATGAAAGCATGTTTGTCATACACCAACGTCATTTGTTTACGTTTTGTGATTTAAAATGAATTTATTTGGTGATGAATTGTTATGATTGGAAAATCATAATCTTTGTATTTATTTTTCTTTTTCTTGGAAATAAAAAATTCTTTTTCTGTCAAGCATTATTAAATCTTAAAATATAGTGGAAAATAATGGTATTTTTTTTTACTTTATTTAAAATTAAAAACGAAGGCAAATATAATAATTTAATTACGAAAATTTTCTTAATTGGTCAATTATTGGTTAATACACCCTAATCGATACTAGTGATGGGGCAATCGGATCCAAAAAGTATTCAATAAGCGTAAACGGATATGTAGTCACTACGCTAAGAAAAATCGAACTTTTTCTTAACGATTTTGATTCTTTTGCTAAACGATTCAAATATCGGTTCATACAGATACCGATTCTTTTTAGTCGATAAGGAAAAAGAATCGTTAAGCAAAATGAAGTCGATAAGAAAAAGAATCGTTAAGCAAAATGTAGCCGATAAGGAAAAATATTCGTTAAGCATCACATAGTCGAGCCGATGTATGTATATGTAGACACCGAGGCCGAGGCGAGCATATTTGCGGCATATTTCTTTTGATTTTTTTGCGATTTCTTATACGCTAGCTGCATAATATTTGTATAGAATTGTCTTAATACACACGCATACGTTATTTTAGTGGAACTAGAATTACATTATCACTGGTTTAATATGATTTAGGTAAATTTTAGTGGTTGTGCATTTGCATAATAAATACAAGTATTTTTTTTGTTTAGTTACGAAATACATAATAAAATAATCGAAGTAATATTACCGTATGCTAATAAAATTTTCTGTTTAGTCTGTTAAAGAAAGTAACATAAAAATGAAAAAAAAAAAACTGAGATTTGGGAATTTCTGTTTTCTGCTTCATAAATGAGGATAAAGGATAGTTGCATTTACACCTAACATCTTTTTTTTTCTTTTATAAGAGATGACTTAATCAGGTTGATAAACTACACATTTATTATGAAAAGCAATTAGTGGAGTCCTGTATTTACAAACCCAGTTCTTTTTTAAGCCATTTGCTTTTTTTCATTGAAATTACACCGTTTTGGATAATAAAGAAAAAATAAAACAAACAAAAAAATGTTCATATTCGTAATTTCCTATAAAGTGAAATATCAAACAAAAACACCGAAGTTTTTACTATAAAAGAGTATATACATAATACGAAACCCTGTTTTTTATTAAAACTCACAGACATATACAGGTAATTTGAAATTTCTATGTATTATCAGCAGGGCAAACTAAAATATATTTCTTAATGGGAAAGCGGCAAATAAAATACAAGCATAATATTGATATTTTCTATATGCTTTTTTTAAAAGCCGGTACGTAATAACTATAGTCACAGTCATAAATATACTAATTTATTAGTATTTTTTATTAATATACTAATTTTCAAGTGATAAAGAAATAAGGCGCGCATGCGTTAACTTAGAATGTTCTGGTTCAAGTCAGACGTAGACAGAAATGACATGGTGTTCGGCCACACCTGGTTCTGTTTTCTTGTTATTTTAGAACTATTATATACTGCTTATTAGGTGGTATTAATTCATATTAGAAAATCTCTTTGTTGTTGCCTTTAAAGTCTGTTACGCACTCTGCTACAATTTTAATATGGAATACAAAATAAATCAGATAAAGTAAGTAAAACTGCATAGCTTGTGGCAAAATGATATAATTGGCACGTAAAATCCTGGCAGATCGATTCAATTTTAATATGGACAATGTACTTTCAATCTATGTCGGGCATGTCACAGTCACAGATCACTTTTACGTAGATAGCACCACTTCATATTTAAAAAGGTAGTTGGCATTATAATTCTTTTTTTACATTTTACCATCAGCGCCCTTAAACGTTGAATGATTCAAAATTCACTATCCTGGTCAAAGTATACTCCACAACGCTAAGCTTCGCTCAGCAACCGATACGAACAAAACAAACCACTCAGTGGCAATCATTTTACCACCAGTCAACTTTTCGAGTGCAAATTACGCCAAATTTCAAAGTTGGAGCTAGTTCAAATCATACGTGCATCATATCATTGCAGACACAACTTTCCCCTTAACCATAATGCAATTATAAACGTTTTTGTCACATGATGTAGTTTATCTTCCCTGGATTACCGTGACTGGAGTTGTCACCGAGCAAATTTAGGGTGTCTAGACATGATAATGACACGAAAAAACTTTTCTAGGCCATTAAATTTTCCTGTCCTATGTAATAATCCGATGGTATTTATTTACCTTACTATATCGTCAATCGATGATGCAATTAAAAAAAAAATGTGCTGTGAGATATTTAATTTAAACTCGTCAAAAATAATAAAATATAATATTACTAATTCCACCCATTCTGTTGCCGTCTTGTAGGTATACATAATAAGGATCCTCTTTCATCTTGCTTCGTTTCAGCGCTGGGTTAGTAATAATTTGGGAATTGTTCGGCAAGTAAGCGAACATGTATGTGCTCTAATTGAACTAATTAAATTATTAATATACACTTTTGAGTTGGGATTTTCGTAAACAATAACTCTATAGTCGGTACAAGGGCTTAACTTTGATGTTACATTATTGCTAAATTAATGGCTAACCTTTGCTTGGGCGGTTGGTTGAACTACACTTCAATTTCAACAAAGAAAATAATACGCTCAAATTTCCCAAAAATATAACAGCTGAAGGGTATAGGTATATCGAAAGCTTATTGGAAATATTTGCGGTGAGCTGGGTATTTGATTAAAACTCTGGGAAAATGTCAAAACCTATTACATACTTAATTACAGCAACTATAATTAAAGCTGGTTCTCTTTGCTTCCAATTTTATCAAAATTAATTTCCATCGAACAAGCTTGCATTATATTTTGTTAGTTTGAGTTCATTTGTCCTTTTTCTGTCTTTAGATTTTGCGTCTGCGACTAATTTAGCTTTAGTATTGAATAAAAATCATTATTTTTATCAAGCTGTTCGCTTATTATTCTGTGATTGTTAAGCGAACCCTTCTTAAAATTGTTTACGTGTAAGTTGTAATAAATTATGCCATTTTCACTAATAACTTCAAGCGATATGCGTCATCGGACATGATAAGTACTTTCTTTTTGGAAGAGTTCTAGAAGAGCACGTTTAAGCTTACAGTAAACCTTAAAGTCACCCAAAACTACATACAGTACATGAAATAGCTGGAGAAGTTGTTTTATGTATCCACCAACACTTGTATGAGTTTCGTAATCTATGCAAATGGTTCCCTTAACCTCACTTTTCACCCAGTTGTCATCAGCTGCCATTTTCTTAAATCGCTTCTCGGATAATCAATTTTCTGCGCATCCGTCCAAAATCACTTACTTTACGTTACTTCAAAGCCATAATTACCATTTCCCTACCTATTAAGCAGGCAAAAATATCACTAAGGTTGACACACTACGTTCGACATGACATCTGTGTGGTAAATTGTTGAGCTACTGTGCAACCTTACCAAAATGAGCTGATGTCTCCATGCACTTACTATTGATAAATATTAGATATTAAACTAAAATCAAAATTACAGAAAAAGACTTACTCTCTTAAACCTCAAAATACTAAGATGTGTAACATAAGTGCCAACCTAAACTGTCAACTCCCTAGCATCAAAATCTCTGTTTTGTTATCAAGTCAAAATTAAGATTTATCGGCCCAAAAAATAGTGTGTATCACACGACCAGAAACTCTTTTGTGGAGTATTCGTACTTATACTCGGTGTCTAGGAAGTGTCCTCTTTGTTCTATGGTCTTTCGTGTGTAGTGTTTTAATAGATGTGAAATGTAATAGTTTTTTTTTTCTATATAAACCCTCCTAGAAGCTATTGAACATTACAGAATGATTGTTATGGAGTGTCAGTAATTGCAGCGTTAAAAGCTAATGTGGTTGTAAAACAAGCTATGTTGCACAAATTAATAAATGTACCATACGAACGAAAAAAAATTGTTAAGACAATAAAATGTATGTTGCTAAAGATATTTCTTTCAAACAAGTTAAAACTTAGCGCATTTGTCAATTAGGTTATACAAAGAAATATTATTGTTAGCAAAATCATTTAATTCAAGCAAACTTTTGTTTAATGGTATATGTAAGAAAATGTAAAAAATCCTTTTAAATAATTACAACTATTTTTTATCAAATAAAACTGCTGAATTATATATAAATATCGTCAAACTACTGGTAGGTAAAACTAATCGCTCCCTAGTTGTGTGTATGTGTCATGGAAAATTGATTTATATTTAATTTGTTTAAAATAAAATAATAAAATGGAGAAGAATAATGTGATAAATATTAATTATTACCCTAATAGCCAAATTTAAATTTCCCGCCAGAATTTTTAGTGAAGGCATTAAAATAACTGTTAATGTAGTACAAAATGGTGAATAATTTTATTAAATTTATAACTTCAACGTTGAAGTTACTCAGAATAATTGCGGGAAATTTAAATTTGGCTATTAGGGAACGCCCGTGTTCTATACAAGATATGTGTGATTAAGTGATATTTTGAGATTGCAAAGAAAGTATTTCTCTCTTTCTTTCCAATCTCAAAATATCACTTAATCAAATAATTGGGAACATGAAAAATATGTGTCAAAAATCAAACAGTAATCGGATATTTTACGTCTATGGGAAATTTGAAATCTCCATAAAATAATGAAATGAAAGTTACTTTTTGAAATCTCTTTGCTCTATCTTAAAAAAAAAAAAAAAACATAGGGACCATAACTGTATGGTAGATGCTTTAGGGCATACTCGATATATTAGCACATAATCACCTGTCCTTTCGCCTTTATTTACGCGAACGTGTTTCGTCAGAGCTCCGGTATTAGGCGGCAAGTTTTAAATCTCTCTTAACACCCAAGGGCCTGATGCTTTATCCCCTGCTCTTAGGGCGGATTATTTAAACAAATCGGCGGATTTACAGAGGCCATTAGAGTATTAGTTGTTGTTTATTGGAAGGAGAGTTGGCCGTCACAGCGCGTACTGTAACGAGTAAGTGGAAGAAGATTTAGAGAATTATATTTTTCTGTAAGAAGCCCTTTTTACTATTACTGAAGTAAAAGAAATATGGAATAAAGAATATATGAGAATGCAACAATCTCACACGTACCTTATGCAAAACAAAGAAACCAAACATAATTGCTTGTGTTAAATCACTGAACTTTCGTAATAATTTATTATTTTAAATGTGTGTCAACTAAGACAGAATAACAATAATAAGTACAGGTTATGAAAACACTGGCTATTAAATGCATTAAATTAAGTTTAATAACACACGTGTCACATTATGATATACCTATACAGGGTGTATCAAATAAAAAAGTAAATTTTGCTTGGGTGTTAACTACACGACATATAAAGCACAAACCCGTCGAAACCGGATTTCATCATTAAAAAATAAAGAAAAGTAAAATTTAGAGCCAAAAATTCTTTAGTCCGGGCCTGATGCAAGGAAACGTCATGTTAAGCACCCGCTAAACGTGGTATTATGTATAAATACATTGCACTCATTTAGTATTATTCTTAATGGTATGCCGTAAGTTCATTTGACGTCATTCTGAATAAATAAAGGCCAATCGGCCAGTGTGCCCTTGTAAAAATAGCAAAACAGGCATTTTAAATTTCTTCTTTTTATAAAATAAACATTTCTTATTTGTTAAGAGCATTCTACGTAAGTCTACAAAGTATTATTTTTAATATCCTGATAAGACGTTCGAGTTTCACCGGATATGCGATTTCAGTAGTTACAAAAAACGTAAATATTTTTCTTTTGCTTTGTCGAATCGAGAGTTAGTTGTTAATAAACGGTACCACATGAATCTGAGTTATTTCTTTTGGATTTATTTAATCAAATAACGTAAAATGAATTGAATCGCAGAAATAAATGTAGATACAGAAAATTTGCAAACACGCCTTTTTACTAATTTATGTCGCGCGAAATTATCTATACATTCCCGCGCTTATGCCGATGCATCAAGCTTCGATTTTCTTTATATGAAATCATGATGGTCCTGAAAAGGATCGTTTTTTCGAGACGGGAAGAATTTAAATAAAATGTTCAAAATGGCTTGCACTCTAAGCGGCGAGCCACACAAAACTAACAGCGGTAATGGCTGAATGATAGTGGTATGTGGGGGTATACTCGGGACAGCATTTAGGTTGGGCACAGGTGCGGCTCTAGCTCACGGCATTTACAAAATATTTTTTTTCTCGTTAATGCTTACAGATAGACCCCCTGTGCATTAAGACTTTTTGATTGTAAATGATTACAGCTGCTACATATTATTATATTTACCTCTATATCTGATACACCCTGTATATTGCTATACTTTCCACAGCTAGATGCAGGGAATATTACTTTTTAATTTCACTACGATATGGAATGTAATATATTCCTTGTATTTATGAATTAATACATTTGCTTTATTCAAATTTTAATAAAATATTATTAAAGTACTCATTGTTTTATTATATTCCGGTGACCTCTCTGTTGTCTATTTAAAGAGTATTTATTCCGTTATTTATTCACAGCAGTGATCGAGATACCTCTTCAACTGCCTGCTAACAAATCGATAGAAATTAAATGCGCTTTAAATGGGCCACCAATTTGAATACGAATGTCACTGGAATTTGTTGTTGCACTAACTAAAAATTACTGTTAGTTAGAAAACAATGGCGGTCATTAAAAATATACGTATAACATTAATAGTAGCAAAATATTTCAAAGTATTTTACAAATTTGAACAAAAATTAAATACATTCAATTTTTATTTTAGGTATCATTACGTATATCATGAATAACATTATGTGCACATTATAAATGCTTTGATATGGAGCCGGTTCCAAGGCAAATTGAGCCCAAATGCGGCTCTACAAGAGGCTATTCTTAAGAAAATGGCCACAAGATTATCCAAAAGGCCCGTTACAGATACAGGTTAGTTTAAATACAATATGGGTATTGTATCGAAAAATTTTAGGTCAACATTTAGTAGAACAGAGATATTACTGATTTTGTGTCATTTTTCTGACAGAGTAACTATCGACACGACTACGTCATTTCGTAATGGCAGAAAAAAAAATGGATAAATTTCTAACATTTAGTTAACTTCGACTGGTTTTCAAAGATCAGTTAACCCTCTAATATTTAAACAAGCACTAAAACGGGCACTACATAACCGTAATTCGCCCCAGATTGAGGGGAATAATCGACATATTAATAAAACATCTGCTCTGAAGAAACATAAAATGACGGAACGCCAAAAAATACCTTCGGACTTATAATAGAATACAGATAGATGTTATTATAATCTCATAAATAACATTTTGTTTTAGTATGGTTTGTTATAATAGTTATAAATAACAATTTGTATTTGACATACAGATTATGCAACCAGGCATACGCGTTCTTATGGACTGAATCATATTGACACTTACAATAGAATGCAGGCAGACATTGTTATAATCTCATTAATAATATTTTGTTTTAGTATGGTATATATGGTATATAGTTATAAATAATAATTTGTATTTGACATGCAGATTATGCAACCAGGTATACGCGTTCTTATGGATTAAATCCTATTGACACTCTCTGTCGTTCCAAAGTTCTTTTCTCAATCCTCTTTCTCTCATATCTTCATTTGTGCAATATTGCCAACTTCTCCTTGGCTTACCTTGCTTCCTTCTTCCTCCTGGCTTTCATTTTAGTACTTGCTTTGGTAGTCTTACTTCCGGGATTCTTTGTACATGTTGAACTATATCAGTTGTTTATCTTTGATGTGGTCTATAATATTACGGTTCACCTTCATCATTTCTCTTATTCTGATGTTGGTTTTTCTTTCCATTCAGAATCTGCCCACTACTTTCCTCTAAAAATCCATCTCTGTAATTAATAGTGCCTTCTCTCTTTCATTGGCCAGACTTCGGAGCTATATGTTGTAATACTCTTCACTATGGTGTTGTATATTCGGTGTTTGTCCTTTTTGGAAATGTTTCTGTCCCATAAGATGCCTTTGGTATAGCAATTGCCTTCCTACCCTGCACGTTACGCTCGTGGATGGCCTTATCCAGTGTTCTATCCTGTGGTATCTTCACTTCAGTATCGAACACACTGTTTTACTTGTATTCCCTTTTCCATTTCCAGGTCTTGTTGCTCGCCTTCAACGCCATGTGTTGTCAAGATTCAATAGTCCCTATTTTCGTATTCCTCAATCAGTTTGCGAGTAATATAATTAATATCCTCAAAATCTTGAGTTACCTACTTGAAGCATTTCTTCTTCCATTCATTTAATGCACATTCGAGGTAGATTTTAAACAATGTTGGAGGCCAGACAGCATCCCTGTTTTAATGCTTTTATTACTATGAATCCGAAGTTGCTTATCTCAAATTTTTGTCAATGACTGTTCATACAATGCCTTTACCACTTTTCCGAACTCCACATTGATGTTAGTTTTTTCAAGGGCTTTCCATAGTTTCTTCAATGGGACACTGTCAATGGCTTTCCTGAGATTGACAAAGAGTAGATGAAGTTCTTGGTCATACGCTGTGTTTTTCTAAATTACTTAAGTGATCGTAAAAATAAGATCAATGGCCATCTACCCACTCTAAATCCAGCTTGTTCTTCTGCTTCCATCGATTGGTACTCATTTTAGATTTTTTGTTTTAGCATTTTCCCATATAGCACGCTTATTGTGTTTGTTACTGACCAAAACCATAGCAATATATATACTTGATATGGATCTAATATGTATTGAAGCCAAATTAGAGGAATTCATATATGATCTATTGTAACAAAGTATCAGCAATCGAGATCCTCATAAAAAGTTTGCGATTTACTATAAATTGTTAAATAAATAAATCTGTCTTACAGCGTAGATTATACGATATCGACATTATAAATTGCGGTTGCTTATCTCTAATTGTTTTGGCGATATTGCTGAATTTATGTATGTTAGTTGTAATCGACTATACTTTATATAAAGATTGTCATCTTTACAGTCAATAAAATTCCTAAATTAACAAATATTTATGGTTCTATACAAGTTTAATGTCATGGAAAAAAAATATCTGCTTTCTCGCATCTCGTCTTAAACCTTTACAGTTAGCGCAGTAAGAAGGTAAGTTCCCCGGTAATTAATTACCTCTTAATTTAAGATGGGATGGTCCTTCATCATGCGGATTACACCGCGAAAGCTATCTACGTTCTACATAAATATATTACCATGTCTACTGGAGTGGCGAACTTCAGACCCCATTTATAGAGCGTGGGAATTGAACGCGCCCGTTGTAAATTAGACGGTAGGGGGCGTTGTTTACCGTGTGTGTATATGTGCGCTTGAGTCTTGAGACGGCCCTGGCTGTCGACAATTCGTACGGCAATTACCCAATAAGCGTGAGTGATGGTTCCGTGCGGTCGGAAGTATTGCTCGTGGTAGCTCTATATGGCGCCGTAATCAAGTGTTCAACGGAGAAGTTCAGCTGCGGGCGCATTGCGAACCGGGGAGGAGGGCAGGTGAAGAAACGCAGTTATTAACTTGGATAAAGGGATAAAACGTCGCCTTAGCGGCTTAACGATGTCTATTGTGGACGTTAACTAATATTGCTGGGGGATACGGCGAGGTTTTAGTGCAATGACCGGAGAGTTACTGCGGAGACTGGTTTTACAAAATAAATTAAGATCTTGTACTGGGTGGACCGTTTATCCTATAAAACAGGAACTTTAGATAAAGCTGCTATGCTGCATTTTCCATTCTTCGGTGCCGGTGGGCAATTTATTTTATGTTTTAGGCCTTATGCCGCTCTACACACTGATAAGGGAACATATTACGAAGTGACACACACTGATTGGATTGAAGTTTGACATATTTGTAACACATCAGTGAGAAGTATAAATCGTGCATTTTGGCGAAGGCTCATGTTTAAAAGGTGAAAACTACTTCGACGATTTTTGTTTGTTTTTACAATTTACAACATTGTTATTATATCTTCAAGTATGTTACGGTTTTTTTGCTTCGCTTACCTCGAATTAGTTCTCCCCTAGTCTTTTCGACAAGCTTTTGTAACCTATTTTCCTTCTATTTCCTTCTTTTATCTTCAGAGATGCTCCTACGTCTTATAATTTTCACAACGTAAACATTATCGTTTCATTTTTGGCTTTCAAATTGTGTTTTCTTTCCCCTGTTAGTACGGCCTAGCTAGAATTTGTATCTTTTATTCTCATTTACTTACAGATAGTTTCACATAACACTTAATACGGTCTTAGACTTTCGTTTAATTTTTTTCAATTTTAGTAAATTCCTTCAATTCCCGTGTTTTGACAGTTGACGTTTTCATTTCTAGGCTCGCTAGGTCTGTTTGATTCTGTTCTTACGAGTACATCTTCCTATCTTCGGAAATTTTGGATATTTTCACACATCTGTGGATTTTATTGGAAGATTGCTTGAATGAATCATTGGCCGTATCTTCGTTTGTGTTTGAAGTGGAAACTTCGTGATTATTACGGCAGATGGGTCCGAAATTTCGAGATGTAATTTGAGAACCCACGCGTCTGCAACGCCATATCTGTTTCTTTCTTCTTTTCGTTGTGAAACCTCGTTATTTAACGGTAAGCAAATCTTGTCATTCCTTTTAAATCACTAATTTTGAGGTTTCTGTGTTTTTAGAGGTCTTTATAACCCCCTTAATTTTGAATTCTGGAATTTTACCTTCGTTTTATATGAGAATTTGAACACCCACGTGCGGCTGAGGACCTGGGACTCTTTAAGTCCTTCGGAGATCCCTACATTCTTTGAAATCTACCCAAACCACCTGGTTTCAGTTATTACCGAGTCAGCCCAGAGGCTACGATCTGTTCGGATAGGAGAGGATCTCCATGCCCCGTAACAGCTGATTGAGGGAAACAGCTAAGTTGCACGTTTTCTTTTTATTTGTAAATTTTGTCCGCGTTTAAAATTTTCATTAGTAAATAACCAATCCCAATCACTTAGTTTTTTTATGTTTTATTCAACGGTATTGTAATTTATTTATGTTGTATCAAGGATCGGAGGGTGCTATCTGTTGCTAACTCAGTAAAATAGTTCAAATTTAACTCAGTAAATTCATCCTTTTTATTTTTTTTGTGTATGAGTTTTTTTTTGCAAACCGCTTTACCCCCCGACTTTTATTTATCACCTTGGATTCCTGCTTATCTTGTGGGTATGACAGGGTAAGTAACCTAAGCAGGTGGCGCCGAAATTTTTATCCATCTTGGGCTTGTATTTCTATCAACCCACTCCCTCGCTGACGAGCCGGCTGGCACCCTGCATAATTGCCGAATATCAACCCACTTATTCGAAGGTTTGTAAAGCGGAAGTGCATCACTTTTCTGTTTTTATTTTGATTTCTTGCCTCACAATTTTTCTCGGTATTCTACGTCACTTTCGGTGCCGGAAATTTAGGTAGCAAGTAGCTCTTTTGCAGGGCTACGAAACAACCTTAACCAATATTTTTCATCCTTTACAGCAAACCGGCATCTTCTTGTCAAACGAAGGTTGAATAGAAGAGATAAAGAGACATACTGACAACGAATTCACTAGGGACAACATTTGCAACTGTATGTACACTATGTTAATAATTAAGTGCTAATAGAAGAGATGATTTAGGCAGGCAACCAATTTAACAAAGTAACAATACTTAATACTCTATTTTTTTATTACATTGTGCACTTCTGGCACTTTTTCCGACGAATATACTTAAACCATATTTATAAATATTCAAAACCGTGCATTTTATTGTTGAAAGTAAGACGTTATAAGCATTGGTGTTTTCTCTGTCTCAAACCGCTGTGGGAAGAGTTTTAAAAATGTATTTGGAGATGGTGGGAGTAACAGCTATTGGTTTCCATATTATTGTATTTATAGCTTATTATACTGAAATACAACGAATGCATACGAATAAGGTTCACATGGTTCAAATGATAATAATTGTGCAGAAGCAAATGTTGACCACGTATGACAAAAAAAAGTTCTGCTACAAGATCGGTTTGTATATAAATTTTATGTTAATGAAAACAAAAGATTACCAATATCAATCTCTACGAGACTTCTTCTTAAATTTATAACCAACTTATTTACTTGACTATTATACTTGACTGTATACTACATTTTTGAGAGTATGGGTGGATCAGTTACTTAACTTAATCAGTGGCGGCTCGTGAGTTATAAAAGAGGGTGGGCACAAAATAAGAACTTGCCTATTTTTTGTACATAAAATCCATTCTCCTATTTTTCATGCTGACATTGTGCTTCTCAGAAAAGTTTTAATGCGTTTGAGTGTGGGAAAACATCGTTCACATTCTGCTGTCGACATGGCGGGTGTGCAAATAATATTCAACAGTCTGTATGGTTCCACCAAAACTTGTTTTAGGTTGTTGTCTGTTATGAACACTAAAAGTGGCAGAACACCACCTACATTTACGTCACACATGTCATCGCGCTAATAAGTTACCAAAAGTTCACTTTTCAATTTTACGCTGTCCAACATAGGATAAGATTTCACAGTTTTTTATACATATAATTAACGAACGCAAGAAATGACCATTTCTTTCCAAATCTTTCTCGTACTTAATTTTATGTCGCAAATAAGCACTGTCTAACTATTAACGTTTTCGTAAGTTCGAATTTTACTTGTGGAAGTGTAGTTTATTTGAAGACCAGGAGTCTTCCTTTGTTCTTAATTAAAAGTTTTTCCTCAAATGCGCGGGTTTTTTAAAAGATTTTGACTCAATTCACTTCCATCATTAATAATAAACGTCACTTCAAGCCTTTGAAATCACACAT
Source organism: Protaetia brevitarsis (assembly GCA_004143645.1). NCBI lineage: Eukaryota > Metazoa > Arthropoda > Insecta > Coleoptera > Scarabaeidae > Protaetia > Protaetia brevitarsis. The sequence continues at coordinate 518,032 of RXPK01000162.1, read as the reverse complement.
CCGCGGGTACACGTTGAAAACAATGCAGTCGCAATGAATGCAAGACGTTAACTGGAGACACGAAATTGCGTGCCCCAAAGCGACCGTATAAGCGCATATGGCGAATATAAACGAAGCCGTCCGATTCATACTCGAAATAGGTACGTCGGAGATAGTGCCCCGGAACATAGTTTTGAGCGTTCGCTTATGTGCTAGTGTTTGTGGTGCGGAAGGAGACTTTGATACATCGACTATAAATACGTAAAAATAAAAAATAAATATGCACTGAATTACGTGCGAATTTCTTTCTGTGTTTATCTTGGTGGTTGGGTGAGCACATGCCCTTGTGCCCTTTAGTACCAGCCGCCACTAAACTTAATGGCATCTCATTCTCAAACTTAATTCTTTGTGCTTTTTATTTCTTCTAGTTTAAGATCGGTGATGTCGCTCTAGCAATTGCTTGGTATGTATTATGCTCACGTCTTTAGCAGGCTTAGTTATGGTATTATGTTTTGGGGTAACTCTACCTTGTTTAAGGCCCTTTTTATTTGCTTAGGTTTAAACGCCTTTACTCTCAGCGGACCAGTCTTTGTTTCCCATAATCTACTAACTTTGCCTACAATATTTATTCCCGAAGGCTTGAAGTTTTAAGTTAATAAAACAAATGTGAGCATAATACCAGATATGAGGACGATTTGGCCATCCCAGATCTAGATTAGCATTACATCAGTTGTCCCCATAGTTTGTTGCGATTAAAATTAGTAAAGTTCCCACCCAAACATTTAAAAACTCTTTCTCGAATACGTTTTAAACGCGCTTTTGATTTTGAATGGTTTCTACCCTTTTTAAGAATTTTTAAATTTTAGATTGACTCAATTTTGATTTACCAGCTACTGTTTTACTTTTTTTGTGCTTTTTCTCTGTGTATTTGTTCAACCATTTTTACAAGGTGACATGTATTTTCTTTTACTTTTATTATCCACAATGATATTAGATATAATCATTATTTTAGTATTATCATCCTTATTACTATTCTTCATATTTTTATCACTTATTGTTAAAAAGTTGAAGATATGTTTATAATTTATTTAATTGTATTCTTATTACTAATATGATTACTGTTGTTTTTATATTATTTTCACTATTCTTTAAGTTTTTTTCTTCCAGATATTTTTATTAGCAAGCCACCGCGATTAATACACTTATGTGAGAACATATTTTAACTTACTTTATACAGCACCGCTGTTTATTCTACATAAGAAAATTACATTAAACAATCCAAACTCTCACAATCAAATAATTGTCATATAAACAAATTATGTACGTCTCAGGGTATTGATTAAAGAAATAGCTATAATAAATGTATATATCTATTTGGCAGTTAGCACAAAAGTAAAATATGAATAGTGGTTCTGTTCAACATTAAGAAAATCGTAACAACTATAAATGCATAGCTTGTTGCAATAACAAATGTGGATAGAATTATGTTGTTATTAGAACAATAAATATCTAACAGCGATTTGATTGATTTATGTTAATATGTTATATCATATAAAAACTAATATATTGTACCAAAACGTATAGATTTATAGGTAACAAAAAATCAAGTCGAATTGTTAAATCCAACTAAAAAAAACATCCCCCAAAAGGACAAAATAACTTCGAACAGCGTGTGCGGAATTAAATATTATTTTAATTGTAACAATTTTTTTTATATGTCGATGCTTTTATAGATACTAGGGCTGAAATGTACATACATATAAATAATGCTGAATCCGATCGATGAATAATTTGAATTTTATGCTTAAAATAATCAATAACCCAATGCTGCTGCTAAGATCAAAGAGGTTTTATTTTTTATTTGTATTACTTCATTGAAAGAACTTGACGAAATATATAATAAACCCAAATATAATTATACACTCATGTACATATAATAAAGTCAAATTGGACCTTAAACGCAACTCAAAAAAATCACCCTCAAATAGGGAAAATAATAACAACTTTGAACTGCGTGTACGGAATTAAATATTATTTTATTGTTACATATTGTTTTGTATATGTCGGTGCTTTTATAACTAATAGGGCTCAAACATTTATACAAATTATCCTGAAATTAATAGATTAATAGATAAATAATTATTTTAACCCTACCACACAGAAAAAACCGAAAAAAATATATAATAAACCTAAATGCATACGATCTAATATAACAAAAAGCCAAGTTGGCACCTTGAACGAAACTCAAAAAAAAACCACCCCTAAAAAGGGGAAAATAATAATAACTTTGAACTGAGCGGAGGGAATTAGTTCTTGATTTTTTATAGAATGCCCATAATGAGTGTTTACTTGCATATTTTTTCACCCCTGTGCTAATATCTCGAATGGGGTGGCATCGATTGAGCTAATTTTTGGTATTTATAATATATGTGACAGTAGTACTCATTTGCTTTAATTTCAGTCCGATAGCTTTAGGGGCACTTTTTAATGGCTTATCGGAGCAGAGCCTTTAATTCAGTAATAATTAAATCTTCTTACAATTATTGCCTTTTTTGTTTGTAACTTTCCCATCTTTCATCATTCGATATATCTGTTTATTTTGATCTTTGGTAATAAACTTTACTTTACTTTATTCATGGTAGCACTGTTTACTGTTAGATCGACCAGAAAGTCGCCAGATTTAAATCCAATTTGTGGGGGAACATTGTTAAGTGATGGACCACCTCCGTCACAACGATCTTGACAATGCAGATCAATTGAAGAGCTTCTGGGAAAAAAGCACATATTTCAAATAATCATAATTGCCTTCATTGGTATTTTTAACTTAAAAAGTCGACACACCTGTTGTCGTTCCTGGAAGTTCCACACTTGTACCTGTATGATGTTGTTATAATCGTGTGTAACCTTCGACTTTTCAATATTTCCAGATCTCCGCCATACTAATAATTTCAGATTCACTCATTTCCCGCGACATCAATACCTTTATCCAGAAACTTTTACGGCACGCATATTCGCGTCCCTTCTTTACGTCTTTTCGGCTTCTCAATTTCTCGAGACTCGAAGCAGTCGCCGCCCGTCATAAAAAAATATCCCGCCGTCATCTCCCGGCAGGAGGCGCTTCCCTCCTGTTCGTTCCGTATGCAATACGGCCCCGTTAACGGGTACAGATTTATTGGAGTTTGAAACTTCCAAAAGCCAGCAGTTTTACAGTGGGAGCGCGAACTTTGAGAGCCCACGGCCCGCAAAAGGTGATAGAGGTGTGTATGTGAACGGTGAGGGAGATATAGACACGCCAGGAATTTTATTATTGAGCCGCTCACGAATTGCTTTCATTACCTATGCGGAGGCGTATGTTTAATTTACGATCGAAAGTTTTATTATATATTAGCTCATCTTGACGGTGGTGGCGGTGTAGGAAGTATGTGCGTTCACCTACAGATTGCCTCGTAAAAATTTATGACGTCTCATCGATGGAAATGATTTTATGTGTGTGCGGATTTAAGTATGTATATAAGGAAACTGCGATAAAAGTTTACATAATATTAAAGTGTAGAAGTTTTTGATACAAATAAAAATAAAGTTATTCATAATTTTGCGATAAATCCAATAAAAAACTAACAAACGATATTTCTATTAAAATATTTACTCCTAGGAAATTCTTTAGATTATTGTTGTAAATTTCGATGACGATAACTACACTGTTGAAAATATTACGGTGTTGGCGTTAATTTTGCGCTAGTCAAATATTTTAGTGTTGATTTTTACAAACTTTGCCAGACGAATTGACTCATGTGTTTTAGTAGAACGAAATTACTAGAATTTTGGTGTGAATTCTTTGTTCAGATATGAGGATTTACTATTTTCCCTAGACATTCAGAAGCATCAACCAATCAGAATTTTTCCCTCGGATAGAAATATAGAAACCCCACCTAATCTAATACGGTATTGCATTATACGCACCACCTGCATTGCACGTGTATCTGTTTTCGAGTTTATTTCTGCGTATTAACATATCCAAACAAATCACCAAATGTGATTGACCTGCAAAGTGTAACCTTGTGTTATTAAACGTTAATTCCAGTGGGCATAAAAAATTTCAACATTTTAAAGATGTATTGGGAACAACTATTTACGTAATTAGTTCAGATTTGAATCAAATAGCATAAACATTCATTTAATTTTATAATGGTTTTAAAAAAATCATTTTAAAATTAGTACGTTTAGTTGAAACCAAAACTTTTGAATGAGTGGTTCTGTATATTTATAATTGAGAAAACGTCTTAAAGAGAGAATATTATAGCACTAAGAAATAGGAGTGGCATATTAAAAAGACGTTGTGTTTAGAAAACGGTGTTAAATCATCCAATAGATCGCATTCATTTAGTTAAACAGCTAGTAAATTTGTCTAGTCTAGATCAAATAAAATGTGACTAGAAGTATATCATAATTCCACGTGTTAGTTGGACAAAATAACCCCTTGGCAATAGACAATACTTGACTATCTTTGTTCGTCAAATTTAAACTTCTATAGTTCTCGACAAAATAACACGAAAACAGTGTGGACCTCTCCTGACTATTAAATTAGTCAAGAAAGTGTTAAAATTTTCAACAGTGTACTATGCCTCTTGCAAAGACTTTGATTTGTCGGACCATTGTGCTCAATTAGCTTATATTTATTTTTATTATCAACAAAAGCGAACATATTACTATAATAGAAAATTTTGCGAAAACGCCTTTCATAAATTTTGTGATTACCTAGAGAAAGAAACATGGCCGTTAGTTTACGAGATCAATTGTCCTGACAAAGCATTTTTTAAGTTTATTTCTATATTTAAGTATTACTTCGACATTTGCTTTACGATGGAAAAATGTTTCACTTCTTAATGGATTACCCCAAGTGTGACTGAATGTAAAGAGAGATTGTTATTTTCCGATATTTCAACCTCTTTCGATGATTATTCTAGGTTTTACAAAAACTATGTTCGCGAATGTCAAATCTTTTATAATGATAGCTACATTAGCAACTCATCTGATAAATCAAAAGCCATATGGTCAATAGTTAATGATAGAGAGTCACAATTATCAAATAAGAAAACATTACCTGAGTATTTTTCTTCAACTGAAGAAATGTGTGAATCATTTATTAAATATGTTAGTAATCTAGCAAGCAACTTAATTAAAGAGTATGACCTTTCTGATGCGGATTTTGACGAAATAAATAAATGTATTCACAAATCAGATAAATCTTGTTTTCTGTCTGCAGTTATCGACGTTGATTTAGTCAGTATAATAAACAAATTAAATGGTTCTGCTTCTCCTAGAGATGACGGCATTAATACGGCCATTGTAAAGAGTTGTTCCAAATACCTTTTGTCTATATTGACATATTTAATAAACCTTTCCTTAGAGAAAGGAATCTTCTCTACTGAATTAAAAGTAGCACTCATAAAACCTATTTCTAATTAGACAATTTAAACAACTATAGGCCTATGAGTTTGTTGAATATCTTTGCAAAAATATACGAATCTGTAGTTAATGCAAAGTTAATCAATTTTTTCGTAACCAACGACTTTTTCGCTCCAGCCCATATGGTTACTTACCAAATCGGAGCACTAGCACTGCTCTAAATAATATATTAAAAATAATCTACCCTGCATTAGATGAATCTCACCTATGTGTAAATTTATCAATTGACCTAATAAAAGTGTTCGACTTTGTTAATCATTCAATCTTATTATATAAATTACACAGATATGGTGTAAGAGGACTTGATTTGCAAACGCTTGGTTTACGAGTTATTTGACCAACCGTTCATAAAAGGTTATTTGTAACGACTTCAAGTCTAAATCCATAGAACTGAACGTAGGAATTCCTCAAGGTTCAGTTTTGGGTCCAACTTTATTTAAGGTCTCATCGGATCGAAATAATTTATTTAAAACACAAATTTTTGGGTGACACTGTATATTTGTTACATAGAAAACAAAATAATAAAATACAAAAAAATACACACCTTAGCATATAGGTTGACTGTTCGCTCTTAACCTCTACACTTAACTAGTAATCTAAATTATATATAATGAGGGTGCAATGAGTAAATTTTCTATTATGATGGTATTTAAGAAATATAAATTCGATTGTTAATATAGGCTAGTAATTTCGGCTTGACGGTCTTTACGACGTGATAGGATTTTAAAGACAAATTCAAATTTTAATACGGTACAACAAAAGAAAGAAAAATATGTAAAACTTAGCTGGTAACTTTGGCGGGTGTCGGTGTATGTCTGGGAGGTAATTAGCGCGTTACGCTGGTGTCGTAGGCGTGGTCCAAATTTGCTGCCCTGTACGCAGTGCAGGTAAATTCGACGATAAGCGGTCTCCCAAATTAGATACTTCTTTCACCCTAAGTTCAAACGAAAAGACGAAATAGGTCCTAAAAGACAGGACCGGATTACCAAAACTAATAAAGTTAACAACCAAAAGAAAAGTCAGCTTACCAGTGACCTAAAGATGACGCTATTAAACTATATAAATGACGGCTTACGCTAACTGCTTGTAAAACCCTTTTCAGGAAAATATCGATGCAACGAACACTTCTCCTGGCAGCCCCAGGTAAAACAGAAAATGCACTCGATACTGGATGTTCCTCACGTGACAATATCCCATAACAAACGTGGTAACTAATAAAACATTCACGGAGAGAACTTACAGCGCGTGTGGTGTTTAAGACGCCTCTCTGTGCGTCCCTTGCCTTAGCATGAGGGCGAATACGGGAAATGCAACGTTCATCAAATCGGTCACTGACAAACTAACAATGCGGAGTAATTCATGCAAAAGAAAAGCTTTTAATGAACGAAACTTGAACTAATAATTTAATAATAAAAAGCTATTTTGACGGACAATGAATTACTAATAATTTGGAAATAAATAACGAAAATGAGACATTACTTTTGACTATCACGTGACTAAAATGCGTTGGAACCAGCAAAAAGTACGAAACTTAGCTGCTAGATGGCGTTGCAGGATCTAATTCTTAATTTAATTAAACAATAATCTTTAAATAAAGTCCATAAATGAAACGATCGCAATCCCACGGCATCAGACTTTCGAAATCGAATATTTATTTTGACGTATGTGCGATTGCTAAGCTTATTCGCCGATTTTCTTGTTTTACGTTATTGACCTAGAAGACATTTGACTTTTTTTCGACACTTTACGCCTGATATCAAAATTTGATGATGACGACATTTCTTTAATACCACTAACAAATAAAAAAATGAGAAATCGCTAGTGTTTCAATTAGTTCACTGACCTTCAAGGTTGAACATACAGTTAAATTGCAAGCAATCATAAGGCGTACAAACTCACGTTTGGTCGTGTTTAACAACCTGCACAATAAACACAGATACCAACATGCTGGCAACTGCTTGACCGATCTTTTCGAGAGTACATCTCCGACATGCAGCGCCACTCTTTATTCATCCACTTGCCGCAATTAGCACGGCGACAAACGCGTACTTGCCCGGACAATCGCGTAGGAAGCGGTAATGAGGTGAAACGCCAGCTCATCTGCGCGAAACAAAAGGACTGGGCGCGCGTAATTCCAAATGAAATGGAAACGAAATTAACGGACCGCGCCAAACGGGAAGTTCCCCGTTACCGCCGACAGAGGGCGCGAACTCCCCACGCTCCTTTGTTGCCCGAAAAATGACTAACGGCACAACATTATCACTTTTGGGCACAAATAAACGCGCGTTGATGTTATACGCGGAGAAAAACTGTGATGGTAGAGAGGAAAAAGAGAACCTAGAAACCGGCGTAAATGATATCAAAAAGCGACACCGTAGGCGGCCGAAAAACAGAAACGGTAGATTCGCGGACAGCGGGCGATTTTTCGTCAGAATGTGTGCTGGATGAAAACATTTTGGATGGATGCTGTCCGAAATAATGAATATAAACTTCAAAGTGCCCGGTCGATGCGTGTTCCGTTTGATATATTAGTAGCAGTGTGTGGACGTTTTTACGCGGAGTAGGAATTAATGCGTTTATCGTGTGATGTGAATTTCGGTTCTTTTTTTTTGCCGAGGTTGAAAATGTACGGACGAAATTTTCACCTGAATTGGTAAAAAAGCATTTTTTTGAATGCAACATTTTAGAGGGTCAATTAAATTAGTGTAGCCTCGCAGAAACAACAAATATTAATAGAAATGCACAAAAAATTCAATTACCCTCATCAAAGAGCCACACTCTACTACATCAAATCTCACTATAAATCTTTTAAATGCTTTTGTATGCATTTGGCTGCCTTCTGTTTGGATATTTTTGCTTATATATTCTTGTAGCAAGTACACAATTCTTTTCACCCTCTTCTAGTACATAAATTATGTCAATCATCACCTCTATATGAATTCTGTGGCTGGATTTTTCACCTTTTTGTGATAGGAAATAACGAAAGCTAGTCGTCGGTAAACATGGTTAGTTCGATCACAACTAACTAACACCAAATCTAAACTTTGTACACTTATGATACACGCATCGTTTCTAAACACATGCTCACACAATTCAAGACAGTAAATTGTCTTGTATAGGTATGCTAATCATAGATTAAAAATAAGACATAATAAATGGACGTGCACAAAATAAATGAACAGTCATAGCACATTATAATGAGTAAGCACTTTCCAAACTCGTAAATTACAAAAGTCGGCATGAATTGAATGGATTAACAGATGCTAAAGAAATATTAGGGTTGTAAAACATTGGGAAATAATTTTGTGAAGTGTGATAAATGTTTTGTAAATCCTTAAACTCTAACATAAACGTGAGTAAGATAAGTAATGGAGACATCATGGGGCTCCTCTTGGAGATATTTAGAGCTAACCATGCGTTAGGCTACATTTCCAAGGCTTGGAGAGATACTAGGGTTGTGTTCATTCCGAAACCTGGAAAGGACACATACTACCATCCGAAATCATTCAGACCAATTAGTCTCACATCTTTTATGCTGAAGACTATGGAAAAACTTATACACCTTAACATTACAGAAGGAGCACTTGCTAGATATCCTCTGCATCCTCTGCAATGGGCATACCAAAGGGCCAAATCGGGAGAGGCTGCCCTGCATACTTTGGTGGAAGGACTCGAAAGAAGCCTACTTCAAAAGGAAGTTGCCCTTGCAGTATTCTTAGACATCGAGGGCGCTTTCGATAACTCATCAACGCCCTCGATCAACCGATCTTTAATGAAACGGAACATTAACTACACGACTAGCAGATGAGTTGACTGCATGCTAAGAGGCAGAGTGGTCTATGCCAATATGCTAGATAAAAATATCGCCATGAGGACCACCAGAGGGTATCCTCAAGGAGGAGTATTATCACCACTGTTGTGGAGCTTAGTCGTGAATGATCTCGTCAGATCATTAAACGACAAAGGAATATGGACGCAGGGGTACGCTGATGACATTGTCATCGTAGCTAGGGGGAAGTTCCCGAGCGTGGTGGCGGGCATAATGCTTAATGCACTGCGAATGGTGAAGGAATGGTGCCTTTCACAAGGACTCTCAGTTAATCCACAAAAAACAAAGTTGGTTGCCTTTACCAACATGAGGAAGCTCGATGCCCTAGGCGGCGTTAGACTGTTGGGGCAGGAGTTACAATTAACCAAGGAAGTAAAGTATCTGGGTGTTACCCTCGATGCGAAACTGAGCTGGAAAATCACTTAGTCAAAACAAGACAGGGCTACGCAACTATTCCGGCGATGCAGGAGAGTTGCTGGCAAAACCTGGGGATTAAAGCCGAGGGTGATCCATTGGCTATATACTGCCGTGATAAGACCAGCAATAACATACGGGGCAGTAGTCTGGTTGAGGAGAGACAGAAGTGTCCTCCGCAGCGAAACTGCTAACCGCTGTCCAGAGACAGCCGTTGCTGGTATCACTGGTGCAACTAACAGTATCAGGACGCCTCTTTGGAGACCATTGTGGGCCTCCCCCCGCTGGAGCTTCATGTGAGAGCGGAGGCAATGAATGCGATCCTTACACTGAAAGCCAATAACCTGTGGCATCTCAACTTCAGGGTGGAAGGGCACACTTATACTACGGACACGATGCTGGACGGGCCATTGTTGCAAATGCCCACGGACAGCATGGCACTCGAAATTACCTTCACTAAAAAGGTGAAAATCTCCATACCGAACAGAGACCAGGCACGCAGTGAGATCGCTGCTAATGATAACTGGTTCACGGACGGATCCAAATCCAGCCAAGGCACAGGAGCCGGTATTTGTGGGCCCAGTCCTAATCAAAGGATATCCATAAGCCTAGGGAAACATACAACGGTCTTCCAGGCAGATGTATCCGCCCTTGCAGCCTGTGCAGAAATGTTTGCAAAAGGGGGCTACATGAGGAGGAAAATTAATATAATGGCTGACAGCCAGGCTGTCATTAAGGCACTCGAAACCAGTAACTAGGTCAAAACTAGTGAGAGACTGCAAACTATCTCTCAATACACTGGCACGAGACAACACGGTGTCTCTGATTTGGGTGCCGGAACATGCGGATATAAAGGGCAACGTAATAGCCGATGAACTAGCCAAGGAGGGCTCTAAGAGACACTTCATGAGTCCAGAGCCCGTATGTGGGATCACTAAGGATTCCGCAAGATGGGAGATCTGGACCTGGTTAGATAAAGAAAGTACAAAGAAATGGAGGTCGACTGAAGGTCAACTCCATACCAAAACGCTGATAAGGGATGGGGATGGTAGTTTCTCTGATAACCTACTCAGGCGCAGTAAGAAAGAAGCTAAGACCATTACTGGGTTGGTAACTGGACACTGTCCCCTGAAAAAGCATCTATACAACACAGGCCGAGTAAGCGAACCGTGGTATAGAAGATGCGAACTACAGGAGGAAACGTGTTTACATGTAATCTGCACATGTGAGAAACTTAAAGTACTTAGGCAGAAGTACATCGGGAGAGATCTATTAGAGCCCTCGAAGCTCCTCAAGTTTCCACTGGGCAAGATACTGGGCGTTATAGAGAACACCAAGCTGCTCCAGTGGAAATAAGAGAATCAATAGGGATGGTACAATGAGCACCTTGCTCAAGTGCCCGGACATCAAGTGCCCACCCTAACTTGAATGAAAATACAATACGTTAAATATACTGGGTGAGTTTTTTACCTTGAGACAACGGAATATCTCTAAAACACTGCATCAAATCAAAAAAAGATCTTACTGAGATTTGTCATAATGTGGGGGGCTTACTGAATGGTGCCGAGCTCGACCCTCCACCTCACCCTCTCCAGAATAGAAGGGGGGACAACTTTGAAATCTTAAATGGGAACCCCCATTTTGTATTGCAGATTCGAATTCTACGCCATCAAGTATGTAGTTTTTGTTTGGAACTTTTATTTCGATCCGTAACAGATTGCGCTGTAATCGCAAAAAACATGGTTGTTGGTGCTGGCTGTTGCTCAATCAACATAAGGGTAGAAAATATGCACTGGATTTTTTCTGTTCGTCTGGGGCAGACTCTGCAACTACCGTCCTGTTTTATTGTCTTTTGTAGATTCAACTTTTTCAGCCATTAAGTACTATGTCTCCTGTCTTTGACATCATCTGCATTAATTCATCTGTTTTCTCTTTTTTTAATAATAAACGCATCCTAAAAATTGTATATTCTGTAAAAGTAAAAAAAAAGACAAAATTTTGAACCAAAGTAAAACATTAACAAAAAGAATTCATTACGAACCCATCCTCTGTCTATCAAAAATTCCATAAGAACACCTTTGTACTTTTTCATCCGACCGTGAAATCTATTGTGACGAAGTAAAGCGAAACAGATGGCGCGATATTGTCGCGGACAGCGTTCGTCACCGATTTTAACATTACAATAGGCGCTGATAATGCAAATCGGGAACCGGAGCGGCCACGGGACATTGTTTTTCCTCGTCGCCACCCTCCGCGAGCGGAAAACGGGGCGCAAAGCAGCGCCAACGTAATAACTAGCACGAATTCGGTCCGGCGAATTGGAACAAGTAGGACGTGAAGACATTAAGACGGTTGAATACTCGCCAAATCTATTAGGAGTGGGGCTGGAGGACGGTGACTATATAGAGTTTCTAGGATGTATTGGCGTAATAAACGACGCCGAATCGGCATGAATAAGTTATGAGCTCGTTAGTGATTTTTATGGCGTTCGAATTGCAATTTCGGCGCGCGAATTCTATTCCGGCGCCGCAACCAAAATTGCTAATCTTAATTGAATGGATCGGATCAAGCCAGTGGGTGCGAGGTTTTGGAAGGGATAATGGGTTATGTCAATAGGTTATAATAGAAGCGAAGATGCATTAGCAAAATTGGAAAAATTAGCAATTTCCAAGAAAAGTAACGCAATCACTAGATGAAACACTATCCTCCCTACACATTGGCACAGCACATGAACTGGTGTTTCTTAGTCCTCTTGGCAGAATCTGCAAGTAGCATCATCTTACCATCATTACCAGTGAACAAGAAATCAATGATCCCCAAATAGTCAGCAATATTTTTGCCGAATACTTTGCCACTATAACTGACAACAAACTCCAACAACGCTTTCAGAACGGCCTTTCCAAAGAGTGCACTGAGGCCAACATATCTTCGAACTCCCTTTTTGTCACTACATTTCTGAGGAGCATGTTGCAGAGCGATTATTACTCTAAAGATTACGATTCAGCTGGACCGATAATTATTACACAAAGAATTGTCAAATATACGGTGCCGAGATCTTAACACCACTTACCTATCTAATAAATTTAATGCTCGAGAAAGGCGTGTATCCGCATCGTCTTAAAACAGCCAGGGTTATCCCAGTGCTTAAGAAGGAAGACAGCACAAATACCGAGAATTATCGACCAATATCAATGCTCAGTATTTTTTCGAAGATATTTAAAAAAATCATAGGCCGAAATAGTATCCTGGTTTTCTTTGTTTAATAAAGTTTAATTTGCTGCACAAAGACCAGCATGGCTTTAGGTCTGTTACTCTTGCGAGACGGCAACAATTTCTTTTTGTCCAGGAGTTGTATGAAGGCCTTAATAAGGGTAAACTGGTGAGTGGAATATTCTATGACCTTTCGCGGGCATTCGACACGATTAATAAAGACTTTTTTCTGGAAAAGTTGCTTGCCATCGGCATACGCGGCTCCATTTGCGACCTTATAATATCCTTTCTATCGAACAGAAAGTTCTGTGTTTCCAGTGGCGGTGCAAGATCGGGAGACCATTCGATCAATTATGGGTCTCTCTATATCTTAGTAAATTAAGCCCTCAGTTCTTTAGAAACTCCTATGCCTGCATCTGTCCCGGCGACTTTTGTCACCACTCTCTGGACTGATCATGCATCCATTCATTGTTGGATATTTTAATAGCTATTTGGAATTTAGCAGTGTATTCTTTGCCATAGACACTTAAAAAGTTCTAAAGGAACTACATTACGTGTAAATGATACAACTTTGCATTTATTTGATATTCAGATTAAGATGGTTCATTTGCTCCAATTGTCAACAACATCAAGATCGCTCTGCAAACTCTCACAGTCTTCGATAGATGTAGTAGTCCAAAAAAAAATAAAATCATCTGCGAAGAGCAAGCATTTGGACGAAACGCAATCCGTAATATCATTAACAAAAATAAAAAACAAGGAGGACACCAACACAGAGGCTTGGAGAACCCCACAAGTGGCAATCATCACACCACCGTCGGCTGATCATTTGCCACTTCCTAACGTTAATATAGCGTTCTCTGTTTAGCCACAGTTGCCGCTGTAACTACTTACACGTATCACCAAACCAGCCCAACAGTCTACCCTACTTTGTTTTACCATGGAATTGCAACTGAGCTACCTTGCAACCTAATTTACCGGCACCGAAAACGACGGTAGAGTACCAGGAAAAATCGCGAGCAAGAGTTCAAAGAATAGAAAAGTGATGCATTCTCCGCTTTACGAACCTTCGAATAGGAGGGATGATTGTCGAAGGGCAATAGCCTTAGATTTCAGAGTAGACGCGAGGGTAACGAAGGATACGAGTAATTCGGAACGCGCTTTCCTTTCATCATCGGAAGTAGGCACACTCCTATTGACTCGACCGAGAGCATGGGCCAACTTGTTGAAATCTTGTTAAACTCTGTTGAGGATAAATTCCCGGAAAAATCCCCAACCAAGGCCTCAAGCACCTTCGAGTTGTCGGTAAGCGCTACCAAAGACTTCCTCGAATGTAAAAGGACGATCAGGCCACGTAAAATTTTCTGATTTCTCTACTTTTCGGAGACACCGAAGAGTCTTCCGCATGGAATCCACCGTTTCCAGGGTCGTCATACCTCTGATTCATAATTCGTACACCAACTCATCCTAACTCAAACGGTTAATGTCCAGTTTGAAGTCCATAATTGAGAAACAAGATCCAAAGGAAATATGAAAGGCAGAAATTGGCCAAGGCGGACAACAGTTGAAAAGGAAATGGCTTAAGAAAATCCATTCGCCAAAAGAAAACGAGTTCCAAAAAGAGAATAGTCCTTCCAAAAAAATATGGCCCCTCCAAAAAAATGTGTGGCCCCTCCAAAAAAAAAAGTTTGTTACCTAATTTACAGGTTCGTGAAGGAAAACGCAGGAAAAAATAAATGATCGGGGGTGGTTTTCTATTATTAAAATTTTATACGCGAAAGAGAAGGAAACAAAAAAGGAACGTGCTACTTGGCTTTGCCCTCGATCAGCTGTTAGCGGGGCGTGGAGATCCTCCCCTATACGGACAGTCGAAGCGAAGCCTCTAGCACTGACTCGGCAACAACCGAAACAGGTGGTCCAGTGTGATTCTAAAGGAGGTGGGTTCTCCGAAGGACTTAAGAAGTCGCAGAAGTTCTCAGCCGCACGTGGATAGTCCAAAACCTCACACAAAACGAAGAGAAGATTCCAGAGTTAAAAATAAGGAGGAATCAAAAAAAAAAACCTCTAAAACAAGAAAAACCAACAAGATTTTGCTTACCGTTAATTAACGAGGTTTTCCAACGAAGAGAAGAAACAAGGAACAGAATGGCGTTGGAGACCCCGTGTTCTCAAATTATATCCCAAAGATACAGTCTTCCGTCGACAATCACGAAATTTTCACTTCGAACACAAGCGAAGATTACGGCCAATCAATTATCCCAAGCAAAACTTCAATCAAAATCCACAGATGTGTGAAAATATCCAAACATTCCCAAAGATAGAAGATCGAATTCAATCGAATACTTAAGTCGCGCATACCAATTCAGAAGACAGCCAATTTAAAACAAGAATAAGGACATAGAGGTGCCCTCTAGCGTCGAAAAGGTGTAAACACAAATAAACGGATCCAAATGAAACCGCGATCGATCGAGCGAATCGAAACGCGGAATCGATAATGCCGACGAGAAGAATAACGTTATTCTGTCCAAAACAAACAGACCTAACCCTACCAAGAACGTCATCGAACAGCTTAACACAGGAAATCAAGAAATTAAACGAAAATCTGAGACCGTTTTAAGTAGAAAAATCTATCTGTAAGTAAATGAAAAATAAGAGATACAAATTCTAGCAAGGCCGCTCTAACAGGGGGAAGAAATACAATTCAGGAACCAAAAATTAAACAATAATGCCCAAGAATGTGAGATTACAGGACGCAAGAGCATCTCACAAGGTAAAAGAAGGAAATAGAGTTACAAAAACCTGTCGAAATACTCTGTTGCTCTGCTCCACCCTGTACATTAATTATTAACTAAAATCTAACCTTTTATTTAATAAACTAACTACAAACCAATACAAAAAAAGTTAAAGTTAAAAATCAAATGCTTCCCATTCTTTCAACCTAGCGCCTTCATTCAGTACTCCACGCCCCACCCCTCGAAGAGATAAGGCGTACTTCGGAGCCCGGTTTCGGGAAAGATTAACAGTTTCGTACGTTACAAACGGTCCCGCAGGGAACGCGTGGACGGCACCAACACGGCAGCGGTCACGATTTTACGAACGGTCAAAGATGTAAACTTTAAAAGAAAATAAGAGAAAACGTGGTGGTGGCCCAATGGCGCCACTCCTCCCTCCATTCTTTGCTATATACGAGCATGATAGGAAAGCCCTGCTTCACGGCGTTCCCATTCGACCCGCTATTAAACTGGAAAAATATGTTTCCGTTAAGGTCTGCTAGTCCTTCTCGAGATATCTCTGAGAGTCGGCATATGCCGAGGTTGCGATGCCCGTAGCGATGTCTTTTTTTTTCTTGTTTCTGGGAATTTGTAAGGTTTTCTCATAAACAAGGTTATCGTGGAGATTATTAGGAACCTGTAGGGCATTGTTTACTTTGTAAAATAACCACCAAAATTGCAATAGAGTTATTTAGAGTTTACGCACACGAAAATTTATATGTAAAATCGTACAAATGTGTGACATAAAAATTGCCCTCTAACTTAAAAATAATTTTAAGGAAGTGAAAATTAAAAGTGATACCCACCAATCAAATTGATGACGCCTGGCACATTTGTGGCACCCATCAATTTGCAAATCGCTGTTTTCTAATTTGACGAAAATCCGCGTTTAAGGGGTGAAAGCTGCCCCTAAAATATGTCATTTTAAATATACACAGGTATAGAATGCATTATTGAAGTTATTGAACTACTTGGGGTGAAGTAATTTCAGTCCTAACGCAGCGGATCGACTCTCGGAAAGGGCAATGGCGGGCGTTGTCTACACGTATCAGATCCCTCGAAAAAGCGTTGTCTTGTGAATCAACAATCATCGCACGAGCCACACAGGGGTACCAATATCCCCAGGAATAAAATAAGATTAATCAATCCACAACAATCACATGACGGGCCTCCCAGATCATACAAAGAAACTGTCTTTCTGTATTTTCACGGAGCAGTCATGAAAGTATATGTCAACGCTACGGCTTTTCTAGCGCGCCTAATTTATTAAAGATAAAAACGATTCCAAAACTCTAATTGAAAAGTAAAATTCAAAAACAGTTAGAGCTACCAACCTAAAACCACACCGCGGGTAATGCTCTAGTAGAATTAACCATAAATTAAAAATAGAATAAAAAGATGAAAATTCAAACGTTACAAATCGTCAACTGTCATTGAGGGATACGTTGATGTTTCTGTTAAAAACAATTGAAATTATTTATATCTGACAAAGAATCGAGAGCTTCAACCTCTACTGCGAAAAGTCCTACAAGATTAGGCCCCTTGACTCATAGTGAAAAGCATCCTGTTCAGTCAATTTCTGTGCTAGAAAATCAAATTGAGGCAAAAGTAATTCCGGATAGAACAGAAATCAATAACCAAAATATTCTTCTAAATAAACATCATTTCCATCAATTTCCCTTTCTTCACATGATAATTCCATTGTTACAGTGAAGATAAATAATAAATGCGTTTCTAAACACAATTAATCTGACCTTTCGACAATTTCAATTTTATTATATGGCCATCTTTTGCACCATTTAACACATATTTACTTTAGAGGTTAATTTTAGGTTAGTTTTGTTGCTAGTTGCTTAATTGTATTATAATAAATAATATTCTCCTCAAATATTTTTTTTATTTTTTTTACTCCCTAATGATTTTTGATCAGTCTTCTCTCCATCGTTGGCAAAGTCTTCATGAAGATCATTCAGTCGAGGCTACAAAAACATCGAGAACAGATCAGCCGACAGGAGCAGGCCGGATTCAGACCAGGGCGAGGTTGCTGCGATTAAATTTTTGCTCTTCGACAACTAATGGAGGACCGAATCTGATAGGCGGCGAACAGTTATCGATTCATCGACTTCAAATTCTGCGTTTCGACTGTGTGACTGTGCCTGATTATGGAGAACATTGGAGATTGAACACGTGCCCCAAAAAGTCGTCACACTCCTTCAACACATACAACGGTTCAACACAGCCAGGTGCGAATCCGGAACGATCTATCTGAGAGTTTACTATTCAGACTGAGTCGACAAGGCGACGCTGGCCTCTCCCACTACTCATTCAAAATCGTAGTCGACGCCATTATGAGGAAAACATTCGAGGGACAGACGTGAGTACCAAGTTCGACATCGATCACTCATTGATCGACCTCATGTTCCCGACTATAGCGCCTTTTTCACAGACAATGACGCCGACGCAACGGACACTCTTTTATGATATTGCTCGCATCCGCTCAATCGTACGGCTTGAAATATCAATGTGGACAAGCACCAAGGTGCTGACAACGGATGGATCGCAGGCCACCGTTCACCTCGACGCTGTACAGAATCAACAAGTGCAGGAATTCAAATACCTTGGGTCACTGCTTCAGGAGAAGAAGTGGCTTCTACAGCAGAATCCACAGCAGGATTGGACAGGCAGCCGCAGCGTTTGCCTCTCTCAAATTATGCCTTTGGAAGGAAGATTAACATCTCCATTAAGACCAAAATCCCTCTTTCGGACGCTATTTTGCCAATTCTCTCTCTATGTATTAGAAACATGACCCGCTTAAACCGGATTTGGACAAACTTGAGGTATTCCAAATGCGATGTCTGCGACAGATCCTGGGAATTTCATTGCGCGATCGCATTACCAACCAAATCTGTCAACAACAACCAACCATTGGTGAAGTGATCCAGCAACGACGATTGAGGTGGTTTGGCCACGTCTGCAGAATGGGCGCAAATCGAATATCACAAAGACTTCTCTGGAAACAGCGACCCGTCCAGTGGAAAGCACAATGCACCGCGCCAAAGAAAACGTGGACAAAACAAGTGGAAGGCGACTTGAAGAACCGGCGTCTCGGCCTCAATCAAGCTAGGACCACCGCCATGGACCGGAAAGTGTGGAGAACGATCATAGATTTACAAGTCCGAAATCCTGCGGTACCTACAGCAGCGTACTGGTTGCGTCGGCAACTTCCGCCAGCCGCCAGTTAAGGATCAAAGAAGAAGAAGAAGAAGAATGATTTTTAATATTGTTTAATTCTTCTTCTGTTGATAGTTTGTAGTTATCGGTCAATCAACAAAAATGAGTTGAACCGTCAAATACCAAAACACAAGCTACATTACCAATCTCTGTCAATCTGGCATAAAAAATCACATAGTGTCATAATAATAAAATAGTTGCACAAAGTGCTCATTGTATATACGGAATAGAAAAAGTATATTTCTTTTGTGTTTCTTTTATTCCTTTTCAAAAATTTCGCTAACCAGTTTAATAATATTTCCGCTGGCTAGAATTTCTGGAAATATGCTAGTACGTTGACTGTGGTATTTGCTTATTCCCAAATAATATTCCCATCGCTACCACATAAAAAAAAACATCAAATGCCAGTTCGGCTAGCAAGAATATAAGATTTTCCTTGACCAGTTCGGATTTTCTTACATCGCTCTCCGATTTTGCCGAGTAAGGATTTTTTAATAAGTTCTCCGTCTATATTATTCCCGTTCTAATGAAGATCAGCGTTGGCCGGGCATTCGAAATCCCTTCCACCGACGGAAAACAAGCTCTAGCACTCTTGGAAAAGCAATTCCGTTAGATAAAATTGAACTCGCTCACTTAAGGGGGAGAGCGTCGCGTTTCGGTTTTTCCGGTTCCACGTCGTAGAGCTCTTACGCGATAAACCGGACGAGGTAAGAAGCTTTTAGCTCCTAGGATACGGTTGTTAGTGAGTCGAAAAACGTCTGGTTATGTCGGTCGGTGCCGGTTATTCAAACCCCGTTTAGTAATACATAATTGAGATAGCGCCCTCTGCGGCGAAAAGCGCTGATCGGAAAATCCGAGAGCAGATTTTCGCGGCCATCGCAAGTCGAAGCGATCAGATAGGGATAGCCGTTACGGTCGGTAACGGCTGGAGTGTAGATTGTTGTTTATTTCCGGTTCGTCGGTAGTATAGTTCTGTATACGGTTTTGTAACGGCAAATACAATATAATCAGAAAAAAAAATGAGATCGTATTGCTTTCACAGGAATCGTGATGTGGTATTAGCTCAGAGATATCAAATTGCGCCAAAGAGTTATGTTTGAAAGTGTTATGGACTGGAATATCTAGATGAAACACAAATATTTTAATAGAACCAGATATTCCAGTTTTTGCAACTATCCTTTTTTAATTTAATCAGACCTTGTAACGTTACTTAGTTTCAGTTATGGTGATTTCTCGCAAATGCCAATGTACACAAACTTGCAAAAATCTTGCACCACTGCTATAGCTTTAGAAATATAAGAAAGTTGTGAATTCTTTTGTCTATCACACAATATTTACTTTTTATGTGCATAAGCAATTTCTTGTTTGAATTTATAAACAAGTATGTGCACCAGATGTTACATTTTCAAACTAGGGAAGATTATCCACAGTTTTGCGTTGTATGTACAAGAGTTCGTATTCACACAAAATGCCCAGTGCGCGCGCATCCCATAGACAATGATAAATATATAGATAGAGCTTACGGATGCGCAGCATTCGGATCACATGAGCGCCGCCATTTTGATGTATGACAGGGTCGTAAGAAAACAATTTAAGCATTAAACAAGGACGTAATGGTAATATTTTAAAATAAAAAAATAGGTAAAATGCTCATACTTCACTTTGACAGTAGTATTATATTATATACATACAGAAATTGTATTTATTACTGCTGGAAAGGCCTTACATCGATACTTAATTTAAATGAATAGGCTAATACAGTAATACTTGAAATTTGGAGCTTTTAGGTTATTTAATATTTTTGGGGTGTAGTAAACACATTATATCATATAACATTTCTTTATTGGTGGCTGAACAATATAAGTTCATTTAATTTTTTCTTATTAATTCGACTTGCAGCTCTTGCCTTAATTTCACCAAATTATGAAGCTGTATTTTACAATAACACTCGATGATTACTTTTATTAATACGATCGGATGTTCTTCAAGAAACTGTCTGCGATATGCTGAAGTTACTAATACATATTCTTAATCTCTCGGGATCAGCTGACTATTAATCCATCTGAAATAGAATACATGTCGTATCTATGCTTTGTGTCAACAGTGCAAAATAGCTTTATTCTTTCGTTGTGACAATGTATATAGATTTTCTCTCAGATTCTTTGCAGCAGACGTTAACTGCAATAAACACTCTTCATAAAGGAGAATGCGATAAAGTTATACCACATATCTGTAACAAGTAGATTATAGTTGGCTCTTACTGATGGAACCTGATGTCACTACCAGGGGTAATAATTTACGAATGCCTCGCTTCAAGGTACACGACAAGACATTCGACAACATAAACGCTAATTCATATCTGTGGACTATAGATTCAAAATAATAACATCACAAACCTCACTAAATGCTTTCTTCACAGTTGAGCTCTCTTGACAGACATTAAAAAGCAGTCCAATGAAGTATTTTTTTTAAGAACAATTTATTATTCAATAATTTAGGTAGCTTCACATTAATAAAGTATCACTTACTAAAAAAACTTTAGTCTAAATAACACCGTAAATATAAAATGTCACAAAAACGCAAGAATAACCTTAAAAACAGCATGATTTGTAAGCGTCAAAACAAAATACTGCAACAACAGCTGATCTATTTGACACGGCATACATCAAAATGGCGATGCTTAGACAATCTGAAAGTTTGCGAATGCGCAAAGGTCTAGACTTATTCTAATAGTATTCTTCTTGTCTATGGGGCATCCGAAGCAAATAGAATGTCCGTAGTACGATCATACCAGTACCTAATTCAGAGGTTTTTTTTTAAATATTACCGGAGAAGTTAGAGATAGACCTAGATAGATGTACAAGTGTTCGTCAGGATCGCTATATTGTGCAATTATCCCGGAGAAAGCCAAGATCAGTTATACCTGCTTTAAACAGGAAGTTCTGTTTTGGCTATTCATCACAACATAAGCTACGATACCGCCAGGCATCGTTTATGAAATGTTGGCCTTAGATACAGAAAAATTCAGCGAGTTCCGAGGTTGGAACAGAGGCACCGATAAAATTGTTTGGAATGGGCCCACCAACATGAGAACTGGATAATTAATCAATGGTCTCACGTGATGTTCTCAGATGAAAGTCGTTTTGGTGTAATAAGCGACAATAGACGTACTTGCGTTTGGAGCACCGATAGAGAACTGCACGTGAAACTGCTTCTTATCTGCAACGTAGTGTCATGGTTTGGCGAAGTACCATGATGGATAATAGAACTGATTTAATCTTGGTTCCGCAAACAATTTCATGTCATTTCTACGCAAGAAACATTATACGCACAGAGATTGCTCCTTTTCAAGGCGCAGTTGATGAGCGTTTTATGCTTATAGACAATAATGCGTCTCCACATCAAAGTAAAGAAGTATCTGACACTTTATAAGACATGTTGCCCGGCTGATGGTCGTCTAGTGGTTATCAGTCGGGAGGTCCTCGGTTCGAGCCCGACGGACTGCTCTCAGAGTGAGGTTTTCGTGTTTTTTCCCACTCCTTGGCGAATGCTGAGAGACGAAACATCTTTAAGTCGCTCCACGGCGCATGACGTAAATAATAAACTCATGGCTGGGCCGATGCCCCTGTAATTGGCGAAAACTGTTGGGGATGCCAAGGCATGAATTATTATTATTATTATTATTATTAGAAGGTATTACTCAAATGAATTGGCCGGCGAATTTCCCCGACTTAAATCCAATTGAACACGTGTGGAGCTACATTTCAAGCAGAATCGCACTTGGAAATAATCCACCACTAACCCTCCAACAACCTATACAGTGAATTCTACAGGAATGGAGGGAAATGCTACAAGAAATTATAAATAACTCAATTCTTTCAATGACAAATAGAATAGAATTATATATTAATAACAGGGGTAGTAATACATAATATTAGAACGTTCAAAGACTCTGCGAATTTAATTATTTGATTAAAGAGTTATAGAAACTTTATTGTGCTAACACAGTTTTTGATTACTTTAATTAAATTGTTGATTAATTAAACATCTCAGCACTTTAATTTTCTTGATATAGTATTATAACGCTGATAAAAAATTATCACTCATTATATTTAAGTAGTTTAAAAAATACAAAAAGGGTGCAAGACTTGGGCTAGTGCGCTAGTGTCTAGTGGCTTGCACGCTTGGCTATCAGTCGCGGGGTCCTCGGTTTGAGCCCGATGGACTGCTCTCAGAGTGAGGTTTTCCTCACTCCTTGGCGAATGCTGAGAGACGAACATCTTAAGTCGCTCCACGGGCGCAGGCGTAATAATAACTTATAGCTGGGCCGATGCCCCTGTAATTGGCGAAAGCTATTGGGGATGCCGAGACATCAATTATTATTATTATTATTTAGACTTTTGCAAGTTTGTGTGTTTAGTTAGGTGTACATTTTACGTCATTATTTCTTTTTGATTTTAAGTAATTTCATTGTCATCTGAAAGTAAATTTTGCGATATCGTTAACTGTTTGGGTATTCTCAACTCGTTTGTCCATCAATAGTCACATTCAGATAAATTATACAGATTGGCCATCGAGGTATTCAAAATACTTCATGCATCAATTCAATCACTAATCTAGAAATCGCTAAGCTAGAATGATTCTATTTACTTTTCCAGAATTCCTCATCGTTCGGAAAATATCATGGTTTGAAGCTTTCTAATTAATTATAATTCTTCATATATTATTATATTCCCCGTTATAAAGGGGTAAGGAGGGGGTGGGAAGGGTCATTAGTGCGTGGAAGCCCGATATATCTAACATTATGCAAGTTATTAGAAAAAAAAATATTAAGAAAAGGTGTGCGTATTATTTTTAATTAGGTGCACATGTAAGGAGCGTTTTATAACTTCGTGTAAGACTCAACTAGTATTTTTACATCTAAAATGAGGTATATTGACACGGTTAGTTCCAGTTTCCGGTTATGTCTTCTATTTTCGATGGTTTGAGAATCTAACAATTTTTGTATACAAGGTGAGTCAAAGCTCGTATTCTTAATTCTTATTTTAAACTTAAATAGAACACCCTATATTTTTTATGATGTTCAATAGATATTTATCAGCGCTTTCATTTTTGTTAACCATTCCCTATACATAACTCTTTAGTTTTACTAGATATTTCAAATTAAAAAGGAAAAATTGCGTTATTACCGCACGTAAGAAATACGTCCGCTTACGCTTAGAATATCAATTATATTTTATTCGAAGATCTTTGCTTAAATAACTCATATGCCTGATACACCTGATTAGTTTTGCGTTAGTTAGGCTGGGAGAATGTAAACAAGTGGCCCGTGTGTGTGCAGTTTAAAGACTAAATATATGCAATTTCGAAGGAAATATGTTAGTATTTATATTTAGGTAGATAAGTATTCCGGATAAGAACTTAATGTGTATTTTCGATTTTAAAATGGCTTCTAAATTTGTCTACATTAATTTTTTTTTTATCGGTGTTATTTAAATTAGCAATAAACGAGCTAATAAATTACTGCAAGCTGCGGTAAACTGATTCAAAACTTTGTAAAATTATTCGAAATATTTCGAAATTGACTCAATATTGTCACGAGACGCCACTCTAAATTAATACCAGTTTTAAAGTGATTAAACCAGTACCTACCAAGTTATCTATGACGAAATAGATCTATCATTAGAATAGTTACAAACGAAACGCAAATAGTTAATTTCGGAAAACAATATAAAAATCTTTCTTAAATATCAAGAAAGGCAATATTTTCACTTATAATATCATTCATAAAATTATTTAAAAGAGTTCTATATCTAAACTACATAATTTTCAGTAACAGTAGCGAGTAGAACAGTTGAAGAAACTATACACTTTCAGAGAAAGAACACAATAACACCGTTATCCCACATCAGTGTTCAAAAATATTTAGGTATATGAAAAATATTTTTTAATTTGACCCGTTTATGTGAAATTTTATTACAAACAAATTTATTTAAATTTACAGGCAAATGCCTACAACTGTGTGAAATCATTCCATTGTGTTATGGTGTGATTTACTTCAATTTATTTGTAAAAAAAAAAGAAGAAGATGCAACCCATATTCTTACCATTCTTGTCGATATAATTCCCATCTCATTTTATAAATCGATGGCAGTAAGTAAGGAAGAAGATTTTTACCTGTAACAAATGAAAGAAAAAATTAATCAATAAATTAGTAAAAGTATTTTTTTTTATTTAGTTAACAGGACAAATATTTACGCTAGATAATGCTCGGCCGCCCCTGACCATACCCACCCTCTCGACCATCTCCAATCCTTCACCCTCTTCCCTCGCAGATAGAGGCAGCCAAATAGAGAGTACTAGTTCATGTCAATTGGATTGTAATTTAAACGTAATGCAGTAGAATGCAGGTCGATCAAATTGCGGGTTTGGAATAGTGCCCAATGTATCAAATTTCCCCTGCCGTATAGTCTGGATGATTGTGCTTGTATGTATGTAATATACAGTGTGGTAGCCGCTTATGGAGTAAAATTATTTTTCATGTTAGCGTAGAATTTTATGAAAAATGTTTGAATACCTTCAATTTTTAATCTTAAAGATACTTATACTTATACCTTTTGACTGAAATTTGAAATACACAGGGTGATTCATATAAATGCAGCACAAAGTCGATAACCTTTTTTAAATTGAATGCCTGTATATATTTTTTTTTATTTTTGAAATGTTGAAAATTATTTTCCAACAATGCTTGTCGACCAATTGCAGAACATACCAGCAGAGAACGGTGCCCAAAAAGTTTTACACGCACATGTAAAACTTTTTCATCTAGCATTTAAAAAAAAGACGTTTATTGCCGTTATACCAAAATAAAAATAACCTAGATAATGAAACAACAAAATAAAGTCAGTATGACATCGTTTACAGAGACAGACGGGATTACATAAAAATGGTATAAGGTAAAGTCAGGTAAGTGTGTAGTAAAAATTGCATAGTGTGAAGAAAGTGTAACACTGTTCACATAATAAGACATTTTGATAAATTTTACACATAGAAGTACGTAATGTATGCCCAATTGTAAGCCTTCAATAGATAGACTTTTTATAATTATCAACGGTTTACTAGAAAAAAAAAAAAAAATTTTAAACAGTGTCAATACTACACACTTACCCAGCAAAATGGGGTAAGTGTGTAATCGTTCCGCATTTTATATATTAATAGCATTATCCTTTAGTTCGGCCAAGTGTGTAATACTATACTGATGCCTTTTTAATAAGGTATGATAAATTTACAAGATATCTAAGTTATTACACGTTAGCAGATGTAATTTTTTATTTGTAAAATTAGTATGAAGTTTAGTACATTAGTAATATAACAGAGGACATCCTTATTTTAATGTTAAAAATAAATATAGCCAATCTACACACTTGCCCCGGTTACACACTTACCTGACTTTACTTTACTCGATTGCTGAGAGGGTGGATGTTATTTACATTTATAGTGCTGATCAATGCGCTCGTGGCACAGCAAGAATTTTTAATCAAAGACATCCAAATAAATCTATCCAGGTGAAGTTGAGTGACAGCTACTAATGTGACAGTTGTCAAAAATAACATCAGCGGCTTCTTTTATTTTGTGTTCACCCTTTCTACGCCCAACTGACTGTAAGAATGTACAGTAGGATAATTATCATTTTTCGATGATAAATTAAACAAAAGGTGAACAAGTGATACATCACCATACTTCTAATAAAATAAGCTTTCATTTGAGGTACATACCACACGATGGGTCGTTCCATTTAAAATTTGTGAGGGGGTACTCATGGGGGCGCAGTTGCACTGACAGAAATCAAATGGTTATTTCAACATTTTTCATAGTGTCACGAATTTGAGTGAATCATATGCTCATATTTGAAACAAACATATTTATATTGTTACACACTTTAGGGTTAATTTAACAAGATTATAGTGTTCAGGGGTAACCAATATTTTATCTTGTTGGTTTAATCCCACAAATTGTCGATTTGACATTTGAAAAAGGTGTTCTTTAAACATTTACTATCGGTGTTAACTAATGTAATATTTTACTGAACTACTAAAAAAGATTCATTCAAATATTTTAAAATTATAAATGCATTTCAATTCCAATTGCGCATTCAATGATACAAGCGTACATTTTTTAATTTCGCTTCCCACCACCGTACAAGCAATAAGTCCTTTTTTTACATCTTTATTTAGTTTACTTTGGTTAAATTAAACGAACAAAAAAAAAACTAAAGTGACCGAACTAGCAACATTAAAAAAAAAACACAGCAAGTGACCAAATTCTATTTTGAGGTTAGCTTCTTACATAGTTCAACTGAAGTGATCAACTGATTGCGCTTTTCGGGTGGTTACTAGAGGGGTAAAGAGTAGCGAGTTTGGTTAGTTATAGAAATTATTAAGCTATGTGTGCTTCTCAAATACACAATAGCCGGAAATATCTATGAAAGGAGAAATGCAGGTAATTTAGACACCTAACCTCGAAATGAATGTTGCGTTTACATTCTTGATTTTTGCAGAACTATATATGAACGTCAAATATTGGAGAGATTTTTAAATTGAAGGTCTATTATAAGTGATTAGGCGTACCGTAATAACTATCTGTGTAACTGTGACGTGCTATATTCAATCGATTCCTAGGTATAATTACGAAAACCGTTGTGATATATAAGCATTGAAGAAAACGTTACAAAAAACGCTGGTATCTCGGAATGTGTGGAAATAGTGCGTTATATTTACCGTCAATGAAATGTGTTGATCTGAATTTCAGAAACTGTTACGATTGATATTACATTTAAAGTAAGATGGTGCGAAAGATATGAAGTTAATAATAAAATTTAGTAAAATCAGTGTATGGTTTTAATATTTATTTTATACATATTTTATATAATATTTATATGTAATAAGGTAAGTGAAAATATTTGTTTAAATGCCTAAATATATAGGAATTTTAATTTATAAATTATTGCGCAGCCAAAATATATATATCGTAGCTTCTTCGAGTAAATATTATGATACAATATGATATGTTAGGTTAGTTATCTCTTTATAAAAAAATGAGAAGATCTATCATTTTAGTCAAACGTAGGGAAAAATACCACTTCCTGCTATATGTACATCGGTCAATTATTTGACTGGATATTTTCGATTTTGCTTAAAATCACGTTACTGATCGGGCGAGTTTTTAATTTCATCGATCACAGTGTATTTCTGTTTATTACATTAATGATACGGTAATCGATGGATCCATCAATGAAATTAAAAACTCGCTCGATCAGTAACGTGATTTTAAGCAAAATCAAAAATGGTTTCACAAACAAGAAAATCCTTTTCGTAAAACTACCTAAAAGCGTTGAATTACATGTCATTCGATGAATACTACAGGTAGGTTAAATGAAACAATATAAGTTTTGAATCAACATTTTATAGAGATATATAACAAAATTTATTAATCATTGAAATAACACTCTACCAATATTATAAAATTATAGAGACAATTATTACTTCGTGTGTCTACAACAAGTAACTGTGTTGGGATAATGTTGTTGTATTATTCAATTAGCAGGTACAAATTGCTAATGAAAAATTAAGTACATGTTCAAAGAATCAGGCGTGGTCTGTTTCTTCTAACATTTATTATTATTCAGTTAACTAACGTAATTTAACATTTTTTTACGTATTGAATTTACACTAAAATATCATTGCTCATATTGAAAAAGAAAAAAGTGTTCAATACATCATTTTATTAGTTAATACAACACTTTCTTCTCCCGGTGTGTAAACGTCAAAAATGTAATTCATATGTCAAACTGTTTCCCGCTTGAATTAAAAGTACACGTGCTTTTGAAAATTTTTAAATTCTATTTAGTTTCTGGAATATTTGAAGTGGGTAGTTTTAAAAAAATTCACCCGGTATATACATACATGCATATATTTGTATATTTATATAGGTAAGTAATAAATATATTTCAAATTTTAGAAGACAGTTCATTTCTGAAAAGAAAACCAGATTTATTTCACCACATAGCCTTTATTCTCATTTTTTCCACTGAGCGACCATTGAAAAATGATGTGTTTTATATTCTCTCCGCGGATTTTTTCCTTATTTTTCCTTCCCTTTTTTTCATATTCCTGTACAAACACGACAAGTTGTAGATATGACGTGTTAGAACAAGCGGTTTTCGGAGTGGTGTAGCGACAGCAATTCGTTTTACTTTGAGCCGGATTTTGGAGAGTTCGTTTCGGGCGCTTTCCAACCTAACACGATTTCATACAGTTTTAATCCGACGAATGTCTGCTACGGTCACGTTCCGAAATATACCGAACCTCTGTGTCTGTGCACGTGAGTAGCCAGTATCGGTTTTTTAATGATAGGGTAGGAATGACAGGTAAAATTAGTACGTTCTT
This sequence comes from Protaetia brevitarsis, assembly GCA_004143645.1. Lineage (NCBI taxonomy): Eukaryota > Metazoa > Arthropoda > Insecta > Coleoptera > Scarabaeidae > Protaetia > Protaetia brevitarsis. The sequence continues at coordinate 488,687 of RXPK01000162.1, read as the reverse complement.
CCTGTTTGTTTAGAAACACTTATGATATACAGGGTGTTACAAAATTCGCGGCATATACAGTTATGTGAATATGTATTTGGTACTTCAAAGAAAATCTGGTATCATAAGATTGTTACGTATTGCTATAGTCTGGCACCCCGGGTTTCGGAAATTTAAATGTGTATTTTTATTTATTCCAAATCAGCCTTGTCAAAACAATGATAGAGTTTCCACAAGTTTTGTTTTAATTGTTAGTATCATTTTATTTGGACAGTTGTGTATATTGAATTTCATTTATTTGTACATTTTGCGTACTCCTGTATTGTATAGTTTATTTGCTAGTTTTTCCTTTGCGTTGCGCTGTGCGTTGATCGCACGAGATTGTAAATTTCACATATATGAGTGTGTTACCCGTGAGGCCCAAGGAGTTATCAGATAGACGAGCCCGCGTATTGTTGTGTTTAGTTTTTGGTTACCGTTTATGGTAATCCTTTTCAGTTTAAGATGTAGTTCGTTGTTTGTATTTAAAATCGTCTATCTTGTAATTCTTTAGTTAAATTGTATCAGATAGGTGTGCACATACATGTAAGGCTTTTTAATTATATTCGTTTTAGAAGTTAGCGCGTTTAGAGTTTAAAATTTTCCGTTTTTTTTTTGTAGTCATATTTAATTTTAATTTTATCACCTCGGGGTAGGTGAAGTGAAGCTGTGAGCTTGTTTTAAATTTCATTGTTAATTTTGGTTGTTTCTTTACGTGATTTGAATTAAATTTTTAGTTTGCTTTGAATTTTTGAAACCACGTGGATTTTTTGTGGTATAGAAAGTCCTTCTAGAACGAATTCACCATTTTGTTTGCTAAAGGATTTGCATTGTCCTTTTTTAAATTGTAGAATCTTATGCAGGTTTGTTTTATGCCAGAATCTTATATTCAAGGTTTTTAATCCTGTTAATTGTATCAAATGTTTTTTTTTTCTTTTTTTTTTTAAATAAATTTAATGATTGTAAATATCATTTTAAAAATCACTAGTTCTTTTATTTTTGAATCTGCCATTTCAATTTTTGGGAATTTTAAAGAAAGTCAATTTTCAAAACACCCACTATTACTTTTTAAAAAAGTTTCTCTGAGATTTAAGAATCTCTGGCGCCCTTTTAAATTCATTTTGCTGAACTAGCTAAATTAATTTTGTCATTTTTAATTTCTCTTTACTTATATGCTTGGACCATCAGTTCACAGCAGTATATTGAGTAAGTTATAGAAATAGATGTATACGAAAGGGATTATAATAAACATATAAGGGAGATTTATGATAGCAATAAAATAGTGATTCTACTATTAGTTTCTACGTATAATATAATACATATTAATGACAAGCATCGAAAACTGGAACAAAAGCCTGTTTAGAGTATTTTAATCTCAGCAATATTCCCTTTTATATAGCAATTTTAAAAATTAAAAATAAAATATTAAAGAAAAATTACTACTAGGTAAAAATTTCTTGCAACACTTTATAAATAAACGAAATAAATAATAATTTATTTCCCCCAACTACAAATAAACCAATTACTTAACGATAATTAGACAATTGATGGTTTTGCAATAACCTATAGAAATTAAATTCATAGAATAACAAACAAAATCATAGGTAACACATAATATTTAATAGTTAAGTTAAAAATACAAAAGTACATATTCTTAGAGTCAATGAAAGCTCGACAAATGTTAACAAATGACCCAGATTTCTTGAAGCAGACGAATAATCAGGGCTGGGACTTTGTGTACAATAGATTTCTATTTATCGCTTCATTTCTACATCATTTGTACTCTGTGTGGCAATAGTCGATTTCTATATGCCACCATATTGTCGCCTAAAGACGATACGTCCACACACCTCGTTTGAAGGATAGATAGATCGTTTAGAAAAGGATAGCATTTACTAGTTGATGGCTTGTTTGAGTTTAAAAGAGGTGTCAAATATTTGGAATGTATAAACGGATCGCTTTTTTTTTCGCGTAGAATACGTCGTTTTATATTAAAGATACGCATTTCTTCTAACGCTTCTTCTTCATCCACACCCATAATTAATGTATTGGGAACATTTAAATCAATAAAGATTAGCGAATAAAATATGCAAATATTTTTCGCAGTCCTAACCTTAACAGCTTTTCTCACTTAATGCCTGATGCCACCTGTGTTGTCTTTTTCATAAAAATTAGTAGGAACCCCACAAATTATTCTGAACCGTTGGTTTTCACCCAATGAGGCGATTATATTTCTATTCCTAAATTCACTACAGTACTATAGGCACACAGAGTACCAATTCACCATATTGTCGACTTCAGACATAGAATACTACTATAGAAAACGATAATAGAATTTTATTGTGCACAGAGTCCCAGCCCAGGCCTCTTTCAGACGAAGCGGTTTGGTTGACTCATTGTGAAAGGGTTCATATCAGTATGCTCCTTGACAACATTCCGTTCGACTAGTGGAATCAACTAATCGCCTCGTCTGAAATAGGTCTAAGGCTTCGAGGCGATTAGTTGATTCCACTAGTTTAATGGACTGTTGTCAAAGCACATACTGATATGAACCTTTCACATGGACTCAACTTGTCCGCTTCGGTGGCTTCAATAGCTCTTCAATGACAATCAACTACTTGAGAGTATACCAGGCAACTTAGCTGAATCAACTAAACCACCTCGTCTGAATCAGGCCTTAGTCTCCACATGTTTAATGGAAGTCAGATGGCAATCAAATACTACGCCCAGATTTTATTATTAGCTCCGAACTGACAGTGTAGTGCATGCAATCCAGATATCCACTTATTGTTTTTGTATTCTAATTTGTTTGTAACTGGGATTGTAATGAAATATGAGCATACACATGAATGTATTGTAGAAGCAATAGATTATATTGTAATGGAAGATAGGCAAGAGACGGAAGAAATCCCATTTCACGTTTTGTACCATTCTTTGTGTAATCTTGGTTTTTGCGTTCGTACATTAAAATTCGTTTACATATTGGGCAATAATTATTAGTGTGGTCCACTAATTGTAAGTGTGCAACAGATGGGATTTTTATTTATTAGTTGCACAATTGTAAAATAAATACTGCCAAATATTGTTGCATGCTTGACATCTAGACTGAGCACACTTAGACTGTCTTAAGCTCAGTTAACTTTCAGCGCAGATCAAGAAAAAATCGTATAGAGTAAAGTACCCTCATTTCAAAGAATACAGCAAAATGTTATTAAAATTAGTTGTTTAGAATTAAAAAATGCATCTAAATATAAAGGCTTGCTATTTAAAAAAAGAAAAAAATCGTAAATTTTTTATTAACCCCTTGTTACGGTTTTTTTTCTTCACACCGGCACTATAGGTTCCGTGCATCGATTCGCCCGATCGACCGCTGTTCCATTCAGATCTGTTTAACTGTGTTTACACCTTTTCGACGTTAGAGGGCACCTCCATGTCTTTATTCTTGTTTTAATTATCTCTCTTCTGATTGGTTGCGTGACGTATTCTTCCTTCTGCCTTCCTGTTCATTCTTGGTTGTTATTTAGACGCGTTCTTACGAGTAAATCTTCCTATCTTTGGGAATTTTGAATATTTTCATACATCTGTGGATTTTATTGGAAGGTTGCTTGAAATAATCATTGGCCGTATCTTCGCTTGTGTTTGAAGTGGAAATTTCGTGATTATTACGGCGGATGAGCCTGATATTTTGGGATATATAAACTAACTACAAGAAGATCTCTTTTTAACAATTTCTTTCATATTCCATCAAATTTAGAAAATGTATTTAGTACACTTTTTAATTAACAATCACAAATATCATATTAAGATTGTTAACAACAACGTTAAGATTTTGATAATATTATTTTTGGTAAGGTAAATATTTTACAATAATAATGTGAATATTCAAAAACTCCGTTTTAAAGTACAAAATTTTTATTTCAAATTGAGGATAAGGTACTAGAAATAAGGCTGGTAGATATTTGGTCAATGGGCTCACCGTCATTTTAACAGTGTTCTTGTTATTATTCAGCTATTATGCTATTATTCGGTAGGCCATTTGTAGATTCAGGTCTCTGCTCCTTTAAGAACTATTATGGGCGTCTTTGTATCAGTAGTTTTTGCTATAAATGTTTAGAACAATTTCTCATTGTTTACTGTTTTCCAAATTTATGGGCGTTTAACCCAATTAAATTATTATCAGAAAGAACGAATACAAAAATAATTTAAAAATACGTTTTAAACATGTTATTCCAACTAACAGATAGAGAAAATCTACAAAATACTTGAAAAGAAAGAGAATTAATAATTCCCAAATTAAAAACAAATATTTCCCTACCTAAATAAGTTCCCTTTTTATCTCAATGGATTCTACAGCTTTTTGACGAAAGTATCATCCAATTACGTCCATGTTCTTCATCCTTGCAACCTGAGACCGCCAAATTTCCCATCGCTAATAGGCTTTTGTTTATTTCTCAAAGTCTCTGGATTTTTCTCGCAATTAAAAAATTCTCTTGTTCTAAGTCCCATTGATATTTTAATAAAAGAAAATTCCCTTTTCCAAAGAAGCCGAGTAACCCTAATTAAATCGTATGTCAAAAATGTCGGAGGTTTTGCTGAACGAGAAAAGTGGCCTTACTAGCTTCTCTTTCACCTCTCAAAAAGTAGTCTAGAAGATGAGGACGCAGTCAGAAGGAAGTATCGGAGCGAGAGGAGATACCTCCGTCGAAGAAGAAAGAGATAAAGAAACGAAAAAGTCGAGTGGAAGGTAACAAATTATAAGAGTTCTCCACCTCGTGTAGTGGCAGAACGATGGGCAGAGTAGCAGTCGGGTAATTAGGCGGAGTGAGTCCGTGATTTGATTTGGCAACGGAAGAGGGCGCTCACGCGTCCTCCCAGCGCGACGAGATCCACCGAAATGTTCGTGACGGCGAGACAGGTCACCGGGTTCTGTCGACCTGACTACGACCCAACCGAGGTCGACGCTGAATACCAATAACTTTAACGGTAAAAGTTGGACGATCGTACTTAATTAGGGAGTTAACAAATTACCGACAATTAGCGGAGTTGTCGCGATGCATTTCGTCTCTGTTCTATAGATAGGCGAACGCTAAGTAACCACTGATTTCTAGGTTAAATGTTTCGGCGTTGGGAATTTAGATGTACGCAATACTTTTTAATAGTGTTTGATGAACACTTTGATATCTACATTACATAAGTTGGTCGATGATATTAGTATGGAGAAGAACTTCAATATATAGGCTGATTCAAATTGAGTGCGCACCATTGCTATCTCTGTTATTATTGATTCTAGGAAGTGGATTAAATTAGCAAAGTATTAGGGTTTTTAACGCTGATTAATATGCAATATACGAGAAAACAATTGAATCACACATTCCCAAGAAATTTTGACATTTATATATTTTTTTTAATTGAACACCTTGTATATTGTTTAAAAAAATTAAAGATGTTTTAATTTATGATGCAAAAGTATCAATACAATATTGTCTTAAAACGAATAATAAAAAAGTTATGGTGGTTTTTATTTTATAAAATGTGGAGCAGCTTAAAGAATCAACTTTTAACAAAACAGATACAGTACAATCTCGATTATCCGAAATAATGTGGACCAAAGTGATTTCGGATAATCGAAATTTTGGTTAATCCGAATTTTTTTTGGAAAATAAAAGTTTAGGATGCGTATATCATTAGATCGACTTAAAAACATTTATGAAATATTTTACTTGAATTTATGTATTAATTTAAAAATAGCATCAACAAATAATTTGTTTAATTTTTATTACTTATTTTTTTTAACATAGTATGTACATAAATGCCTAAATATGTACATATGTACATTCATAAAAGACATGTTAAATGCAACGTAAAATATAAAATATATATCCCATTCTACACTTTACTGTTTAAAAATGAGGTAATTTTTAACTGCACTCGTTTAACACTACTTCTATTTTTGGCCGCACTGTCTCTCCAACGTTTTATTAAAAGAACATCCGCGGCAGTTGCATTTTCTTGTTGTTTTACATAAGTTAACGCTTTCTCCAAGGCACTAGAAAGTCCTTCTGAATGTGACATTTTTACTGGAATATTGTCAGTGCATTCTACTTCGTCATCGTCATCACTGCTTATTTCATTAGCATTTTTGCAAACACTTTCAATTAATTCTTGGTCAGTCATTTCATCTTCTACATTATCACTGTTTAACCATTCATTAACTTCTGTTTCCGTAACATTTTCACATCCTGGTATTTTCGTGAAAATTTGCTGTAAACTTTCTTCATGGTCGGACTCTGCTTCTGTGATACGTCCCTCCTCGTGTTGAATCAATTTTGACCAAGATTTTTCCAGGGTTCTACCTTTTACTTGATTCCAAGCTGAAGCTATCAAATATACAACATTTTTCAAGTTCTTTAGACATTCAGTGAGATTGGCACCCTCATCTACCAAAATATGCTCCAATAGCAAACGCCTGTAATTTCGTTTTAAATTTTTCAGCACACCCTGGTCCATGGGCTGAATGAGAGAAGTTACAGCAGGAGGCAAAAACATTGCTTTTATTTCCCCACTTTGAAGTTGCTCCGCACTTGGGTGAGTGGGAGCATTGTCTAGTAACAAAACACATTTTCTGGGGTATCCGTGCCCTTTTAAAGAAGACTCTGCTTTTGGTACGAAATCTTCAAAAAACCAATTTTTGAATAGATTTGCATTCATCCAGCCTCTTTTTTGATTTTTATACAAAACAGATAAAGCATTGGGACGAATATTCTTGAAGGCTCGTGGTTTTGCTGACTTACCGATACATAATAATGGAAGTTTGTGTCTCCCAGAAGCATTAGCGCATGCAAGAACAGTGATACGTTCTTTGCTACGTTTGTAACCAGGTGCTCCAGCTTCCGTTTTTGAAGCTAAGGTACTTGAGGGCAAGATTTTGTAGTTCAAGCCGGTTTCGTCGCAATTATAGATCTGGTCTGGTTGTAAATCATTTTCTTTCATAAGCTCCATAAAATTCTCTGCAATCTTTTTTGCGGCAGATACATCGGCAGACAACTTTTCTCCACAAACTTTCAGTTGACGTACACCATGTCTTTTTTTCCATCGGTCTAGTCAACCATCACTTGCAGAAAAACTTTCAGGCGCTTCAATGACCGGCAATTCTTCGCTTAAACTCACTGCTTTTTGTTTTAAAATGGTCCCCGAAATTGGTATTCCACGTTATCGATTCTGTGTAAACCATAAAAATAAAGAATCATCCACTTTCTCGTATTCACCTCTTTTCATACTTTTTCGTGCCGGGGTCGGCGATGACAAAACACTACACCATTTTTCAAGTTTTTCGCAATTTTTTCTCCATTCTGCAACCGTACTCACGCCTACGCGTAAATCCTTTGCTATATTTTTAAGCAATTCACCATTATCTAATCGTCGAACCGCTTTAAGTTTTTCCTGCAAGCTGATAACAACGCGTTTACGTTTATTGCTCTGACACTGCATTTTATTTATTTATTTATTTATTTATTTATCCAAAAGGACACAAACAGGACTTAGTCCTATTTTGTAAAATATTTGAGAATAAAGCTACTCTTTTTGCGATAATAACAGACGTTAATACATATGTACTTGTAACACTCTGTCGGCTAACCAAAACTATTCACATTTTAGACCGTCGTATTGCCGTGAAACCCCGAGGGGAACCACCTAGCAGTATATGTGAATCCCAGACGCGTTTCGTATAATGCGAATTTTTTCGGTTAATCGGGATTTTTGTTTTTAAATAGTTTGTTTCGGATAAACCGGATTTCAGATAATCGCGATTCGGTTAATCGGGATTGTACTGTACGTGGATTTGTGGTTGATGTTTATTTTAACATATTACATCTTCAAATAATGTCGTTGAAAGTAAAATGAAAAGGAAAAAAGTAAATGCATAATTTATAAATACTGCTCAAAGGTATCACCTTCATTCTCAATACATTTTCGTGCCCGCTGGAGTAGCTCTGGGTAGTTCTTAAGACTGTCCCTCCATCCAATTGGTGGAAAATCTCCCTAGCCTTATTTTGCAATTCGCTCACGTTGTTGTATCGGGTTCTGTATATCTGATTTTTAAATATCCCCAAAGAAAAAAGTTTAAAGGTGAAAGGTCAGGAGAGCATGCTGGCCATAGAATTGGCCCATTTGTACCAATCCACTTATCGGCAAAGATGATGTCCAGATAATTGTGAACTATGCGGCAGTTGTGTGCCGGAGCACCGTTCTGCTGAAAGTCCAAATTTTGGCGCATCAGGTAATTGGCGTTATCAAGGAAATCCTCTAGAACGGTACGAATAAATTCCAGATATCTCTCTTCTGTCAATGTACCATTGTAAACATTGGACCAACGACTGTTGAACCGATTAATCCGCACCAGACATTAAAAGTAAATCGAACTTGTGCAGCATGTGGACGCATTATTAATAAATTTTCTTGCTACCAGAAGTGTTCATTCTTCTTCATTTGTCTCTAGGAGAAATTTGTTTCAACACTCCATAAAATACATTGTGCTCCATTCAAATTTTCATCACAAAAATTAATAAACCATTTCTCCTTGTTCGAATCTCCTGGTTGTAATGTTTGTGAGGTTCGGTACTTAAATGGGATATACTCATGCTTTTCTTTAAATTCTCTGAACTGATGCGTAACTTAAATCCAATTCCTTAGTAGCATCTCTAATGGAAAATTCGCGATGGGCTTCGAAATATGCTTTTTACATGCAACAGCGCATGTAAAAATACTTGACAATTAATGAACAATTTGAAAGTAATTAGATTATTCATTTTGCCTAAAATAACTGGATGAGCGCATCACACTAGACACTTAATAATTTAAAGTTTGCTCAATAGAGGTGTATTAGTGTAAATATTGTAAGAATAAGAGCGTTAATCAATGAACTCCTAAAAGTAGAAAGAGATATCAAGACCCTAAATCTCGTGGTAATATTGTGAATGTCAGCCCTAAATCTAATTTTTAAATACAAATATGATGATGATTTATTTATACAACACAATTTTATGAAAGAAAATTTTAAGTCCTATTTTTCATATTTAACCAGCCAAAATCTTTCAACTTATGTGATAGACGTTGAAATTCCATATATCTATATAACGCAAACACGAATTTTCAATCCTCTGAATACAATTGCACGTAATACAGTCTATAGTTGATTGGTAAAAGGTAGAGCAGCAATTAAACTGTGACAGCACCAATACTTCACATAGTTTGGACTTGACATTAATCTATCTGGATAAAGTTTTCTTAAATTGATATAGCCACGTTTAATATATTTAGTGTTTTGGTCATTAAATCTAAGAGAGTTATCCATTTAAAAACCCAAATTACTTGTAGTTTGTTCAATTGGCAACTATAGGCCACAAACGACTACATGGAAAACTTTTTTCGAGTTCTTTACAAGTTTTACACTTTCCAAACAATAATATTTTAGATTTCGTGGGATTCAGATGCAAGTCAAATTTACTGCAAATCTCACTGAGGGATTGTTAATCAGCATTAATAATATGCAATGCAGTCCGGCAATTCCCTGGCTCAAGAGACATATACAATTGCGTGTCATCGGCATAAATATGATTCCGACAAAAGTTCGGTTGATTGGTAAAGGAAGAGAAGTATATATTAAAAAGAAAAGTGGTTCCAAAACAGAACCGTGCGGTACCCCAGCAGAAATACACATTTCCAAACAATAATACTTTAGATTTCGAAGGATTCAGATGCAAGTCAAATTAAATGGAAATCTCGTTGAGGGATTCTAAATCAGCAACACAAGTCCGCCAATTCTCTAACTCAAAAGACGGATACAAGTGCGTGTCATCAGCACAAATATGATTCAGACAAAAGTTCAACTGGTTGGTAAAGGAATACGTATATATTGAAAATAGAAATGGTCCCAAATAAAATCCTGAGGTACACCAGCAGAAATACACAGAGAAATACGATTCGATAAATAACTTTCTATGAACTGAGTTGATGCGACACTAAAACCAAACTATTTAAACAAAACTAACAAAGAGTTAGCATGACAATCCAACGCCTAAGAATCTTATGAAAGACCAACGCTGTTACTAAACCTTTATCAGTTGATCCAATGATATCGTCCGTTACACCAAGTACTGCCGTTTCACAACTATAACCCTTTCTAAAACCAGATTACGTACCTGGAAATATATTTTTCTTACTAACAAAATCATTTAATAGTATAAAAATAATAATCTTTCGATTTTTTTTGCTAAATCTGACGGCTAAGCATTGCTATAAAGTGATTTCGACAAAATTTGTCCTGAGAAAAGTAGCAACTTATTTCAATTCTAGAAGAAATTTATGGAAAAAAAAATGTGTATTAGCCACAGAAAAAAGCTTGTCAATGTTGTTTTAAGAAATGGCAAGAAATAAACAACTTGTGAGATGTTATTAATATTTTATGTTTTAGTAGCAATTGCCCTTTTTTCCTTTACCTAGCCTCTTTACGTCATTCTGATTAGGTTTGGCCAAAAACTATTGGAAACCATCTAGTGCAGAAGTATGAAACAACTTCCTTTGTCATATTGCGGTATTTATATTTTTTTTAAGTTTAGGATTATAAAAATATAATTGTCTATATCTACTGGCCAGTATACACCAAAATATTAATGAAATATTACTAAATATTTAATTTCACCAAAATGTTTCTAAGTGCATTAAGAACTTTAGTGGTAAATAGTGCAAGCCCTAATACACAGATCCAAACAATCTGACAATTCGAGTTACATTCTAGATTTATACCCAGATACTTCCACAGACACTTCCTTTAGATACTTACAGAATGTAAGTCCTAACAGCTTGTGTCGTTTCGAACCGACTTGAAAATACAATTCCCCATTCTGCCTCTCGCACGAAAACTGCAGCCGACGAACAAACATATAAAACGATATATGTTTAGATAGGGATTGTTTATGGGTCGTGTGCGAAGTTTAAAGTTATCGTTAAAGCGTTGCAGTTACCATTCCGGGATTAAGACGTCCAGATTTCAGTACTACGTAGGATTTGTTTGAGACGAGCGCATTGTTTACGATAAGGATCGCGAAAACGTTGGCACAGCATTATTGTGTGTGTTGTGTCAGTGGCAAAAGTGTAATGGACATCTACAATTGGTGTAGGAATGCTGAATTGTTTATCTGTGATTGCTGTCTCTGCGTCAATTTTATTTATTATGCCAATGTTTCCAATGTTTTGCAATTCTCTCTCGATTGAAGGAAATCTTTTATATTCTATGACTTTTTCTTAGAACTTCTTTTGAGAATATATGTGAATTAAATGACAAACTTGACAGATGAGGCATATACGTATCTCTTTACCGTAGCTGAATAAATGGATACAGATTTGGATTATGGACATAAGCTGAGCAAATTATTTTTTTAGAACAATAAATTCCATTTTCATTGATGTTGCAATGCTTTTGTACTTTTAGTTATTGTTCGAAATAAATAGTTCTGGATGCTGAGTTTGTCTTGAATTGAATCTGTAAGTGTTTTCTTTTTGCAGAGCAGGTCAGAATTCGCAAGCTGCACCAAGAATACCACTTCAGAAAACAGATAATATGTAATATTCCCAATGCTAAATTTTTCGTTACTGCATCCACCAAATCCCAAGGTTTTGTTCTTTTGGTAATTACTTCTTCAACTAAATGGAATGGGACATGGCACAAATTGTTCAACGTCTCCTGATGTGACCGTTCTGATTCTGGGTCATAAAATATAAAAGGAATTTATTTTTGGCAATTACTCATTGCTAGTTGCTCTCTAGAATCATATAAATTTGCAACTCTAGCAATGATATCTACCAGAATAGCTTAGCTAAAGCATTGACTCCCACAGTCAAAAGCCTGTCTTTGTCCCAATCTATCGATTCAATGTGTATCCATGCGAACATTCTTATTTGTGATTGAATGTTATTACACTCAAAAAATTTCATGCCTTAGTAAATACTTCAAATTAACTGTTATCATGTCTAAAAATAGATATGCCAGGATTCTTTTGGCCATGTCCGCATACTAATTACTTGTAGCAGTATACAATTGGTTGGCAACACGTCATTGTTATGGGCAATTATAGTAATAGTAATAGTAGTAATTTTATTAATTTATAAAATCAAAAATGATTATAAAATCAGTCATATAAAGAAAAAAGAAATAATAAATAGCAAATAAATACGAAACTAAACTAATAAAAATTAAACCAATAGATCAAAATTAATAGAATATACGAACTGGGCCACCACCAAATACATCCAAGAAAAAACAAAACTAAAATTAAAGGGTGAAAAGAAAAGCGAAATGGAAAACAAAATCAACATAAAAATTCCTGCACGCTATAAAAAGCCTTTTGAATCAAAAATCTCTTGAGATTATGTTTAAATCTTGAGGTGGAAGTTTTTATTTTCTTAGGCAACTTATTGTACAACCTTCTGCCTAAAGGCCGCTTTACAGTTCGCAATTTTTCGTGCTGCGTGCAATAGAATTGCGCGCAATAAAAAATTAGAACACTATTCTATTCCGTGCAACACCAATAAGATTGCACACAGCTGATCGAAATCCAATGAATTCGCATGCGCTATTTGTATTGCTCGCAATTTTATTGCACGCAATACGAAAAATTGCGAACTGTAAAGTGGCCTTAACAATCCTACTCCCCGCTCGGTGACTTGCAATTCGCATCTCGGTAGGTGAAAGTCATTCAGATGTCGCGTATTGTGGCTATGTACGTCTCTGTTGGTAACATATTTATCAGATTGTCGATGAGTGTAGCAGATTGCCTCATACATAAAAAGTGACGGTAAGGTTAAAATACCTAGTGTACTAAATGTGTTTCTGCAAGATTTTGTTTGTTTTAACCCGCCCAGGATTCTTATTATTTCCTTCTGTGCTAGAAACACCCTATTAGCAGAGGCAGATGAGCCTTGTTTCACTCTGTAATATATTTTTATTTGTTCATGTAGTTTGTGTCCTTCTTAGAAGAATTCTTCTTCTATGATCTTTGCATTTATGCGCTGCTTTGGCACGCATCTGTTTGTTATATGTATGCGATGTTTGGGCCCCTGAAAGGGCAGTTACTTGAACGATAGCGTGTAAGTGGATTGTTATTTTATTTTCTTTGCTACCATTTCTGGTAATTTCGTTTAATTTAAAAGCTTTGTTCGTTTATTTGTATATTTTATCATCCTTCAAGGAGCTTGTGAAGTAATAATTGGCATTATATTATTGTGTGCACAATTTTGATGTAAGATCTTTTATTATATTTGTTCTAGAAGGTATTTTAAGTTTAAAGAGTTTATTTTTTTTTCGTTTTCTAGTTTGCTAATTAGTTTTGAGTAATTAATCACCTCGGTTTAGGTGAAAAGAAGCATTGTGCTTGTAATTAAATTTCAATTTTAATAATACACTTGATTTGTCTACGTTTAAATTAATTTAGTTTATTTTTAAATTTTGAGACCACGTGGATTTTTTGTGACAAAAGGATTCTCTTCTAGAACAAATTTGTCCTTTGTTTGTTGAAGGATTTGCATTGTCCTTTAGTAAATTAGATTCAAGCAGGTTTTGATTTTGGCCAGGACTCTCAGTCCAAGGTTTGATTTTTCTTGCGTAAATTGTAATTAAATGTTTTTTTTTAATAATAAAAATTTCTGATTATTAACGCCATTCAAAATTTCTGTTCTTTTATTTTTGAATCAACCATTTCAATTTTCGAAGTAATTAAAGAAAGTCAAATTTTTCAAACGTCCACATTTTACTTTCCATGATAGGTTTAATTGTGAGGGTAACCCTGAGGTTAAGTCTTCTTTCGCGCCCTTTATTTTTATCCGCTGAGCTAGTAAATTTTAATTTTCATTTTTTTTTTTTCTTTTATTTTGCATTTATGCTGGTACCATCAGTACACAGCAATACGCTTTAGTGTGGATTAACTTTGTTGTTGCACTGCAATGGTTTTCCCACAATGAATTATCTTGCAAGTGCACACCAAATTTTGTATTATTCTGTTGAACTATCGGATTGCCGTTAATGTGTATGCAACATTGCGTGTTTTTTAGCTGTTGTCGAGTGTGAAATAGCATACATATTGTTTTATCTTTGTTAAGACAGAGTTCGTTGCCACAAAACCATTGGTATAATAGGTTGATCGCAGTGTTACTGGCAGCTTCTGCATCTTGTAAGGTGTCTTGTGCAATAAGTATGGTGGTGTCATCTGCGTACATATATATAAGTATATCAGAGATAAAATGGAATATGTCATTAGTGTACATACTAAAAAGTAATGCACAGTAAGAAATAGCGCCAGTGTTAATGTTCTTAGTGTTAGGGTTGATCAAATAGAGTTAAAATTGTAGTGTATTTATACACTTTGATTTAACACTAAAAAAAGTAGTGTACATAATTACACTAAAAAAATTTAGTGTGAAATAATTACACTAACAGGCTACCTAGTGCAATTCAACACTGGCAGAGTAAAGTATATACTCTATCAGTGTAAAAATAGTCAATTCCTTGGAGTGCATATTGTATTTCGCGCACTGTAATAACACATGATCAGTTACGATGCGTTCTGATTGGCCAGAATAGTTGTAACGGTTTAGTGTTCAGTGCTTCAGTGGACAAGACCTACATATGTAGGTACATCAGCCGCCAATACGCTATTCTAGTTAGGTTATGTATTACATACGTGCTGCAGTAAAATAAAAGGTAAGTGATTGTCTATATATTATAAGCAATACATTTATTTAGAATTGTATTATAGGAGGATACCATCAGAAAGGAGGAAAGTAAATAGGTCGAGATTCTTATTAATTTTCTGATTAATAAAGTGTCGCAGTGTTGAGTTACTGCATCGTCAGTAGAAGAACACCCGATAGCAAGGATGATAAGATGTTCAACATGTTCAAAAAACTACTTTCGTGTATTGTCGATTCGTTTAATTTCAATATTTGAGTTTATTTTTATACTATATAAGTACTGTATATGTATAAAATTATTTTATGTCGGAGTATTACGTTTTATCTCAACGAACACAGTCGTTGCTTTATTCATTAGTGAATAAGGAACTTAATTTACTTTCTTTCCGTTACAGTAGTATTGATAAAACATTTAATAGAGAAAATTACCTGTTTCTAGAGTTAACAATCATTATTGATGTTGTTTAATGCACACTAGTAGTGGTCTTACGATCTACACTAAAAAAATAGATAAACACTAAAAAGCAGTAACATTCGCACTAGTAGTGATATACTATATTTACACTGAGGCACATTAAATATCCTCTAACTACTAACACTACTCTTAGGCCCGATTGTACCAACACGTTAAGCGTAGTTTAATTCTAAGCGGCACTTTGAAGATGAAGGGAAATTTAATGTTTGATACAGTGAGTCTCACATTCTAAGCGTCACCTAAAATTAAACTGAGCTTAACGCGTTGGTACAACCGGCCATTAGTGTTAAAAAAATTACACTATTTAGAGGGACCTCCATGAACTCGGCGTAGTGTAGTCCTAGTGTTTCAAATTTTTTACTGTGTGGCCCTAGCACGGAACCTTGCGGTACTCCGTGAAATAAAGGTAAGCAACTGGATTTATGGGTTTTAATATTCAAGTTAGTTTTGTGTTTTAATGTCACAAATTGTAGACGTCCGGATAATTAAGACATAAACCAATGTACTAGGAAAGGTTATATAAGGGTGAAACTTTTTTCGGGAAAATTATCCAGGTCGCAACCCTTCTGTACCACAATTTGCCGAAAGGCATAACACTTTTGTGTAGTTTTATAGTATAGAAGAAGACTTACGTCGCACGGATATACTGATTTAATTTTTGGATTTCCGATGAACATGTTCTTGGTCTCTTTTCAGACTATTGAAACAAATTCTAATCGCTTTGAAACGATGATTTCGCTCGTTTTAATTTAGTCGAGCATGCAATGACAAATACAGGCGGAAAAAAAAACAAACACTCTCAGTCCGTTCGGCGAGCGATTTTTAATCGTCCCAATCGCGCTACTAATCCCTGCGGATTCCCTATCCGTAATCGGTTTAAAAATTTCGCGATCGCGATTAACGCCTCCGAACGAAAGAGATCGTCCGTCGAGAGCTTCGCGCGCGCGTATCCGAATGGGAAAATAATCCGTCCAATTTCAATCCATAACGCGAACCATCGACCGTCAATTTACGAGTCCACGGACGGCCGTTAGCCCGAAATCCAATCAAATCAAGTGACCCTATATGGGTAGCGAAGCGGTTCGAGAAGCAGCGGCGACCACCTCTCAACTCTACCCCCAGCGCCCGTCCATAAACTGTCGGAAATTACACGATCCTACTTACCGACAGTTCTGATTTAGTCGGCGTCCGTCTCGACGGCACTTCATTCGGTCTTTCCCTTTTGGGGGGTGTGAGAGAGGGGAGCAGGGGGCGGGCGGTTCTGGGGCTTTCGGAGCGGGATTGCGGCGTTAGGGTCCCGGCCGCCGCCTTCCTATTATCGAAAGCGGTCGGTTTAGGGATTTTTATGGAGCTGTTACTTGATGTGATGGTATTTTAGCGACACGTCACGTATGTGCTCTTTACACGTGTTCTCGGATAGAGGGAGAAAATGTACGGAGATAAGCTGTCTCGTTTGTCTTCTGGTTAATTGCGCGCACAAGCTTTGTTCTGGTAGGAAAAAAGAAATCGCGTAATTGTTGCACATTTGTGTACCTATTAAGGATGTACATTTATGGAATTTTGACATTATTTTAAGAGAATCACTACATATTGCAGAGAAGAAAAGTTGATGTAGAGAAAATAGAACGATTTAAGCGTCCTTTGGAAGTGTTCCCATCGATTACTAGATGTGGTCCAAACCTGTCACAAGTTCTTGATAACACTGGGCAACAAATTTACGAAAAGTTCATGCTTCCAAGCTGAAAATAGTCATTTCTTAATGAATTCAATGTGCTGAACACGAAAATGACTAAGAAAAAGCTGAATTGGCTACGGGTTTTCTGTAAAATGTACGCATATTTCAGAAAAAGTGTACTTATGTCAATATTATAATACATGGTAAGAAAACATTAGTCTGCTTCTGGCTTTCGACTTCTTTTGGCCTGCCGTTTGTAGTGGACTTGTGGAGCATCTCTACTGATTGTCCAACAATAGTCAGCTAGCATTGATGTAGACCATTTGCCTTGGTACCGTTGCTCCATGGTGGCAATGTCCTGATGAAAGCGTTCGCCGTGCTCATCGCTGACCTGCCCGCAGTTATCAGGAAAGAAATCTAAGTGGGAATCAAGAAAGTGGATCTTTAAGGACAATATTGCAGCCGAATTCATGAAACAAGCCAACATATCCTCAACCAGACACTTGTAATTTTCTGCTTGTCATTCCCACGGAAGTTTGCTGCTACTTGATAGAATGCATCCCAAACCTGTTTTTCTTTACCTTGAAGAAGTTCCTCAAACTTGGGTCTCGGAAGAGCTGTCTAATTTGAGGCCCACAAAGATGCCTCTTTAATTTTGGCTTCACTGAGTCGAGGGAATTTTCATGCAGGTACTGAATGCTGGTCCATTCTTATCCATGGCTTTTACCAAGTTTTTTGACAAGACGAGCTTGATGTGTAAAGGAGGAATGATGATTTTGTGTGGCTGTGCCAATGGTGGGTGCTGTACATTCGTTTCTCCAGGCTTAAAAAATGCCCTCGGAGGCCAGTCTTCTTGATGTAGTGCAAATCGATTGCTCTGCTGTCCCACAGACAAAGAAAACAGCAGTACTTTGTATATCCCTGCTGCAAACCCATCAACAGAGATACTACCTTCAGGTCAGAACATATCTGCCAGCCACACTTGCTGTAGTTAATCGTCTCCAGTAGCTGCTTTAGATTGCCGTAAGTCTCCTTCATGTAGACCGCATGTGCAATAGGTATGGATGGAAGCTGGTTCCCATTATTCAACAAAACCGCTTTAGGCTCAGTTTTGAAGCGTCTATAAACAGCCGCCATTCGTGGGATCATGTGCAATACCGAGAGCTTGTAGTAGACCATCAATATCGCAGAAGAACACAAGGCTTTCTTCTTTCTTAAAGAAAGATTCGAAGAGCTGATGGCGAGTGCGAAATGAAGTCACTCGGACATTCTGTTCCAGAAGATTCCACTGTCGAAGTCTTGAGGCCAGTATCTCCGCTTTGCTTTTCGACAGATCCAATCGCGAACAAGATCGTTCATTTCATTCTGGGTAATTTTATGTTGTGCAGATGTTTCGTCAAAGCACGAAAAGTTATCATCCTTACTGCCACGTTGAGGAGAACTCGCCGACGCATGGCCATCCTCATCGTCTGAACTGATAGAAAAATCTGTAGGAGGTTCTGTTGGGAGTCCTTCGCCATGAGAGACAGGTCGCAGAGCAAATGGTATGTTAGGGTATTCAACTGTCCATTTCTTCTTCTTGGTGATGCCTCCAGAAGCTGGTGGTACCATACAGAAATAACAGTCGTCAACGTGATTGGTGGTCTCCCTCCAAATCATGGGCACAGCAAATGGCATTGCCTTTCTTTTGCCATTAAGCCACTGTGAAAGATTTACGGCACAAGTGCGGCAGCATACGTGTGGGACCCAGTCTTTGTCCTGGTCGCCTATCTTGCAACCAAAATACAAATGATACGCTTTCTTAACTGTCGCACTGATGTTCTTTTTCTGTGCAGCAAATGTCACTTCTCCGCAAATATAACAGAAGTTATTTGCACTATTAACACAGTTACGAGGCATTGCTACTGTTTAGTTACTTTACACTATAGCAATCACTTGTGTATGCTAGAGCTTCGAAAAATATGCGCGAATGAACGGACATTGCACGAGTTAATTGTCACGTCGGCCATTTATAAATAAACTATAATTAGCTATTGCTTGATATTGCGCAATCAATTTCGCAACACTCTCAATGGAAACTTACAGCAAATGCTGCATTAACTTCTTTGCATGAAGGGGTGATGCAATATGACGCAAAATTTCGTAATTTCTCACTAAATTGCATTACATTATGCAATAGCATCTATACAATGGACAAAACGTCAATATCTCTGGAACGTGAGCCAATCAACTTTTTTCAATGTGATATTCGTGTTCAGCACGTTGAATTCATTCGGGATTGGGTACTTTCACCTAAGAAGCAATTTCACTGTTGACCAGTGTAATTAAAACTGTCCGAAATGATTAAATTATATCTTTTGAACGCAAGGGTGTTGCCGTTGGATTGCGACCGCTTCATTTTTAGATTTTATTTAAAGATTTTTATTTCATTAATTTAAGAATTAGACCCTGCAACGCCATCTAGCAGTGAGGTTTCGAACTCCTTGCTCGTCACAACGCATCTTACCGCGATAGCAAAATTTTAATGTCTCATTTTCGTTATTTATTTCGAAATTAATTAGTAATTCATTGTCAGTTAAATTTGCTTTTCATTCTTCAATTATTAGTTCAAGTTTCATTCATTAAAACCTTTTCTTTTGTGTAAATTATTCCGCATTGTTAAGTTTGTCAGGGACTTATTTGATTCACGTGGTATTTTCCGACTTCCGCCCTCTCGCTAAGGCAGAGAGACGCACAGGCACACACACCATCTTAGACGCGCTGTTCAAGTTGCTCCGTGCAAATTTCAATTAGACCACATTGTGGGATTTTGTCGCGCGAGAAACTTCTAATATCGAGTGCATTTTTGTTCGTGTTACCTGGGACTGCCAGGAGAGTTGTGTCCATTGCATCAATATCCCTGAAAAGGGTTTTGAAACAGCAGCATCGAGCCGGCATTTCATTTTGTTAATAGCGTCATCTTAGGTCACTGGTAAGCGGACTTCTTTTGTTAATTTATCAGTTTAGTAATCCGATCCTATCTTAGGACCTATTATCTATTATCTACTATCTACTATCTGCCACAACTACTAGTGTTATTTTGGCGTTGAGTGAAACCAAGCGGGTGAACGAAGTACTTAGTTTGGGAGACCAAATCCAGAACGTTGAATTCGGCAAGGGGACCACGCCTTGACATCAGCGTAACGCGCTCAAACCACCCTCACGGACGCAATTACACCGACACTAAGTCGCATATTTTAGTTTTATTATTCTTTTCTTTGCACCAAATTAATATTTTCATTATTTTATTTTATTCATTTTTCTAAAATCCGATCACATGACATAAACCTTCCGGCCAACATTATTAACCTAGATATTAAGCATAACTCTATATGTCGGAATTATATCATAATTAATAGTTTAATTTATTATTTAAGTATACAGGTTAAAACCGAACATCAATATATATATTATCATCGTAACCTATGTTAAGAGTCGTTTTATTGTAATTCATTGTATTTTTAATTTATCTTGAATTTAATTTGTTTTGTCAAATAGATAGTGTCATCCAAAAATTTGTGTGTCGAACCAAATTATTTCGATCCAAGACCTTAAGCTTGAGAGCAAACGAACCCCGTAACAGGGGTTGGGGAGGGAATGAAATGTTTTTAAAAAATTAAATTGTTTTTCTTCTCAACATCGGAGAGTGTGGAGGTATAAATATTTTAAATGATTGTATTATTATCCGTCAGTACCGTTACTGACCGCATTACTGAAACTTCACAAGCGATATATACCTTATAAGACTTTTAATTGCTTTTCTAATCCCCCCACTATGTTCTAAGTAAAGTTATATTAAACTACTTTAAAAACCTCAGTTATAAACCCAATCACACAATTGATAATTTCATACAATTCAGTAATACTCAATTAAAAAATTGAAAAAATGGTTCTTTCGTACTACAAAATTTTAATTCGAATGTCCCAAATTTGTGCACTTTCAGTAAGACTGTTGGTATAATAATATAATAAAACAATATGATCACTTATTTGATTTTACAGATAATAATTTAAAACATCCAGAAAACATATTAAAATCAATCACACAACAACACTAATAACGCTTTTTACCAACACCTCCAATTTGTTACACGTTAAATCGCTTTCCTACAAAATACTCATTTCAAACGTATTTTTAAAATTTTTAAACGGTCTAATTAGCATATCCAATCTGCCGCATCACTCTGTTAAATTTAGTTAAAATTCATCCACAAATAGTTTCGCAATTAATTATTTTAGTTTCACTTTAACACACAAACCTCGCGAACATCTGCGTTCGTAGCTGCATTCAACACGTGCGTTCGCACGTGCACTGCTCGCATCCCATTGACAGCGGAGTACATCTAGGCGGAGTTGCGGCCGACACTATAATTCGATTTTACGATATCGGCATACGAGGTGTCATAAATGACTGGGTAGTATCTTTTCTTTAAAATAGAAAAATTGTTGTCAGGATTAGTGAGGTCGGACGAATTCGGCATGGATATTGGCACCCCCAGGGTAGCAGCCTTGGCCCGCTGTTATTCTTATTATTTATAAACGATCTCCCAAATCATATATCGGTTGGAAAGGTGTTCTTATATGCATCTTGTTATTTATTTTATTTAGTAGAGCTGCATGTTATAATATTATATCCCATAAAAATTGTGATCACGTCATATTTTTCTTTAGTACCGAGCTACGCTGTACCATTAAGGGTGCGATCACCTGGGGAAGAAAATTCGTCTTTGCGATGTTTGGATATCTGGGCAAGCGAGGCTCATCATAGTCGTTCATTGGAGTTAATGCTTCCTTTGGCATTACCAAATCGCAAATTAAAAACTCAATCAATGAATGGATATATAATGAGCCTAGAGAGTGCTAATAAAGGTCACTAAGACAAAGGTAGACAAAAGAATTTCTGAAGGAATAAAGACCTGAATTTACTAAAAAAAACTTAGTTATTGTAGATTAAATAGACATATTTAAACAACTTACTGACTGCTAATTCCATGCAAAATCTCTCTATATTAATTGTAAAAAGTGTGAATTGAATTATTTATGTATAACCCAATATTATTCAGTGGCATTTTTCCGGACAAGAACGAAAAATCGTTTGTTTCGGAACGATTTAAAGCCATGCAAAATCAGTGTTTCTGGACCGAGGCAGCAAAAGAAGAATTAATTTAGTCACTAGAAAACAGTACCGCCAGATTCCCCAACTTAATTATTTAAAATTTTCCTAATTCTCCGTAGGTCATATCATCGATATCAGAGATAAATTCGATCTTCTGAACTTTATTACCTTTGACATTGAAACTAATTACAAAAAAAAAAACAAAAGAAGACTTGTATCAGAAATGTATGTAACATATTAGAATAGATATACGAATAGAACTCTGTTGTCAGATAATACGAGAAAAATCCTGGTTTTTTGAAAGAGTGCGCGCTTCCTTTGAAAGCAGATGTAGATCCCGTGTCGAAATGGAAGGACGTCATTTTGAACATCTTCTTTAGTCATAATCTATTTTATGTTAAAATGCAATAACATCTTAATAAAAACTGCTAAAGCAAACTTATTCTGCAATTGCGATAAAATCGCTGTTATCTCGTAAGCAGTTAATTTGTGGACATATGTTTATTATGACTTTTAACCTTATTTTAGATCGTACTACATGCCCTTAAAATCTTTAAACGATGTTTCAAAACACCCTGTATTGCTTTATAACCGTGCTGTTTGATCAGCTTGTGAAAATATGTCCTTTTTCT
The DNA here is from genome assembly GCA_004143645.1 of Protaetia brevitarsis. Lineage (NCBI taxonomy): Eukaryota > Metazoa > Arthropoda > Insecta > Coleoptera > Scarabaeidae > Protaetia > Protaetia brevitarsis. The sequence continues at coordinate 465,990 of RXPK01000162.1, read as the reverse complement.
CCATGCTAAGTTTTTGTAGTTACGATTTTGATGCTTACAGTTAAAGGGGTAGGTTCACGTATGATATTACTTGGTCTCGCATTCATGTTAATACGTATGTACTATCGAAACTGCAAATATATATATTTTATCTTAATGTCATTATTTTGTGATTTAATTACTGTGCGATGATAAAGTTTCTTTCAAACGTATAATTAGTAATACATAGTGGTTTTTCTTAGTTGTTTTCAATTGTATTTATGTTTTTATTATCTGTTGCTCTAAAAGATCCTCAGATAGGCGTTGAAACGTGGCAACTATAAAAAATATCAAATAATAAAACAATAAGCAGCACAATTTGACCACTGCTTTAATTCCACATCGATCTCTAAAACTGACCTCTTAATTTCTAACTATAACAAAATATCATAATGATTTTTAATCAGAAATTAATATGGTACTACGGATAATTACCATTCAACCTAGAATAAATACAGTGTTTAGTAATGTTAGAGAATACCTTTTAGAGGTTATTTTGACCATGTTGATTTAGAATAATTTTCATTCACACATGCTAATAACAAACACTAAATCACTAAATTGCGTGTTATCCTTCAATTTACGTCAATAGGAGGCTGGTGTACAATGATACTATTAAGACCCAAAAACCTGATACTATGCTATTCTATTTCAATTTATTATACACATACGTTTAATTAAAGTAAGTTTTAATACGCCATCACCACAAAATTCCTTCCCTTTTCGCACCTATTCCCGTTAAACGAATAACGCGACCATAAAAAGAAAGCGCAATTCGTCAAGTGTTCGAAATTATCGCCAAAATCGACGGAGAAAAAAGCGAAATACATTCTGTCAGCCGCTACCTACTCTCGATGCGAATAAAGGCGCGAACATTCCGCTGTCGATCGGACCGAAAACGAAACGCCACGACAGGGAAATGACTGAAGCGTCTACGGACGCGACGGCGAATTAAAATTCCGGACACGTTTTCGTGTCATTGAGCCCTGTTATTACGGAGGCAAGGTTTTCGAGGACGGGTGGGGGAGATACCTCTTTTCTCTTTCCTGTTCCGTTTTTTTTTTTTTTTTGCTATCAGTTTCAACCAATAGGTATTCACATGAGATTCATAACCTTAAAGATAAGGTGAATTAACAAGATAATAATAATAATAATAATAATCTTTATTGTCCAACAGTATAATTACCATTTACAGGACAAGTAAGTACAGATACAAAGACATGTAAACATTAAACAGTGGAAATGGGATACAAAAAATTAAGAAGATATACTAGTTAAGTAATTAAATCATATATAAAATAACAATTTTAACAATTCCAAAATGGATCTGCATGAAGATGCTTGCAATTACTAACCATATGGTATAATGGCGACTTCAATAATGTGTTGGTTCTTGCCTTAGGGGTCAGAAACGTGTCAATCGACCGCGTTAAGTGTGTTGGCACTACAAGATCTATCTGGGCTAGCAAAGATGGAGAATCAACTTTGTTATGGATCAACTGCAGTATAAATTGAGAAGATTTTATAGATTTTTATAGATTTTTTGAGAAGAATTAAAAAGATGAAATTAAGCGCTTATATTGTTTAAAAGGATTGTTTCAATTAGTCCATTTTTTTCCACATATACTACATTCTACTTTGTTATTCTGAAGTAATGTTATGTAATTGTTGTGTGCAATATATCCATGAGGAGATGGACAAGGGTAGGCTTGTTGTGGCGGTGTTATTTGACCTAACGCGTGCTTTTGATTCTGTTGATATATCACTTTTATCCAAAAAAAAATACGATATTGGCATACGAGATGCCATAAATGACTGGGTAGTATCTTTTCTTTAAAATAGGAAAGTCGTTGTCAGGATTGGTGAGGTCGGACGAATTCGGCATGGATATTGGCACCCCCCAGGATAGCAGCCTTGGCCCGCTGTTATTCTTATTATTTATAAACGATCTCCCAAATCATATATCGGTTGGAAAGGTGTTCTTATATGCAGACGATTCTTGCATACACTGTTGAAAATATTACGGTGTTGGCGTTAATTTTGCGCTAGTCAAATATTTTAGTGTTGATTTTTCCAAACTTTGCCAGACGAGTTGACTACGCGTATTGAATAGAACAGAAATGACTAGAATTTCGTGTGAATTCTTTGTTCAGATATGAGGATTGACTATTTTTCTAGACATTCAGAAGCGTCAACCAATCAGAATTTTTCCCTCGGATAAAAATATAGAAACCCCACCTATTCTAATACAGTATTGCATTATACGCACCACCTGCATTGCACGTGTATCTGTTTTCGTGTTTGATTCTCCCGTATTAACATATCCAAACAAACCACCAAATGTGACTGACTTGCAAAGTGTAACTCGTGTTATTAACGTTAATTCCAGGGGGCATAAAAAATTTCAACATCTTAAAGATGTATTGGGAACATCTATTTACGCAATTAGTTTAGACTTGAATCAAATAGCATAAACATTCACTTAATTTTTATAATGGTTTCTCAAAAAATCATTTTAAAATTGGTACGTTTAGTTGAAACCAAAACTTGTGAATGAGTGGTTTTGCATATTTATAATTGAGAAGACGTCTTAAAGAGATAATATTATAGCACTAAGAAATAGGAGTTGCATATTAAGAAGACGTTGTGTTTTAGAAAATGGTGTTAAAACACCCATAGATCGCATTCATTTAGTTAAACAGCTAGTAAATTTGTCTAGTCTAGATCAAATAAAATGTGACTAGAAGTATTTTATAATTCCACGTGTCAGTTGGACAAAATAACCCCTTAGCAATAGACAATACTTGACTATCTTTGGTCGTCAAATTTAAACTTCTATAGTTCTCGACAAAATAACACGAAAAGAGTGTGGACCTCTCCTGACTTTTAAATTAGTCAAAAAAGTGTTAAAATTTTCAACAGTGTAGTAATATCTGATTATAATAAGGATAATCTTATTTATAAAATCAAAACTGTTATAAAGGAATTTAATACATGGTGTAGAACTAATAAACTTTTGGTTAATAACGAAAAAATCGTTATTACTGAATTTTTCAATAAATATAGAAAATCTAGTCTTAATGACATATATTATAATAATACGGTGATCCCTGTTGCCCGAGTGTGCTATCTCCTTGGAACCTACCTTGATTGCCACTTGACTTGGGGACTCAAGTGGAAAATGTTTGTTGTAGGCTCCAAAAGGCGTGCTATATGATGCATACCCTGAGGGAGGTTTTAAATACTCAGGCTCTTTTGAGCGCTTATTATGCCATACGTTTACCAATAATTCCTATAACATAATTGCTTGGTCAGGCTAGAGACCTTCATCGGGTTTTTGTATTACAAAAACATATTATAATATTAATTTTTACCTTAAAGCACAGGGTTTCTTGCAGGGATGCATTCATTGTTCATCATGTTCTTACCACGCCTTCTCTTTTTCTGTACAAATTATTAACATATATTTATTGTAACAAACATAAATTTTCAACTCATGCGGATAATCGTAAATATGAAACTAGAAATAAACGTAATATAACCTATATTAAACCTAATCATCCTTTTCATTTCAAACCTCCACTTGTTGTTGGCTTTAATCAATTTAATAGGCTTCCCAGAGAGATTGCCAATCCAGTTCAGTAAGCATCTTTAAAATAAAGTAAAACACCTTTTAACGAATGGAGGGTTCTACAGTATGGCGGAATTTGAAACCTACTTGTGTGTTAACAATGTGTAATGTTCTTGTTGACGCGATTTATATAACATTATGTCAAAATTTATAATACTTTACTGACGTATATAAAAGAAATGAAATGTTTTAATAAATTTAGAAATAAAGTGGAAGAATATTAATTCGCAAAGCGTTTTACTCAATTAATGAATATATTGTGTATTCTGACAGCCTTTAATTTGTTAAATTGTTGACGTGTGTATATACAAATCATTTATTTTGAGCATTAATAAATTATAAATATTATTATTATTATTGGCGAATGGAGGTTTTTACAATACGGCGAAATTTGAACCCTGCCTGAGCTGCGACAATTATATGTATACTAATGTATGTTATAAGGTAAAGTCAGGTAAGTGTGTAACCGACGCAAGTGTGTAGATTGGCTACATTTATTTTTAAAATTAAAATAAGGATGTCCTCTGTTATATTATTAAGTACTTAATCTTCATACTGAGTTTAACAAATAAAATTCACATCTGCTAACGTGTAATAATTTAGATATCCTGTAAATTTATCATACCCTATTAAAAAGGCATCAGTATAGTATTACACACTTCGCCGAACTAAAGGATAATGCTATTAATATATAAAATGCGGAACGATTACACACTTGCCCCATTTTGCTGGGTAAGTGTGTAGTATTGACACTGTTTAAAATTTCTTTTTTTTTTATAGTAAACCGTTGATAATTATAAAGGGCGTATCTATTGAAGGCTTACAACTGGGCATATATTACGTACTTCTATGTGTAAAATTTATCAAAATGTCTTATTATGTGAACAGTGTTACATTTTCTTCACACTATACAATTTTTACTACACACTTACCTGACTTTGCCTTATGTGTATTTTTAAGTTTTGTTTCCTATGTTGACTTGCCCAATCTATATGTTTTGTGTAGCAAAATGGGTTAATAAAGATTTGATTTGATTTGATTTAATGTTAGTTGCGCATTTCAACAGAGTTTTGTCTCTGATTGTCCCTTTAAATTAAAGGATGCGTTAACAAATAGTAACAGAAAAAAAAAGGAAGAACAAAGCACATGATGTATACGCATAAATATACAATGGTGCCATCTACGCAGAAGTATTCGTACTACCCCTACAAATCTTTGTATTCTAAATTAATTTTGATGAAAACATTTCTTCCATTGTTTAGTTAAATTACTCCACTTGTATAGAGCGTAATTTTGTTAATTATCCTTTTCTCAGCGGTTCTTTGCCATGACAAAATATTAAATTCTCGCGCTTTCAAATTTGTTAAAGGTTAATTCTCCCGGTGAATATAATTACAACTCAAAGAAGGCTCCAAATCAAGATACCCTCACGTAACAGCCTTATCTACCGCGCGGCGTATCTCCCGCCCAATTTAAAAGGTAAGCGAGAGGGGAATGACTCGAATTGAGCGGAACCCGTGCGATAGCTCCGGCGAACACATTTACGTTTGAAAGGGGCTCAATTAAAGGGAATAATTTTATTTCGCCACGGGAACAGGAGTACGCGTTGATTTAGTGCGACCGGTGACGTCACGGCGGTCATTTAGGGGGCGAATTCGGAATTCTTGTGTTCTATTGCCGAGTGTTGGGAACTATGCCATCGATTTCGCATTAGCGGCCAACCAACACGTGGTCGCGGCTTAGTACGCATACGACGACGTTGGGTTGTAATTATAATAGCTGGAGAATGTGTCCTATCCTAATCTAAATTATCCCCCTGTTTTCGTGGTCGCGTGCTGTATCCCAGTGTCTACAATGAATTTAATGGGATTACAAATGGGCATATACGTAAACTCCATCGTTGTCTTCAGTATTTGTTAACATTTGAACGTGTATCCGTTACCTGGTTGATATTCACAGCAAAGAGGTCTGCGTTCCGAGCGAACACACGCACATACGGGTGTGGATAGAAAGTTACCCGATTACCCGTATAAATACTCTAGTTGTTTCGACCGAGTAAGAAAAACACACCCATATATAAAAACTACATGCGCCCGTAAATCACGTGGAATATTTCAATGCACAGCCTGTGGCACAGTGATGACGCATATATACATAACTTGTTTGTTCGACACGAACCACAACGCAGATGTGTTTTCGCAATATTCTCGGCATTGGCGGCGTCTTAGATGTAGCTGTTTATTTATATTTGTGCAGCACTTAAATATCTCACTTAAATAAAGAGTCACTAACTATTTAAAATAATAAAACAAAAACTTTGTAAGTCTTTTTATCATTGATTAGAAATAATTTACATATTATTAATATCAAAACACTAGGGCACGTGCCCACCCAACCACCAAGATAAACACAGAAAGAAAATCGCATGTACTTCAGTGCATTATTTTATTTTATTAGTTTTACGTATTTTTATAACAGTGGTATCAAAGTTTCCTTCCACACCACAGACACTAGCGCATCTGCAAACGCTCAAAACTATATTCCGGGGCACTATTTCCGATATACCTATTTCGAGTATGAATCGGCCGGCTCCGTTTATCTTCGCCATATGCGCTTATACGGTCGCCTTAGGGCACGCAATTTTGTGTCTCCAGTTAAGTTTAAGTTAGTTTTCAACGTGTATATCGCACATATGTGATTTCAGAGGCTTGAAATGACGTTTATTACACTGGGCAACAAATTTTCGAAAAGTTCATGCTTGCCAAGCTGAAAAATAGTCATTTCTTAATGAATTCATGTGCTGAACACGAAAATGACTAAAAAAAGCTGAATTGGCTACGGTTTTCTGTAAAATGTACGCATATTTCAGAAAAATGTACTTATGTCAATATTATAATACATGTAAGAAAAACATTAGTCTGCTTCTGGCTTTCGACTTCTTTTGGCCTGCCGTTTGTAGTGGACTTGTGGAGCATCTCTACTGATTGTGCAACAATAGTCAGCTAGCATTGACGTAGACCATTTGCCTTGGTACCGTTGCGTCCATTGTGGCGATGTCCTGATGAAAGCGTTCGCCGTGCTCATCGCTGACCTGCCGCAGTATCAGGAAAGAAATCTAATGGAATCAAGAAAGTGGATCTTTAAGGACATATTGCAGCCGAATTCATGAAACAAAGCCAACATATCCTCAACCAGACACTTGTAATTTTCTCCTTGTCATTCCTCAGGAGTTTGCTGCCACTTGATAGAATGCATCCCAAACCTGTTTTCTTTACCTTGAAGAAGTTCCTCAAACTTGGGGTCTCGGAAGAGCTGTCTAATTTGAGGCCCCACAAAGATGCCCTCTTTAATTTTGGCTTCACTGAGTCGAGGGAATTTTTCATGCAGGTACTTGAATGCTGCTCCATTCTTATCCATGGCTTTTACCAGGTTTGACAAGACCGAGCTTGATGTGTAAAGGAGGAATGATGATTTTGTGTGGCTGTGCCAATGGTGGGTGCTGTACATTCGTTTTCCAGGCTTAAAAAAATGCCTCGGAGGCAGTCTTCTTGATGTAGTGCAAATCGATTGCTCTGCTGCCCCACAGACAAAGAAAACAGCAGTACTTTGTATATCCCTGCTGCAAACCCATCAACAGAGATACTACCTTCAGGTCAGAAACCGCCTTTAGGCTCGGTTTTGAAGCGTCTATAAACAGCCGCCATTCGTGGGGATCATGTGCAATACCGAGAGCTTGTAGTAGACCATCAATATCGCAGCCGAACACAAGGCTTTCTTCTTTCTTAAAGAAAGATTCGAAGAGCTGATGGCGAGTGCGAAATGAAGTCACTCGGACATTCTGTACCAGAAGATTCCACTGTCGAAGTCTTGAGGCCAGTATCTCCGCTTTGCTTTTCGACAGATCCAAATCGCGAACAAGATCGTTCATTTCATCCTGGGTAATTTTATGTGGTGCAGATGTTTCCTCAAAGCACGAAAAGTTATCATCCTTACTGCCACGTTGAGGAGAACTCGCCGACGCATGGCCATCCTCATCGTCTGAACTGATAGAAAAAATCGTAGGAGGTTCTGGAATTGGGAGTCCTTGACCATGAGAGACAGGTCGCAAAGCAGATAGTATATGTAGGGTATTCAAACTGTCAATTCTTCTTCTGGTGATTCCTCCAAAGCTGGTGGTACCATACAGAAATACAAGTCGACAACGTGATTGGGGGCTCCCTCCATATCATGGCACAGAAATGGCATTGCCTTTCTTTTGCCATTAAACCACTGTGAAGATTTTACGGCACAAGTGCGGCAGCATACGGTGTGGGGCCAGTCTTTGTCCTGGTCGCCTATCTTGCAACCAAAATACAAATGATACGCTTTCTTAACTGTTTGCACTGATGTTTTTTTCTGTGCAGCAAGTTCACTTCTCGCAAAATTAAACAGAAGTTATTTGCACTATTACCCAGTTACGAGGCATTGCTACTCGTTTAGTTACTTTACACTATAGCAATCACTTGTGTATGCTAGAGCTTCGAAAAATATGCCGCGAAAGAACGGACACTGCACGAGTTAATTGTCACGTCGCCATTTATAAATAAACTATAATTAGCTATTGCTTGATATTGCGCAATCAATTTCGCACACACTCTCAATGGAAACTTACAGCAAATGCTGCATTAACTTCTTTGCATGAAGGGGTATGGCAATATGACGCAAAATTTCGTAATTCTCACTAAATTGTATTACACTTATGCAATAGCATCTATACAATGGAAAAAACGTCAATATCTCTGGAACGTGAGTCAATCAACTTTTTTCAATGTGATATTCGTGTTCAGCACGTTGAATTCATTCGGGATTGGGTACTTTCACCTAAGAAGCAATTTCACTGTTGACCAGTGTTATTAATGATAGAACTTAATTGTGTGCAAAATCTTTCACAAAACCCGCTTTCATTTGAGGAAAAACTTTTGATTAAGAAGAAAGGAAGGCCTATTCCTGATCTTCAAATAAACTACACTTCCACAACTCGAACTTATAATAGAGTACTCAATAAAAATATATATATATATAATATAAAAAAAATATGAGTGGATGTGCACATGTTCACTAACAAATAAACTGTTTTATTTTATCTGCTTAATTTTTAAGAAAGAGGTTAGTGCGTGGAATAAACAAGGGTTAAATGATTTAAAGCATATCGCAGAGAGGGCAAAGAAGCACGAAAATTCCGTCTCTGACATGAATGCATGCGTGGATTTTAATGTTCTAGGCAAAGTGGACATACGTGAATAGTTAGACAGTGCTTATTTGCTATATAAAATTAAGTACAACGAAGATGTGGAAAAAAATCGTCATATTTTGCATCAGTGTATAAAAACTGTGAAATCTTATCCTATGTTGGACAGCGTAAAATTGAAAAGTAAACTTTCAGTAATTTATGAGCGCGGTAGGGTGGTGTTTTGCCACTTTTAGTGTTCATAACAGACAACAACTTAAAAAAAAGTTTTGACGGAAACATATAAACTGTTGGATATTATTTGTACAATCCCCATGTCGACAGCAGAATATGAACGATGTTTTTCCACCCTCAAACGCATTAAAGCTTTTCTGAGAAGCATAATGTTAGAAGATCGACTGAACGCATTTTTGGAACAAAATCATAGACGTCTTTTCCAGCATGAAAAATAGGAGAATGGATTTTATGTACAAAAAATAGGCAAGTTCTTATTTTGTACCCACCTCTTTCATAACTCACGAGTCTTCCTGATCTTGTTTCCCTTTTTGCATCTTCAAACTTCTTTGAGTTTCTGATAAATCTACATATCGCATATAATCTTTGAAAAATACCTGTTCCTTGAGAGGTACTTTCCGAGACTTTTCACAATGGCTGAGAAAAAATTCTTTGCACTTGTATGAGGAAACGTCAAACAATTTTGATGCGCATTTAGATAAAAAAAAATTACCTTTAAATGATATTGCTTGTTACTCGTCATGGTATTTTTTAGGTAATTGTCCAATTCGATCATACTAGACTATTGAGGTAAATGCATTTTTTCATATTTTGACCACTTTCAAGGCGATGATTGAATTTATTAGAAATGATTTGCATTGCTTTCAAGATAAAAAATTAGTACAAACCATGTACTCATTATGAAAACTTGCTATGAAATAAAGCTTTACTCCAGTCATGTTGTCTTGTATATCTTCATCAATACTTAATGTAATTAATTGTGAAATATTAAACGTCAAATGTTTGGTATAACTGGTTGCCTACTTCTTTTTTTAGAACTACATATAGGAAAAATTTATGTGTAATGGAAGAAAAGAACCAGGTATATTTTTAAACCAAGTATGATGTTTGTAATTTTTTTTATTATTGTTTTCTGCTTTTTATATGTAATAGACTTAGTTGGTGAGATTGAAGTTATAGTAAATAATGAATAACAATAATATAATTGTCTCTCTATGGCAGTTGAAGATGTAAGGAAGCCTTTTGTCACCATCCATTTTAAAACTACTAATACTTGCCTGACATCCTACATACAGCGCCATCATGTTTTCACAGCCAATTAATTTCTGAACACGTTCTGTTAACGTTCAAGCGGAGCATTAATTTATACAAGCATTTGAATACAATAGTTCCCATACACAATGTTATGGCACGCTCAGTGTGAAACGCCATATATAACAACTATTGCAGGTACAGTACAACAAACATATTTGTCGTGCCACTCGTACACAAGCGCATTCCCGTTCAACAGGTTGTAAATACATAAATAAACACCACATTGCTATAAATTTACATTTTAAAAGCGGCCCGCATCCGTACCAACCGCCAAACAACAACAGAGACCTCTGTAATTCGAAAACAATTCGGTTAGATGGAGTTGCACAGCAGGGTAAGCACGAAACGTTAGTGTAACAATTTAATTCAATTAAAATAAAAAATAAAAAGATTGGTATGGTAGGTAGGTCTTAAGCGATTCACGAACGAGTCGAAATTAAATGTAAATTAAGTTGGAGTACATTTGCGGAATGAATGAGTAATTCTAATAGAGGAGAAATTGTGTTCTTAAGGGCAGGAAAAGAATGTTTGCAAATTGGAAAACGTGGGAAATCGTATTCAATATCTAAAATGACTTATACCCAATGCAATTTTTTTTTTCCAGCTATTTGCATCACTTAAAATAGTTTAATAGTCTTAAATTCAAAATTATTTATGACCGAAGTTGCTTTTCTATAATGGTGATGCTTACTTTCAACAAAAAAAAAAAACCGAAGAAATGAAAGCACTTTCAGTTAACCCTATAGCCCAAAAGAAGGCAGTAATACTTATAATATCTTGCCCAGTGGAACTTGAGAACCTTCGAGGGCTCCAATAGATCTCTCCCGAAATATTTCTGCCTGAGTACCTTCAGTTCCTCACATGTGCAGATTACATGTAAACTCGTTTCCTCCTGTAGTTCGCATCTTCTACACACGGTTCGCTTACCGACTGTGTATAGATGCTTTTCCAGGGGACAGTGTCCAGTTACCAACCCATAATGGTTTTAACTTCTTTCTGACTGCGCCTGAGTAAGTTACCAGAGAAACTAACATCCCCATCCCCTATCAGCGGTATAGAGTTGACTTTCAGTCGATCTTCATTTCTTTGTACTTTCTTTATCTAACCAAGTCCAGATCTCCCTTCTTGCGGAATCTTTAGTAATTCCACATACGGGCTCTGGACCCATGAAGTGTCTCTTAGAGCCCTCCTTGGCTAGTTCGTCGGCTATTACATTCCCCTTTACACCCTCATGTCCCGGCAACCAAACCAGAGACATCGTGTAGTTTCGTGCCAGTGCATTGAGGGATTGTTTGCAGTCCCTAACTAATTTTGACCTAGTTACGGGGTTCGAGACTGCCTTGATGACAGCCTGAGTTGGATCGTGAGTTCAAACTTAAATTGGCAAGAACTTCTCTAAGCGCCACCAATTTTATTTTGTTACTAAAATTATTCACGTAATGAAATTATTAGCTTCCCAGAAGGGTTTAGTTTACCTCATTTGTTGGAGATTTTCCAAAGTTTGGATTTTCTGTGCAAACTATTACTCTATTCTTTTCCCAACTCGAATTTCAAATAATTGCAGTTATTGAATAGGAAAGTTTAACAATATTGCAAGCAATGGCTTTGTTGAATATGATGTCAGAAGCTAAACAAAGTTGTTCATAGGTAGGTTTGGGTTCTTTTATGATCAGCATCCGAATGAGTAATGTATTGTAACGCTACAGAGTAGCATACAGCCCGGATTAAAAAAATAAATTTTAAAAGACACACATTAATAAAATTAGTAAAAATCAAATCAAATTTTAACATCCCAGTGTCATCTATATTTATTAATTTTGAATTAAAAGTGTGGTCTCTCACAAGCCAGATGGCATGCAGGGCGAGAAATTCCGATAGAGGGGCGTTTGACATCAAAAAAATAACGAATAGTAGCCCGAAAAGAAATCCGCTTATTATTTCAGTGCGTATCAAGCAGGCGTGCAAGACTATTGCCAAAATTTCCTCTCCTTCAAATTGCATGTTAATGACCAGTTTAGATGATGTCGTAGGCACAATAGTGTTGTACCTCAATAGTGATCCAATCTCTCATGTATAATGAAAACTTAAATACGTCTAAATTAAATTTCAAAATTCCGCGTTTTCTGAACGATTAGTTCTAAATGGACTGTGTAAAATCAGACATAAATCTAAGGATATTATTGACTCAGGTAAGTACTGGATATTGGTTCGTATCGTAAATACATATCAAATACTTATTAACCTACTATACTACCAACTTATACAAATTTCTCCAAGTTACTGCAAACCGTTTAGCAATGATACAAACAAATTTCTAATCCCAAAATTTGCTGAACGTATTAATATGAAATTTCTTATAAGTATCATAAAATTTAGATTAGAATTGAAATAATACGTTTATTTTTAGGTAGATTTGACGAGGAATACCTTCTACAAGGACGAATTCTGCGGACATCGGTGTGGTCAGGAATGGTCGGGTATCTGGGTATAGGGGCACTGATACATCGAGGTACTTCAGATCACTGAGGACAGGAACATATCAGGAGACTCGGAAAAACGTCGTTGGAGAAAAATTACCCAAAAAGTTGTAGGTAATTTGGATAATATTTATGTGATGAACTTTGTTTAACAAATAACAATTATTTTTAGGTTGTAATTTGGAATAAAATTAGATTTTATCAAAATAGCCGTCAAATTTTACAAAACAAATTGAGACACGTCTGGCACTGACAACGGTCGGCTGTTGAATTCTTTCGAATTGAAAAATTTTAACCGACTTGAAAGCGATTGTCTTCGATATGGGGTCCAACTGTTGCATAATGTCTGTTAATTTAACCGAAATGAGGGGAATATGCATTGTTTTATAAATGAGAATGCCCATGTGACCGAATGGACTGTCGAATGTTTAAACAAAATAATAATTGCAAAATTCTGGAATCACCTTACAATTAAAATATGATGAAGGTAGGTGTTTCTAGTACATGAGAAAAATACATTTAAAGTTTTAAAACACTTATTACTATGTAAAATTAACAATCTTAAAATTCATTACTGTACACAAAAAGTAGGCAAACATTTTTACACCTATAATTGTCACAAAACCCAATTTTCAGCAATTTACCATGCCTTTCTGTTGACATATCAAAGTAATTGGACTGCCAATGAATATACAAACATTATTAGACTAAATTTTAATGAAATAAATACACTGTAAAAATAAAGAGAATGTTCATTTGAATTAACCTTGAATCAAACTTTGATCTGTCAATATCTATTGTAAAAATATACTATTCAAATTCTAATATTCTGTCTGCTGCTACATTTTATATCCTTTTTCTTATAATTTTTAATTAGTTTTAATATGTAACTAAGTAAAATAGTAACTTTACATTTAGTATCGAGTATGCATTCCATTACAGTATGTAATAAGTACCCGAGTATTTTATGTAGCTGTCTGCTATAATCCGTGGAATTTGTCAACGTCACAGCATTCCAATAATTTTTTCTCACACACATTTTGACCTAGTTTAAGGAGCCACGTCTATAAAACTCTTGGGAGTAGAAAAAAACTTTCCCGAGCTTAGATTGCAACTTATAATATTAAAAATCACAATGCACTAGTGCATACCTTGTATTGTTAATAATTCAAACGCTATACTAATTCGAATCATCTATCCCTAACAATCATCCAAATCTAAACAATGTCATCAAATTCACCACACCAAATAATTTCCTGCAGCCCGAGACATTTTCATTTCCCCCAAATCTCTAACGCCCCAAAATCCTTAGAACACCGTCCAGAAATTTACGGCCATCTGGTCGCTCGCGTACCGTTCCCAAAATTCACCTCCTTCAGCTCTGACTGTGGGGACAATCTTCCGGAAAACCGACTGGTGGATGTTCCTCGAGGCAGCGTCCGCCATTCTTCGCACGGCTTCGTGTCCGACCCTCCCTAAGCGTATGTAAGATTGAATTTTAACGAATCGAAGGAAGAGACCGCGCCGAATTACGTCGGAACAGTCGGTGACGCAGTCTGCGATGAAATTGGACCGGATTTAAACCCGAAAACGGAAGCCGCCACGCGCCTATTCATTCTCGATAGGTAGTAGAGGTGCCTTAGGATCTCTGTCGTTGTGTACTAGAGTTTAATTATCTCGAGTGCAATGCTGAGGGGCAATATAAATATACTATGAGAGTTTAGTATGGAAAGTATATTTGGCATCTTTGGTTACACAACATTCAAAAAGGATCTTTGGGAGAGTTGCAACTATAAAAGGCGCGGGGGTTCCAAAGTTACTTATTTAGTGAATTATATCGTGGAATGATTATAAAACTCTGCGGTATACCAATCATAAAATTATTTAAAAAAACTCCGAATTATAGCTTTGGATAAGCAGGAAGAACAAACTATTTAATAAACAATGAAAACATTTCAATTGTAACGCTATATTGTTATTAAAAAGATTTAAGATTATTGTATAATATTGCCAGAAAAATAATACACGAGTTCTACCAATCAACTATCTATAACCAATTTTATGATTTACGATTACATGAAACAGACTGAGAGAATTATTAATAATGGGTACATTGGAAGGCAATTTCTTTCCACGTTATTGCAAGAAACAGTAGCCAAATTGGAAACTGTTAAAATTCCTGTGATGAATTTTCGTTGCAAATTTTTGTAAGTAGGCAAAAATACATCCTGAGCTTTGCTATGAACCTAACTCATTTAGATTATATTACATTAGGATTGGGGTGGCCTATAGACCTGTCTCATCGCAGTCTTTTCACATCTATCGGGAATCATCATCCTTTTTCCTAGAAGACGCTCTCTAATTTTGCCCTCTTAATTAGGCCTATCATCCTTGAGAACGGTTTCTTTATGTAACTATCAGCTGTGGGATTCTCCTCCCCACATTATTAGAAACCTTGTTCTCGCCAGGCCTTCAATTAGCACAGCACATGGAACTGGTGTTTCTTCCTCCTCTTGGCAGTATCTGCAAGTTGCATCATCTGCCAGGCCTATGTTGTACATATGCCTATTCAGTCTACAGTGACCTGTCAGCAGACCTACGATCATTTTGACAATTTTCCTATCTTTATTCAGTAGATGCATAGTAAATTCAGGCATCTGTTTCTTTAGAAAACCTTTTGCCTGTGTCTGTCCAATGGTTTTTGCCACGATTCTCTGGACTGACCATATATCCATTCTGAGATGGATTTTTTTAATTTGCTGTTTAGTAGTGCCAAAAGCAACTCCAACGAATGATCTTGACGAACTTCACCTGGCCAACTCGTCCACTGCCTTATTCCTCCTTTTGCCGGAGTAGCTAGGAACCCAGGCCAAATAATTTCCTTTGGAACCCACCTTCTTTAGGGCGCTTGTGCAATCATAAATCAGCTTAGAGTTCACACTTACGGTATTAATTGCTTTGATGTGGACTGACTGTCAGAGAAGATAGCGATGCTTTCACCTGGCCTGGTCCATCTTCCTATTTCTCTGATACAATAGTGAATTGCAGCAACTTCAGCCTAGAACACCATTGTGTCTCTGCTGTAACTTACCGAAAGAGCCTTTTTAGGCTTCTTCTAGGCCATAGTCCTTTTTAAAACGCGTCTGTATACCAGTTTGGCTCCGCTCTCACTGGAATGCCTGTCTCCCAGTCCTTCTGGGGATTATATCCTGATATTTCCTATCTAGGTTGAATTTTTGAACCATGTCATCATATGGTATCCCCAAAAGGGGGACCTCCTCAAATTCATATAATAGTTGTTGATAGTCAGCTACTAATTCCTTAACAACATTTAGAAAATGGTTCTATAAATCTTATAGAATGGGGGGAGAGGTTGCAAAAGCCTTAAAATATTTATCCGGAAGGAACTGAAATTGTTTGTGAAATGTATGTCACTGTCCATTTTATGACGATGCGGCAAGTATTTTTTGTAATGCAAAACTTGTTTCTGGAACTTTCATTATATTTTAGATCGCATATGCTTGTTTTTGCAGCGTGCAATGTTCTATCAGCTACAGTCACTTTTCTCCAGAAGGCTGTCTCGTATTTCAAAAGGGAGTGAAAATATGCGAAGTAAAGAGAATTTGCTGTCTCAAATGGCTTACAACGTATTTAAATTTTCCATGGAATACAAGGGGATCGATATTCTACACACAAAAATTCAAGTGCTCCTGCCATTTTTCATTGGCAAAAAATTTTGCCTCTGACATCGCCTGTTAAGGTTTTGTTGACAATGTCAACTGCTGCGTTTTTTAGGTGATTCATTTTTAATTTGTTTCGCGCGAATCATTCACTGGCGTTCTTAATTGATACCTCAGTATCTTTTTGCAGTGTCATCCAGCGATATCATCAGCTTACAAACAGATCTTGGTTTTTGGAATACTATTACGTAAATAATTGATGTAAACTGAAAACAATAAAGGCTCAAGAATCAGTCCTTGTGGAACTCCGGAGGTTAATTTCGGCAGCTTGAGATATTGATTATTTCACAAGGTGATTGCATTTTGTGGGCATGCAGAATTCGAGCATCTTGTAGTGTTTACGTCTTATGCCATAACATTGAAGTTTATTTATTAGGATACCGGAACTTATTGAATCATATGCGTTTGATGAATCAAGAAAATATTTCGGTGCAATGCCTAGAATTGTAGATGTATGTATTTAATCAAATGCGATATTCCAGTTATGGTGGAGTTTCCTTTTCTAAATCCATGCTGTATTGAAGTTAAGTAATTTTATTCTTAAATAATTTAAGAGTCTTTTCGAAAATTTTGGAAATTGCCGAAGGATCATTTATAGGACGGTATTCTCAGAGTCTTTCTATCACCTCCCTTATATGTTCCAGTACCCCTTACCTACTTGTAATTTATTTAGAAAAGCTCCTTCCTTTACGCATTTATTAATGTTAACCTTATCTAGAGTAGAAAAAAAACATGTATTGTTTCGCAGATGTCACCACAAAGAAGAAATTTATTACAAAACCAAAATAATTTGAAATCTTAAGTGAAATATATTGCTTGCTAACACCACCTTGAAATCTTTAAAAGGTCGTTTGGTTATAATGTTGTTAGACTTTGGAACGTCGTACCACTCAATATGGTAACTTGCACCCATCCTTTTTGTCCCGTCAATTGCGAAAAAAGGCGCTGTTTAGGTTGCAGGTCTTACTTCTTTCTATTATATTATATTAATATTTTTACTTTCGATTTTGTATTTGATATTTTTGTTCTTTACTAGACTCGACTGATTTTGTTGATTTTTGCTTATATCATTACGTTTATTATAATAAATCACTGGTTCAGGCGGGAAGAACAAAAGCTTAACTGTAAGCCAGCTGATTCTGAACCTTTTGGCATACATGTTATTATAACTTTCCTTTAGTCTTTAGATGAACTAAAATGTGTAGTGTATATTAGTAATAATTACTATAATTCTAGTAAATATCCCGCATTTTTTATGTGCAACTTTATTAATATTCATTCAATGAATAAAAAAAAATATTGCAAACACTACTGACTTAAATTCAATTCAAAAATGAAAATCTACCATCAAATTTCAACCATGTCTATTCAATCTCGCCGACTTCGTTTCGATTACTACATCACTGTTAACCGACACGAATTCAACACGAACTCTTTCAAAACTCATAACACAAAACGTGATAAACATCAACAATATTTCCGATTCCGGAAATTCGTTCCTATGCGGTCGCGTCAACTCACCAATATTCTAATTACTTTGTTTTACCCCCTTCCCTAGCCGGAATCCGATATTTCCGCGAACCGATTGGACTATGCGTCTCGAACAGCGCGCGAGTCAATTAAACTTGGCGAATTTCAATTATTAAATTTTCACCGGCTGGTTAATTATGTCCACTCCGTTTTCGACATTATTTTACACATCGCCAATTAAAAAAAAAAAAATAGGGGGAAAAGCGGGAGAAAAACAAAATCGCAGCGGAGTGCTGAAGGGAGGGCTTTCGGATTCAATCAAGAAAGCCAATTAAAAGTTTGCTTACGGACCGGCGTTTTTTTTTTGCCCTCATCTCCTCTTTTTGGCCGACATTGCCGTCAGCCTACGATATTTCCGGAAAGCAAGTTAATTATGAATTTAGACACTCCGTGCTCGCAGTAATGCAATCAGGGGGAAAACTACAGCCGAGATAGAAGAAAGAATAATTTATATAAATAAGCGAAGTTCTAGGTTGAACTATTAGCGTTCGTAAGTTCAATTGGTATAATAACTCGATTTGGCGTGTTGGAGATGTCTTGAACTTCCGACCTGATGTTGAGGATATTAAAAAAAAAATGCATGAAGACCACTTGTGGTGCAGTGAAAATGTAATTAAGCCAAACTATGGTCATACTGTTGGGTAATGTTGGCTCCTAACCAGAGTATAATTAGTTTCATGCCCTCATTTTAAGGAAATTACTATTTGGCGACCTTTCCACCGCTTTATGAGGGGAAATGTGTATACGAATGCATGGGAAAGTTTCCGTAAACAAATTGTTAAACTAAAAATTAATATGTAAATTATTAATTAACTTTTTTTCCTTTTTAATATATCCTCGATTGCGTTATAAAGCATATACTACGGTTTTTATGTGTAAAAACCTATTATTCATATACTTATTATTCTATTATACTAGAATATAACAAAGATGCCTACATGAATACAAACTTCTCCTAGACACCTCATCACAAACTGCACTGAACTGGACGTACTGCTGTGTACTGTTTGAATTAATGAAAAATGCAAAACTGATTTTAAAATGAAAATGAAAGAAAAAAAAATTAAAGTATATCTTCCCGAACAAAAATAATAAATGATCTTATATCTATAATGCGCACACTTCAATATATTAACAATTATTACAAAATGAATTCCTTGATGGACTAAATAAAAGAAAATCAGAAATGTTAAATTTACTAAAACAACATGGATAACAAAAGGGCAACAAAGATTGAAAAATACGTCTACTCACGTCAATAGTCAAACAAGGAACTCCCTGACAAAACTCTACAACTGTTTTTCTTATAAAAATCCCTCTCTCAAAAACATACAATTGATGGGACGGTCTACTGTGACTAATCTAGCTAGGTTTACGCAGTTTGTCAGTGAGGTTATGGACGGTCAGGGACAAGTGGACACAGTGTACACGGATTTTTCGTACGCCTTTGATACTTGGATCACACACTTTTACTAATAAAATAGATTCCTTTGGCTTTCTCCCAACTTGTGTTTGTTGATTCATCATACCTAACTGACAAAATTAACTATGTATTTTATAACGGATTTGTTTCATCTGAATTTCGATTGACGAGCGTGTTCCACACGGCTCCAATCGTGGACCATTACTTTTCAATATATTTATTAAGATCTTCTTGAATCCCTGAATTGTCCCGTTTGGCGTATGCTGATGATGTCAAAGTGTTCTGCTGTGTATCTGGTCCTGATGATGCAAATACCTGCAACAAAATATCAACACTTTATTTGTGGTCTGACGCTAACAACTTGTCCTAAATATTGACAAATGCTACACTGTGTCATTTACTAGAAAACTAAGCCACATAACTTTATGTACAACCGTTGCTGACCGTGTTAAACAAATAAATGTTATCAAAGATTTGGGAGTTACGTTTGACGCTGATTGTCCTCTCTTCACACGTCGAAAGTGCATGCTTATCTGCATCTAGAATGCTTGACTTCCTCGTTAGAACATCTAAACAGTTTAAAGATATCTCACTTCTGAAATCTCTTTTTTTTTGCTTTTGTTCTACCTAAGTTGGAATACGGCTCCATAATTTGGTTCCCTTACTATGCCTCACAACAGATTCCTATAGAGCGTATTCAACGTCGATTTCTGAGATTTTTATCATTCAAACTAAATGGAACTTATCCGGACTGGTTTATTTCTTATGAGGAGCTTCTAAATTTACATCAAATACGTCCACTCAGCCATCGACGTAATGTTCATAGTGCTCGTTATTTATACTACAAGCTTATTAATAATAAAATTGATTCTCCCTCCTTACTGTCAGCTTTAAGTTTCAACGTTCCACGAATTGTGTCTCGTCATTCTACTATATTCAACATGCCAACGCCAAGAACTAACCTATTACTTAGAGCACCACTTTACCACATGACACGGAATGCGGAAATCTACTACGAAGACATTTTCCTGGGCACTACTGCACAATAATATATTTATTTTCCTTATTGTATTCAACTTTTTCTTTGTAATGTATGTATTTTTTTACATATTTGTTATATGTATTCACATATTACATATATATTTTTGTCCTGTAATTGGGGTTACCTGTTGGGCAAATAAATGTCTATTATTATTATTATTATACAACGCAGACGCATTAACAAAACGCCAACATCTAATAGAATCCGCATTAACTAAACTAGCGAACACTAGACAAATAAATGAATGGAATTAATTTAAAAAAAAACTTAACACTTAATTAAATAAATCATACAATAAACTCTTTAACTAAAATATATACAAAATAAACATTATTGCGAAAATTCTCGGTACATTGATTATCGGCTGAACGGAGTAATCAAAACCACAAAACTATGCAACTCAAAATACACTCGCGAAAAATGGGGTGTCTACCACAGCAGTACGTTTTAACACTGAACTCACAGTTCAGTGTTTCTGCTGATAATGATAACTTGTAACGGTATTCTATTTTGCCGGGGTTAATTTACAACGATAGATATTCTAGAATGAAAATTAAATAAAATTTGTTTAATTATTCCTTATTACAATAAATTAAATAGCAGCTTGTGTAGTTTCTTAGTGAACTAATCCATTGCAACACAGATGGCGCTGCCACAAATGGATCTGCAGACTAAATTCAGTATACGTTTGACAGGCGATACAAAAAAGGTTATGGTTACCAGTAATAATTTGACAGAGTGCAAAATAGATTAATTAAATCGCTCTGCGAGTAGCTACGTAACGTGAGTAACCCAGGGTTACAATCTAATTTCGTCAAAAGTGGGTATTTTGATTAAACAGTTTTATTTACACACGGAAAATTATATATACAAGAGGTGAGTTTGTACATGGCGGGATAAAATTAGCAGAATAAAGCTATTTATTTTCAGCGGACAGTGAGCAACTATACATACAACAAAAGTGCAAAAAATTACATAGAAATGCAAAGCAATAATCAAGAAATCAGTTACCAAATTAACGGGCTTCCAATATCGCAGTGCATTTTAATCGTCTAGTTTCCTCATACAAGAAATACATCCCTTGCCTATTTGAGGATGACTGCAGCAGTAAATCAGAACTTTCTGAATTGACTTAGCTCTCGCCTGGGTCAAAACAATAAGGGAGATTCTGCACTTATAGCTGCCGGTTTGCAGTCTCGCTTCTGAATTAGCTGATGCCACGATAAGAAGCACGTGCGTTAAAATATCAATTAAAACGTCGATAGTTTCTGCCCAAAAACAAATTAATATGTATTTATTTTTTGGCCAAAATAGTTGAAATACTTTTGCCCACAAATTCTAGCTCCTGCCAAAGTAAGTGTGCAATTTACAGGTTATGTCCTTGTTAATCTTCACGCAGCTTCTTCCATGAGAGGGATTACCAAAAGAGTGGGTGCAGCAGTGTCGGATATCGGTGCTGTGTCGGCGGTCAGTAAAGGAAGGGATTGTTAACACAGAAAACCGCGCTTATATACCATACAATGAAAGCAAAAACAGCATTGACAATTGAAATAGGTATGTTCAGAAAATATGATGTAAATAAACATGTTCCAAAACTAGATACAAGTGGGTTAATTACAGAATGTGCCCGTGATTAAAATAAATTGATGAAAATTACATTTAAATTATTAATTATTTCTAAATGTGATTTAAGAACCTAAGCAATTTATTTTATATTAACCTGAAACGCCACAATCTTTGCTATCAAAACGTACGCCCAGTTCAGTGAAGTTTGTGGTGAGGGGTCTAGGAGAAGTTTGCAGTATTACTAGTGCCACAGTTTAGTGTATTTTTGTCATACTTGTATTACTTTTATCAGCAATAATGTGCAATTAAGTGGCTAATAACTTACAAACCGTGCAGTGCAAATTCAACAGTAAAAACAGTTTCACTGAAAACAATTTTTTTTTTATAGAACCGTTATAGCCTTGGAATTTCTCTGAAGGGTGTGCCACCAGGTTCGATTCTGGTTCACTTTTATTTAATTCCTTTTGAAAGATTCTACACACTAAAAAAATGTTGGTAAAATTCCTGTACGATTTTAGGGCAATTTTGTGTCCCTAAAACCGTACAGGTATTTTACTTTTAGAAGTAATATTTCTAACTATAAGTAATTTTGCTGCTATAAGCCAGAAAACTTTGCTATTATATGTTTAGAACATGATGACATGATGATTTACAGTTTTGTAATACAATTTTGACGTAAATCTACTGTTAAATCTGTAACTCTACCGACTTTTATAAAATAAATAATCTCTTTAAGAAAATCGTAAGTCCTTGATATCATACATCCAAAGAATATTTTTTTGCTGTTGAGGTAGTTTATTTAAATAAAAGATTTTATTTTTATTTTTCCAAATTGTAAGAAATTTTAAGTTTTTCGTAAGAGATATTAATATTTTTCTTGGTAATATTACAATGTTATTTTTTTTTTCTAAAAAACAGAAATTTTTCCTTCATATTTGCGTACAATACTTGTATTATTGGAAAAATTTCTAACATTTTTGTATTTGTACATTTACCCCCATTGAAAGCGAAAAATTATCCAAAAAAGTTACTTTTATCAAGAAAAATTACCTAATTTTTTTTAGTGTGTGGGTGACTTTTTAACAGATAATGCTAAATTAATTCCAACGTGCATGCAAGTTGTTTCGGATATTCCATGTTCAAATTGTAGCAGTTTACGATTTTCAAAGCATTAAAAGAACAATTAACAGATTTTCTAATGTGAATTAATACCACCCACTAATAACACTGGGCAACAAATTTTCGAAAAGTTCATGCTTCCAAGCTGAAAATAGTCATTTCTTAATGAATTCAATGTGCTGAACACGAAAATGACTAAGAAAAGCTGAATTGGCTACGGGTTTTCTGTAAAATGTACGCATATTCAGAAAAAGTGTACTTATGTCAATATTATAATACATGGTAAGAAAACATTAGTCTGCTTCTGGCTTTCGACTTCTTTTGGCCTGCCGTTTGTAGTGGACTTGTGGAGCATCTCTACTGATTGTCCAACAATAGTCAGCTAGCATTGACGTAGACCATTTGCCTTGGTATCGTTGCTCCATGGTGGCAATGTCCTGATGAAAGCGTTCGCCGTGCTCATCGCTGACCTGCCCGCAGTTATCAGGAAAGAATCTAAGTGGGAATCAAGAAAGTGGATCTTTAAGGACATATTGCAGCCGAATTCATGAAAAAAGCCAACATATCCTCAACCAGACACTTGTAATTTTCTGCCTTGTCATTCCCCAGGGAAGTTTGCTGCCACTTGATAGAATGCATCCCAAACCTGTTTTTCTTTACCTTGAAGAAGTTCCTCAAACTTGGGGTCTCGGAAGAGCTGTCTAATTTGAGGCCCCACAAAGATGCCCTCTTTAATTTTGGCTTCACTGAGTCGAGGGAATTTTTCATGCAGGTACTTGAATGCTGGTCCATTCTTATCCATGGCTTTTACAAGTTTTTGACAAGACCGAGCTTGATGTGTAAAGGAGGAATGATGATTTTGTGTGGCTGTGCCAATGGTGGGTGCTGTACATTCGTTTCTCCAGGCTTAAAAAATGCTCTCGGAGGCCAGTCTTTCTTGATGTAGTGCAAATCGATTGCTCTGCTGTCCCACAGACAAAGAAAACAGCAGTACTTTGTATATCCCTGCTGCAAACCCATCAACAGAGATACTACTTCAGGTCAGAACATATCTGCCAGTCATACTTGCTGTAGTTAATCGTCTCCAGTAGCTGCTTTAGATTGCCGTAAGTCTCCTTCATGTAGACCACATGTGCAATAGGTATGGATGAAGCTGGTTCCCATTATTCAATAAAACCGCTTTAGGCTCAGTTTTGAAGCGTCTATAAACAGCGCCATTCGTGGGATCATGTGCAATACCGAGAGCTTGTAGTAGACCATCAATATCGCAGCAGAACACAAGGCTTTCTTCTTTCTTAAAGAAAGATTCGAAGAGCTGATGGCGAGTGCGAATGAAGTCACTCGGACATTCTGTTCCAGAAGATTCCACTGTCGAAGTCTGAGGCCAGTATCTCCGCTTTGCTTTTCGACAGATCCAAATCGCGAACAAGATCGTTCATTTCATCCTGAGTAATTTTATGTGGTGCAGATGTTCGTCAAAGCACGAAAGTTATCATCCTTACTGCCACGTGAGGAGAACTCGCCGACGCATGGCCATCCTCATCGTCTGAACTGATAGAAAAATCTGTAGGAGGTTCTGGAATTGGGAGTCCTTCGCCATGAGAGACAGGTCGCAGAGCAGATGGTATGTTAGGGTATTCAACTGTCCATTTCTTCTTCTTGGTGATGCATCCAGAAGCTGGTGGTACCATACAGAAATAACAGTCGTCAACGTGATTGGTGGGCTCCCTCCAAATCATGGGCACAGCAAATGGCATTGCCTTTCTTTTGCCATTAAGCCACTGTGAAAGATTTACGGCACAAGTGCGGCAGCATACGTGTGGGGCTGAGTCTTTGTCCTGGTCGCCTATCTTACAACCAAAATACAAATGATACGCTTTCTTAACTGTTGCACTGATGTTCTTTTTCTGTGCAGCAAATGTCACTTCTCCGCAAATATAACAGAAGTTATTTGCACTCTTAACACAGTTACGAGGCATTGCTACTGTTTAGTTACTTTACACTATAGCAATCACTTGTGTATGCTAGAGCTTCGAAAAATATGCGCGAATGAACGGACATTGCACGAGTTAATTGTCACGTCGGCCATTTATAAAAAACTATAATTAGCTATTGCTTGATATTGCGCAATCAATTTCGCAACCTCTCAATGGAAACTTACAGCAAATGCTGCATTAACTTCTTTGCATGAAGGGTGATGCAATATGACGCAAAATTTCGTAATTTCTCACTAAATTGCATTACATTATGCAATAGCATCTATACAATGGACAAAACGTCAATATCTCTGGAACGTGAGCCAATCAACTTTTTTCAATGTGATATTCGTGTTCAGCACGTTGAATTCATTCGGGATTGGGTACTTTCACCTAAGAAGCAATTTCACTGTTGACCAGTGTAATCAGTATAATAGTTCTAACATAACAAGGAACAGAACCACATGTGGTCGAACACCGTGTCATTTCTACCTACGTCTGACTTGAACCAGAACATTTTAAGTTAACGCATACGCGCCTTTCTAATATCCTTATCACTTAAAAATTACTAGGTATATTTATGACTGTAGTTTTCCAAATTGTAAGAAATTTTAAGTTTTTCCTAAGAGATATTAATGTTTTTCTCGGAAATGTTACAATGTTTGAGATTTTTTTTTTTAAGAAACAGAAATTTTCCTATAATATCCACGTAAAATACATATTATGGGAAAATCTCTGACATTTTCTCTTTCTACAGTAAATACCCCCATTCAATGCGGAAAATTATCAAAAAATTTTGCAAAGAAAAATTACTTAAATTTTTAAGCGTATATAAATTTTTCATTTCATTCATTTTATTAAATTCGTTGGTGTTCTATTTAAAGGAGCCTATTTAACTGTTATAAATAATATATCTTGAAATTTTATAATGTGCTTGGAAAAAGGGCGAATATTAATCTTTGGAACACTTAAAACCTATTTTGGTATTGGTATAATTTGAAATTTCCTACAAGCAAATATCTAAAACTTGTATCAGAGCAAAAATGTTATTGAAAATGTAACGACATCTTCACCATATTATATTTTAGAAAAGCTAATAACGTTAATGGCGATATTATCTGTAAGCGCTTTTCCATTCAAGCGACCCTCCTTAAGTATATATCCACAAGCACGCCCTATAAATAAAGCTGGGAAAATTACATAAGCTCCCAGCATTTTTATGCTAATTGGATTGACGAGGCGATGCAGTAAGGTACAGTACACCTTTTGTATTCTTTTTTATGTCGATTAATGTATACTAGAGCGGAAGATATCAGCAGAGTTGGCTTGTTATTAAAGCCGGCAGTAACCTGCAAGAAAAATTTTAGTAGCAACTATTATTGTGTTTTTTTTTTCTATGGAAAGAAATGTGATACAAAATATTCTGTGGATATTTTCGGAAATACTCTAGTTTTGCAGACAAATTTAATGAAACTAAATTTTGTTTTTACGACGTTTCGACCCTTTATGGTCTTTTTCAAGTGATATTTTTTATTTAATTATTTATTTATTTGTAATTAAATCGTTATATTTTAATTGTATAATATTGTATAATACTTACATTACTACACTTATGTGTTTTTTATATAAATCTAGTTTCGTTATATTTCATTAAACATATTTTAGTTTTTTTATGAAAAACATTGTCAACAAATTTACACATATTAAAATTAAAGTTTGAGTAAATAACAATTTATACATTAGTGTGGACAAACAACATTCAAATAAGATATTGAGAGGCATGTTAACATGTAAGGTAGAATATCGATAAATAAACATACAATAAAAATAAACATGAAAAAATTGTTTTAATTTTTATCAATAATATTTAAACTGAGAGATATACAAGGCTGAACAATAGTTATGTGAAATGATTTAAAATAAATGTGAGTATATTTTAGCTAAATTTTCTGTGTCTGTTCTAAAGTTAACGCTGTTTTTTTTTTTCTTTTTTAATGTAGATCATTTCTAAAATATTGCGTGTATGATAGTTTTTTTCTCTAGTTAGAATTTTTGTTTTTTCAAAATTAAATTTATGATTGTATTCAATTTCGTGTTTTTCTAAAGCTGTTACATTAGAGGACGACTTATGATTTTGGATTCTATGTTTTATGTATTGCTTTGTTTGTCCTATGTATACAGCCTTATAACTACTACAAGGAATGGAATAAATCAAATGGGATTTTTTTTTTTAAATTGGGTTTTTGCTTTGAGTTTAGTAAAAAAAGATTTTAAATTATTATTATTTTTATGTGCTATAGTAATATTATACAGTTTTAATATGGAATTGATTTTTTCTGATAAACTTTGACATAAGAAATTGCAATGAATTTTATGGTATTATTTAGTTTGGTTTAACCATTTAAATACAAGACCCACTTACGTTGCTTGATATTTAAAACCAACGGAACAGTGTATTTTGTTAGTTTTAATATTGGAGTACCCGAGATTAATAAAAAAAACTCCGAAACAATACAATACACACAAACGGGATGTATCTTACTATTACCATTTGATAGTGGTTTGAAATATATGTTGTTTCATCGCTCTGAATTGCCAAAAATTCACTGTCGTTAATCCAGCCTTTAATTTCTTGAGGGCATACAACTAACATGCTCTCCAAAATGTCACTTTGCAGTATAAGACGTGCGAATCTAGGGAGCTCTAGCCCAGGGATTTCTTATTTCGTTATTGATTACCATTTTTCAGATAGTTTCCCTTGTTTGCACCTGAATATTCACTAACAATAAGTTTGATTATTAGAATCTGCAAAATTCTGCCGTATTTAGGATTTTTTTATATACTGATTTGTGTGATACGATCAGAACTCCAATATACGTCAAGAAATCTCATTATTTACGAAATAATATTACACAGAGAAAAATAAAGTACCGTAGTCATAATAGCTAATTGCAATTAGATAACCGAACAGTTGCTGAATCACCTGGATATTTAGCTTATTTATAAATATATTTTCGATGTATTAACATTTTTAAATTAGGTGATGTAGGTAAAAATAGTTAATTTAAATAAAAGAATATTTAAAATCACTAAATTTTAGTTATTAAACGATGAACTAATAACTTGTATTCAGAACTTCTACTACTACAGATAAATAGAAATAAATAGAAATAAATCTAAATGAACTGGCTTTTAAAGAAAAAGTTGGAT
The DNA here is from genome assembly GCA_004143645.1 of Protaetia brevitarsis. Classification (NCBI taxonomy): domain Eukaryota; kingdom Metazoa; phylum Arthropoda; class Insecta; order Coleoptera; family Scarabaeidae; genus Protaetia; species Protaetia brevitarsis. The sequence goes on along the minus strand of RXPK01000162.1, from coordinate 437,702 downwards.
GCAGGAGGAAATACTTAACCAGCGATGACCATATATGACTTTTAACCGTACTGGTTATGGATGACGTGGAGTAGAAGTGAAGGCAAGTTGATAATATATTTTTTAAATTAAGTTAGGAGTTTCAAGACCTATTATTATCAAACGTTGAAATTATCTTTGTTTGAAAAACAAATTTAATCCATATTTTTTATGATGGTTGTATTTTGTAGGTAAAGAGTCGAATTATAATAAATAAAATAACTACTTTTTTATATAAAATGTCTAAAAATATGCTACTCATTTGACTATTCTTGTAGATAAGTCAAACAGCAACAATATTAGTAAAAACAATGAATTGTGAATAGATATTTTAACAATTTTAATCGTTTAGCTAATTTTTGACTAAATAAATTAGGTATTACATCTAATCTTTGTTTAGTTTTACAACATTATTTTTCTCTGTGTACAAGTACAAAAAAGGTTTACTCTAGTAATCGGGCATCAAAAATTGTTTGATGAACCAAGTTCTTATGGTGTTTTCTGTTGGTGTGAATTAAGCAACATAGATTATTGTTGAAACTATTAATATGCCATAAAATCTACATAGGTCTACATAACTTCATGGTCTCAACGTTTCTCCTGTAGATAGTTCAGATATCATAGCTCCTGGGAATGTAAGTCAAAAATTGTTACCTTGTATGATATGGTTCAATTTGTTCTTTAATTTCTTGGCGAATATACATTATTAATATCATTAAATTCTCTTAAGTTTCTAACTAACGAACATTAGTGGTAGCTTTGTATGGTAATAAATTTTGATTTGGAGTTATTTAAGACAACAAAGCCCAGTATTTATTTCTATTATTTTCACCATATCCAAGATATTTGTTCAGAATCACAATATAGAAACCTGTAACTTCACCTCATGAAGAAAATATGCGTGGGAACGTCTGGTTATCCTTTCTCCATGTATAAATAACACAGAAGTTCGTCCTTTCTTTTCCCAGCGGTGCATACTTTATCTCCAGCACCCGAAAAACACTTATTGGCAAAATCGTCACGTAAAAATACCCGGCGCAAAAAACCGAACATTACATACATCATCGCCGAAAGATACCTCAGTGGCGTTCGTCTACTTATCGCTCTCCTAACGCCAAATTCTTCCCCCGTGAATAGAGGCTTCGACCTCACGCCGCGCTACGGAGTTTCCGGTAAACGTCACCGTGTATCACCGCTAAAAATTTATATTTTACCTAGCGGCATCATGTTCTTTGTTCGTTCAAAGCTCCATCGTTTTGTATTGTACCGGGGCTTGATAAATTTCGTTGTTTTTGGTCGTTTTCTGATGTGGTTTTCGCCGACGTCGCGGTTTACGCTTTCGTAATCCCATGTAGATGGATGCCCGTAACAGAAATGGACGCTTGTTGCTCTTATTTGCAGGTGTTGGTCGAATTCCTATGCAAACACTAGCAGAAAATATCGTTCGGAGATGGATGGTTTGTGCTGAGTAAGTGACTGGGTTTTTAGTAAGTAAGTAAGTAAGTAAGTAAGTAAGTAATTTTTATTGATTTATAAAATCAAAAATGATTATGAAATCAGTCATAAGAAGAAAAAAAAGAAATATTAAATAAGTAAGTAACTAGACTAATGAAAATTAAACTAATAGAGCAAAATTAAATTAAAATTAACAAAATATACGATCTGGGCCACCACCAAATACATCAAAAAAAAACTAAATGAAAATTAAAGAAACAAAACTAAAATTAAAGGGTGAAAAGAAAAGTGAAATAGAAAACAATCAAGATAAAAATTCCTGCACGCTATAAAAACTCTTTTGAATTAAAAATCTCTTGAGAGTATGTTGAAAGCAAAAGGTGGAAGTTTTTATTTCAATTGGCAACTTATTATACAATCTTCTGCCTAACAATCCTACTCCCCGCTCGGTGACTTGCAATTCGCATCTCGGTAGGTGAAAATCATTCAGATGTCGCGTATTGTAACTATGTACAGTCGCGAGCAAATGTTATAGGCACCCTAAATTTTGGGCGAATATCACAGTAAAAAATGAGAAAATAAAAACTTGTAGGTAATACATTATAAATATGTAGTATTTTAAGGGATCTTATTAATTTATTGCATATTAGAATGTTTTTAGTACAGCTACAATACTTTTTAGATGGGAGGGAGAAAGTGACATCTCGAAGACTTGAAAATATATAAAAAAAATAATACATTTACAAAAGGTATCTATAAAGACTACTGTAACCATAAAGATGATTATATAAACGTTGAAATATCTGTCACAAAAAAAATGCAAGAAACATGAAACCCATTAATTTTGTCAAAAGTGACTATAACATTTGCTCGCGACTGTATATCTCTGTTGGTAACATATTTATCAGATTGTCGGTGAGTGTAGCAGATCGCCTCATACATAAACAGTGACGATAAGGTTAAAATACCTAATGTACTAAATGTGTTTCTGCAAGATTCTGTTCGTTTTAACCCACCCAGGATTCTTATAATTTGCTTCTGCGCTAGAAACACAGTATTAGCGGATGCTGACGAGCCCCAGAGAAGTATTCCGTACGCCAATCTAGATTGAATCTCAGCAAAGTAAACAGTCTTGAGAGTACCAATTGATAAACTATTCCTCAGAGCTCTGAAAACATACGCTTTAGTATGGATTAATTTTGTTGTTGCACTGCAATGGTTTTCCCACAATAAATAATCTTGCAAGTGCACACCAAGAAATTTTGTATTATTCTGTTGAAGTATCGAATTGCCGTTAATGTGTATGCAACATTGCGTGTTTTTTAGCTGTTGTCGAGTGTGAAATAGCATACATATTGTTTTATCTTTGTTAAGACAGAGTTTGTTGCCACAAAACCATTGGTATAATAGGTTGATCGCAGTGTTACTGGCAGCTTCTGCATTTTGTAAAGTGTCTCGTGCAATGAGTATGGTGGTGTCATCTGTATACATATATATAAGTATATCAGAGATAAAATGAAATATGTCATTGGTGTACGTACTAAAAAGTAATGGACCTAGTGCGGAACCTTGTGGAACTCCGTGAAATAAAGGTAAGCAACTGGATTTATAGGTCTTAATATTCGAGTTAGTTTTGTGTTTTATTATCACAAATTGTAGACGTCCGGATAAGTAAGACGTAAACCAATTTGCCACGCTACCTCTAATGCCATACTGATATAGTTTTTGTAGCAGTATTGTATGCTCAACACACTCAAATGCCTTGCTGAAGTCGCAGAATATTGAAATAGGATATTAATGCTGTGAGGGTTGATTTATTTTTTCTAAAGCCATGTTGATTCTGATTAAGAATATTGTACTTTTGCAGAAAATGCTCCAGACGAACTAACATACAATACTCAAATACTTTCGCAATACTGGAGCTAGTCAGATGAAACGAGCCTCGTTGTTTTTACTTGTGTTTACGTCGCATATTAGCGAAAACCAGTTAAATTATACACCTTTTGATTCTGTATAATTATGGTAAAAAGTCACAATATGCTGTAATGCTACACGGTAACACACAACCCGGTATAAAAAAATTAATTTTTCAAATATAATTCTTTAATTGAATCAGTAAAATCCCTCTTTTAACGTCCTAGTGTCATCCATTTCATTAATTTCTAACCATAAATATGCAAGGTGGCATGCGGGGTAAAAAATTCTAACTGCTACAGGCTAGAGGACGCACTAGCATTAAAAAAAATACGAATGGACAATAAAACAGAACGCGCACTGAATCGACTCGGCTCGGAAAAGAACGATCGGCAGTTTTTGCTATACATGAAGTTATATGAAAGGTCCCGCACTGGTTCTGATCGGATCGTACCGGAAAATACCGAACCAGTGCGCGGTCCTTCGTTTACAGGTAACCCCTCCTGCCCTTTTGACCGGCGAGCCACTGCTAGGAAACAAACTTTTTGTTCGGTAGCGAATGGTTTTAGTAATTTTAGCCAAAGATGTTTCCCAACTGTGTTTTCCACCGTCAGTCGAAGCAGGGTCGTTAGTTAGCCTAATGATTGTCGACTTACCCTTCTCGTCGGCTTTCTCTTACTAAATTGTCTTCCTCTCCGGGTCTTTACTAAGGGTTCAAACTGAGTTTCTTTTAAAATGACGAAATAATAGAACGACTTATATATTTTTTTTTACAATTATATATTGAAAATTTTAAGACATTGAAATTGAACTAACAAGCTACACAATTAAATGAGATAACAAGTGAACAAAAAAAACAAAATCCCAATTATCATAATGAATATTTTAACATATTATATTGTCGTTTAACATAAGCAGAAGTAATTTTTCCTTACAAATTTATTTATTAAGGGAGAGAGAGAGAGAGAGCAAACGAGTTACGGTATTTGCTTTGGTTAGTTTTAAGCAGAAATTTTGAACATCTTACCGGCCGATGTGGGTAATTAATTCTTCTCGTAATCCAAATTATAGGGCACAAAACTTACACAACACTCACAAAAAATTAAGCAAAATAAAAGGGGAAATTTAAACGGATTTAGCACAAAATCACTAATCACCTCTCGAGGAAAGCTTTTGCTTCCTGTTCTCGAATTTTTTAGGCTTAATTTTAAATGCAAGATTTTAAGATGAGAAGTTTTAATTTGAAGAATTAGAAACACTCGACGAAGGGGACGCGTGCTTATTCCTGAAGCTAAATTGAAGGACCGCGGACTAATTAATTGTAAACCGCAATGTTAAGGGTTTTTTATAAACTTTGATTGTGACGTCAATTCGCACCGATAACTAGTTTCGCTTCTCTTTACAGGAGAGCGCAAGTATGACCGAAGGCGTTATTTTTCTGACTTTCAGACGTCCTAATTGAGAGGACCGTGCGAATTGCTGAACGGCAAATGTAACATACAATAAACAAAGAGGCAGATAACATACAAAGTAATACCATATTATTTTAATTACGCGAGTCTTTAAACGAAAATAGATTATTGTTTCCTGTGAGGCAGACGCTACTCAGCGAATGCCACGGTACCTATCAACTACGTATTAATAAAATGAATTTAAATTCTCGCATTATACAGGATGGAATTTCGAATTCTTACACCATCTCTCAATTATTTCCTGCTTCGACATAACGCATCACGAGCTCCCATAAATTCACCCCCCGTAAACCAAAGGGTGACGTATTACGCGCTACAAAACGAATCCGAAACATCTCATTTTCAACGGTTCAACGACGACGGACAAACGCCTTCGGAGCCCCTCCAAGTTGGCCCCGTTAACGCGATCGAATCTCTAGCAACACGCCTCCTCCCTCCCGCCCGGTGCGGCGGGAAAAGCAATTCAACAAGTATATTAAAAGGCGAGCAAAGCGGAATCGCTCACGCCCGCTCCCCCCAGCCATCATTTACGGCCTAAGCGTACGCGGAATACGCGAGGAGGCAATTTGCATGAAAATATGTTTCGGGATAGGACGGGACGGGACGCGTTCGAAGTATATAGGAAGAAGAAATAGGCGGGTCTCGGGCTTTTCGGCGTGGGCTAGAAGATTTAAAATAGCGAACGCCGGCGAGCGAATGGAAATTTTGTCAGCAATTACCGCCCGATATCATTACGGCGTAGGTATACTTTAATCTGACTTAGAAACTTGTTAATTACGAGTCGGGGGTAAGACGGAGAGAGCGGTCGGGAAATTAATTGAAAAGTAGGAGGTTTGGTGAAGGTGATTTTAGAATTTCGAGATGAAGTATAAGCATATAATATCAAAAAGATGTGTAAAGGATTTCGCTACGAAGACGCAAAGTACCTATTAATTAATTTTTTTTCATTCCCCCATTCAAAAAAAATGACAGACAATTATAGTTAGAATCAAGTTGGCTGTGCAACGGTTCTCGAGTGACTCGAATGTATCGAAAAAAGATAATTGTGGTGATGGGGACGTCTACAGCGAATCCGACGGAATCGTGAGAAGAAAAAAAACAGCAGAAAAAATATTGGAAAGCAAAGATAAAACCTGGAATGGAATAAGGCAATAGGTATCTTTGCGTATAATTAGAGAGATTAAACAGACTTTTAGGTTTGTTACAGGTATTTCGATAATGAACCGAGATAATTTTGCTGTATATTTTATATTAATGGCAACTATATTTTTTAATAAGTACGATTAAATAGTTATTCGTTATTACTCTGTCACGCATTAAAAGTAAGTAAAGTAAGTTTTCTAACTGTGATATAGTCTCAAGTACTAAAATATATTAACAGACATTAAATATTTCATAATTAAATCACAAATATATCTGTCACTAATAAACTCAGTTATTTGACATACTATTAATTAGTGTAAATAATAACATTAATAAGCATGAATGAAAACTAACTGAAGAAATATGGTGGGTGAGTTATTATAGGGCAACTACTAAAATTTCGTATTGTTAGTGTTCCGGGTACAATCGATTAGAACCGACAGCACTTCTAGCCCATATTGGTTTATTGGTTATGTTATGCTTGTTCCTGGTTCGTATAAGTACATACGTGTCTATTTGTTTTAGAAAGGTGATGCTACCATTTATTTATCTAGTTCGTCGAAGTGACAAAGTAAAACAATTAACTTACAGTGACAGTGTACGGATTGTGTTGCAATTACCTTTTACGCTAAGTTGTAAGTTATATTTTTATAAAGATGATAGCTTTATTTTTAGAATATTTAATGCTTAGACACATATTTTACATGTATAAATATACAGGGTGTATCAGATATAGAGGTAAACATAATAATATGCAACAGCTGTAATCATATACAATCAAAAAGTCTTAATGCACAGGGGGTCTATCTGTAAGCATTAACGAGAAAAAAAATATTTTATAAATGCCGTGGGCTAGAGAAGCACCTGTGCCCAACCTAAATGCTGTCCCGAGTATACCCCCACATACCACTATCATTCAGCCATTACCGCTGTTAGTTTTGTGTGGATCGCTGCTTGGAGTACAAGCCACTTCGAACATTTTATTGAAATTCTTCCCGTCTCGAAAAAACGATCCTTTTCAGGACAATAATGATTTCATATAAAGAAAATCGAAGCTTGATGCATCGGCGAAAGCGCGGGAAATGAATCTATACATCATTTTCGCGCGATATCATAGTAAAAAGGCGTGTTTGCAAATTATCTATATCTACATTTATTTCTGTGTAATTCGATTCAATTTATTTTGCGTTAGATAATTATATCAATAAATAAATCCAAAAGAAATAACTCAGATTCATGTTGTACCGTTTATTAACAACTAACTCTCGATTCGACAAAGCAAAAGAAAAATATTTACGTTTTTTGTAACTACTGAAGTCGCATATCCGGTGAAATTCGTCGTAAAAATAATACTTTGTAAACTTACGTAGAATGCTCTTAACAAAAGAGGAATGTTTATTTTATAAAAAGAAGAAATTTAAAATGCCTCAGTTCTGCTATTTTTACAAGGGCCTTTATTTATTCAGAATGACGTTAAATGAACTTACGGCATACCATTAAGATTAATACTATGAGTGCAATGTATTTATACATAATACCACGTTTAGCGGGTGCTTAACATGACGTTTCCTTGCATCAGGCCCGGACTAAAGCATTTTTGGCTCTAAACTTTATTTTTTTTTATTCTTTAATGATGAAATCCGGTTTCGGTGGGTTTGTGCTTTATATGTCGTGTAGTTAACACCCAGGCAAAATTTACTTTTTTGTTTGATACACCCTGTATATACCTAAAAACAATAACATATGTCATTGTTTAATGTAACAGTTTTATATTAATTTTACACACCTCAATAATTTTTAGTACCTACCTAAATATTATAACAAAATTATAACACAATCGGCGCTGATGAAATATTAGTCCTTTTGAGATGCATAAAACAACTATATTATTCAATTTATTATTTACTGTCCACAGTGTATTCTATATGTAATAATTAACTAGATTTTATTCATGTGTTTGATCTGAAGAGGACCAATACTTCATAAAAATCATTGAAGTCTGGCAAAATCAGTTACAATAACTATATAAAAACATGCCTTCAAATAAATAATTTATTTGTAGTACATCTTATTCTACCATATATATCACAATTCAGTTATGTTAAGTAAATTCAGTTAAGTAATAGTAGTAAGACAAGGCATTTACAAGCTAAAAGTAATATAGATATTTACACTAATTAGTACACAGTAACTAATACCAGCAAAAAAAATATTAACTTCAAATAATGCAAAACATTTGGGATAAATGATGTTTTTCTTTTACCAGGAAAACTAAAGTTATTTAGTGTCAGTCATCATTGTTAGAAACATGACTTTACTTGCTGTAAGCAGTTTGGTCATTTGTCACATATAGATACAAATGAATTTTTTACTAGCCAATACTAAATTTTCACTTACAGTTAGTAAAATTTTAAACAATTTTAGCCATGACTGTACATTCTAGGTCACACAGTTTATGCAACGTGTGTATGGTCCTTGTTATTTATTTAGATTTTAAATATTTTACAACTATTTTTCTATTCTAATAAAAGGCAATTTTGTATTTCGATTTTTAGGCTGTTCAGTAAGATTTTAGTAATCGTCTAAAATTATCTAATTGATTCAACTGCCAATATTATTAATGCATCTGTAATTCTACACTCATGGTGAGTCATTACATACATATGATTTTGCCATATGACGAATCATTAACGAGATCTATAATAGCAAACACCATTTATTAAAAAAAGGCCACATTCATTGAATACACCGGAACTGAACAAGGCATACAGGTCCCTCGTAAAGCAATTTGATAGCCCCGAACCGAGTGGGATCTGCAATCAAGCCCACAATTGTAACGATAACTCTGATAACTTCAGTCAGCAAACCATTGTATGTAAATATACAATTATTACCTTGTTTAATTCACATTTTCTCAATTGTATTATAACGTATGTACCTTCTGGTAAAATATTCTTTATTGTGACTTCTTATAAATTTATTTAACCATCATTAACTTAATTACTTCTATTGTAATATATTCATTAAATTTTCACCATATATTCACTGACAAACATTGTACACTCAATTACAACTGTGAAAGAAATTTCTTTTACCTGAAACAAGCGTAAGTGTGGTGAATAATATAAACAGTTTCATTTCTTACATTATTTGTGTCTTTATAATTCAATACTTACTATGAATGAGACGGTTGAAACCGCTTATATTTTATTTACAATTAGTCTATCATTTTTGGAACACTGGTTAGTTTGGCTTCGGCTACAATCAGCTGTCAAACAGATTATTTACGCTTAGAATAACCCGAAGGTCATTGCACCTTAAGTGCATTTGATCTAATATGTGTTGATATATAGGTACTTATAACATTATTTGTACATAATTTAATCTATTCCAATTTATATTAATTGTTTTCAAATTTCATTAATTACTTAATATAACTCTACTCTACTGCTTACATTTTCATTTTTTACTGTGATTTTTAAATCCAATTTTATTTTATTAAACTGTTGTTATTGAAACCAGTGTTGCCAACCGTAGCGGAATTCCGCTACGGGTAGCGGAATTTGGATGTTGTAGCGCCAAAGCGGCCCGGTAAAAAAAATACATAAAATGTAGCGGAATTGACTCTTGAATCGACCACTTGTTTTTGGGTCACTTTTTCTTATTATTAATTCGTGTTTGTTTTGGTCAATAGTATTTTTACTTACTTGAAAATTTTATGCAATTATTAATAGTTATTATACAGCCATCTGTTCACCAGTAGGTGTAACATTTCATGGAGTGATATTAATATTATAGGTATCTACTGCTTAATACGCTCAATATAACCAATTGAAATCAGTGATTTACCCATATGTATAAAGTTATTAAGTTAGTGCAGCTGTATAGCCCGAAGAAAAAGCGCAATATACGATAAACAGTAAGTCCCTATAACTTAATAATTCGCCTGTTCTTTACATTTATCTTAATATAGGAATATAAAGCAATATTGCATTGTAAACGTAATATGGCAAGCGAAAGCGGGATCAGTGGTGATGATATGCAGGCCCAGTACTGCAGCTACACCAAAAGCTAAAAGAGCGTATAAGGGTGAACTGCAAAAATTCGAAAAAAAATCACGAAAACAACTATTTTCGGACAATTGGTTGAATGATCAACGATTTTCAGGATGGTTGGAGCCATTAGAAGAGAAATCGAAAGCTAAGTGTAGTGTATGTAACGCAATTCTTGGAAGCAAGAAAAGTGATCTCGTGAGGCATTTGTTATCCCAAAGACATACAAACATATAAAAAAAAAAAAGCAATTAATAAAATTTCTGATGTATTACCATTAGCTAAAATTGATAAAAATTCTGTTATAGCTGAAATAAGATTTAGTTTATTAGTAGCTCTACATAATTTAAGTTTTACTTCTATAAACCACATTGTTGAAATATCTAAATCTAATTTTAGAGATTCAAATATTGCTAAAAATGTAAATTTAAAACGTACCAAATGCTGCAGTATAATAAAAATGTTTTATCAAGGACAATTAAAGAAGAATTGTGTTGAAAAACTAAAAAATAAAAAGATTTCAGTTCTACTTGATGAGAGCACTGATATCAGTAATATTAGGTTATTATGTATATTAGTAAGATATATTGATACTGAAAGTTTAAATATAAGAACTGATTTTATTAGATTTAGTAAAAATAGGATCTGATGAAGGTACAGCACTTGGTTTGTTCACTATGTTTAAAAAAGTCATTGCAGATTTTGATATAATATTAAAAATATTGTAGGCTATTGTTCAGACAATGCAGCTGTAATGATGGGAAAGAAGGAATCATTTAAGATTCATCTTTTAACTGAAATCAAAATGTTATTTGTAACAGTTGCATTTGCCATTCAGCCCATCTTATAGCTTCAGGCGCTTCACAAGAAATTCCCAGCAATGTAGAAACGTTTTACAAAACTTATCGTCGTACTTTTCACGTAGTCCAAAACGCCAAAGCATTTTAGAACAATTCCAAAATACATGCAAGTTTCCAAACTAAAAATTATCACTCCAAGTCCAACACGTTGGTTGCACTATTAAATTGCGTAAACAGAGTGTTGGATCAATGGGATGTGTCTCTTCGAAGTATTTAGAGTGGCTGCTTTGAAGACAAGAATCCCTGTTGGAAACTTAATATTTGCAGAATTTCAAAATCCATTTGTTAAAGCATATTTATATTTCCTGAAGTATATTTTACCATTATTTAACCAATTTAATACATTTATTTCAATCAGAAAAGGTACTTATTCATCAAGTACACCCAGAAAGCAAACGTTTGTTAGAATGTTATGTCAGAAATTCATATTACCCCAGTTTATAACAGATGATAAGTTATGTGAAATAAATGTAATGATCCTCATGTATTACTTCCTATTGAAGAAGTTCAAGTAGGAAGTGAAACTACAAATATTTCAACAGGTTGCAATAAGATAGACGTTGACCAGTTTAAACTTAAATGCTTAAAATTTTATCAAAAAGCTGTCAATGACTGCTACAAAAGACTACCCATTCGTGAACTTTTATACAAGAATATATGTTTTTTAAACCCTGAGTGTGTCTTCGATAATAGTATGACAATACGATGTATAACATATAATTGATATTTTCTCGAATAATATTGATAAATCAGTAGTGCCCGCAGAATATAATTGTCTTACCGCATATTTTGATGAACTAGAAAAAAAACGATTGATAGATAACTATCAAAATTACCCCGTTAAATTCTGGATGTACATGCATGATTTTAAAAATTTTCTTGATGAATATTTATTTAAAAATATATCCGAAATTGCTCTTGCATTACTGACTGTCCCACATGGAAATGCTGACGTAGAAAGAATATTTTCTGTAATGGCAGATATTAAAACAAAAAAAAGGAATAGGCTACTACCAGAAACCTTAACCGATTTACTAAGAATCAAATTAGATGTTCACAATCAGAATGCATGCTGCATACATATGCTATTAGTAACACATTCATTGATAAATTTAATAAAACAATGTATCCTTCAAAGGCCAAAGAATCTGATGGACTAGATGAACCCGACTCCGACGGTGAATAATACATTTACGTATATCATAAAAAATAACAGAGTTTTGACTTTGAAAGATTACATTGATGTAATGAATTGTTACTAATAGCATATAAGGATATCAACATATTTTGTATAAGCTTCAAGCTCATATTGTATTATATATATTACATAAAATAAAACATACATAGATACATTGAATATTTCTTGATATTACCCCTATATCAACTATTCTAGGCTTTATCCCTTTTTAATTTAAACATCTTAATGAAGAATTCAATAAAAGGATAAATTCACGCAAGTTGCATTTCATATGCATATTATTCATAAAATTTTAGATTGTAGCGCCGCGTAGCGGAATTTTGTACAAATGGTAGCGCTCGAACAAGATATTTGGTTGGCAACACTGATTGAAACTCTATTGTTTTATTTTGACTATTGTACTAATCCTGTCGATCCTGCATTTTGTAGTGTTCTCGATTCTCTCTTGATCTTTGCAACATCTACGAGTTAGCACCTTCTTTTTTCCAACGCTATCAGCCAAGTCCGTCTCGTTATAATTTATAGTGTTAGCTGGACATTTTCTAAACTGTTACTTATTAGGTTAACTTACCCTAGTAGCAAAATTTAAGTTTCTCACAATTATTCTTAGTAACTTCAACAGAAAGACATCAAAGTAACTAGTAATCTAATACAAAATCATTGGTAATTTCGTGTCTCAATGTTGAAGTTACTAAAAATATTTGCGGGAAATTTAAATTTTGCTGCTAAGGTAGATTATTACATGTAAATAATATAATAATAATATACCACAATTATTTTTAGATTCCAAAAAGATTCCTAGCAATATCAATTTATTTGAATCTGTCGTGCCGTCAATTTCCTTTACCTATATATATATATTCCAACCCCAAAAGAGACAACGTTTTGCAACGCTCGCGACACAAATTCAATTAATTAAAGCCGGGTTGTTTAATAAGCGTTACTCAGATCAAAGATTCCAATTCCGCGAAGAAGCTGTTTCTTCAAGTTCGTAATTTGTTCCCCATTGTGCCCTATAAATTATTTAGGACATTCCTCCTTGCTGGACCAGCCACTTCCGTGACAGCGACAATATGCAATTAGCGTTGAGATTGTCGACAGAAACTTTTCAGTAAGGGCGCTTCGCTATAGGAAGTGAAGCGATGAATGGATTCTCTCTTCGCTTTGGGAATTTCCTTTTTTTTTCTTGTTATAAAACCGCTGCATTAAAAAGCATGTTCAATAGAAAATCTTTACTAATAAATCGCTTCTAATAAAGAATAAATGATAGGTAATACAACTATTACTTACATATATGGGTAGCCAGTTTTCTACCCATTCAAACTATGAAGAGGATTTTGGAAAAGCTATTCGTAATACTTTTTTTAATATCATTTATTCACAAAATTTACAATAATAATACCTCAGCACTACGGCCTTGAAGAAGGCCTCCCCCCTTTCTAGGCTTACACTGTTGAAAATATTACGGTGTTGGCGTTAATTTTGCGCTAGTCAAATATTTTAGTGTTGATTTTTCCAAACTTTGCCAGACGAGTTGACTACGCGTATTTAATAGAACAGAAATGACTAGAATTTCGTGTGAATTCTTTGTTCAGATATGAGGATTGACTATTTTTCTAGACATTTAGAAGCGTCAACCAATCAGAATTTTTCCCTCGGATAGAAATATAGAAAGTCCACCTATTCTAATACAGTATTGCATTATACGCACCACCTGCATTGCACGTGTATCTGTTTTCGTGTTTGATTCTCCGTATTAACATATCCAAACAAACCACCAAATGTGACTGACTTGCAAAGTGTAACCTCGTGTTATTAAACGTTAATTCCAGTGGGCAAAAAAAATTTCAACATCTTGAAGATGTATTGGGAACATCTATTTACGCAATTAGTTTAGACTTGAATCAAATAGCATAAACATTCACTTAATTTTATAATGGTTCTCAAAAAATCATTTTAAAATTGGTACGTTTAAACCAAAAAAAAAGAAACCAAAACTTGCGAATGAGTGGTTTTGTATATTTATAATTGAGAAAACGTCTTAAAGAGAGAATATTATAGCACTAAGAAATAGGAGTTGCATATTAAAAAGACGTTGTGTTTAGAAAATGGTGTATCGCATTCATTTAGTTAAACAGCTAGTAAATTTGTCTAGTCTAGATCAAATAAAATGTGACTAGAAGTATTTTATAATTCCACGTGTCAGTTGGACAAAATAACCCCTTAGCAATAGACAATACTTGACTATCTTTGCTCGTCAAATTTAAACTTCTATAGTTCTCGACAAAATAACACGAAAAGAGTGTGGACCTCTCCTGACTATTAAATTAGTCAAAAAAGTGTTAAAATTTTCAGCAGTGTAGGGTGCCGGAACACACCGAGAGCCGCTGAGAAGTGTTGTCCGAATGGTGACCCAACCAACCAACAACCAGTACCGCATATTGCTGCTTGACTTTCAAGATTGGCAATGATGCACCCTTCCTTCCCAGCCGTACTGCCGGCATATTCACAAAATTTAAGAAGAAAATAAATTGTATAATATAAATAATAGAACTGTGAAAACTAATTAAATCAGTAAATTATTACGAAAGAAAAAACATTCTAACAATTCCGATATTCTATGAACAAAAACAGACAAGCAGATCAATATAGGTAGATAATGTTTCAGTAAAAATATACAAAATAAACAATGGACAAAAAAATTAAAAACCAAAGCAACGCATTAAAATTTAATGAACAGAAAAAAAAAGACCTTAGCAATAATTCAAAAGCTAATTTCTAGTAACATCCTTTAATTAAGAAATTAAAATACCTTGTTCATCTGACAAAATTTCCATCTGCACAAGAAAATGGCTCGATCGCCATCAGAAAGAAAACACATGTAAGGAGTGTACGAATGAAATAGTCCGACAAATCAGCTATTGCCGAACATATTTGCTCGCAGCCTAATCATAAAATTATAATAATAATAATAATAATAAATTTATTGTTTGCAATTAGACCACTACAGAACGTGTCGATTTTGTAAATAATTATGTACAATGTACATTTGTCATAGTAGCCTATAAATAAATAAATAAATATATGGAATAAAAATGTATAAAACAAACAGAAGAGCGTGAGACGAACAAACATATAAATAAATAAAATAGATAAATAGATAAATAGGACATATACATACATACATAAGTATAAGTATATATATCTAGTCTAACATAGATCACAGATTAATAAATTCCTCCAAACTATAGCACTCCTTTTCCATTAGCATCTGTTTCACCCTGATCTTAAATCGACTGGTTGGTAGTGTTTTTAATTCCTCTGGTAATTGGTTATACAGCTGAGGGCCCCAGTAATTTACCGATAATTTGGTTTTGGACAATCGGTGAAAAGATGGTCGTAATTCATTCCTTGTCCGTGTGGTGTACCCGTGACTGTCACCATTTCTGGTAAATTGTGACTTGTTGTTGTGCACATAGAGAACAGCGGTGAGTATGTATACTGAAGTAGAGGTTAGTATACCTTCTCTCTTGAAATAGCCTCGACAACTCTCATTATTTTTCAGGTTGCACAACGAACGTATGGCTCTTTTTTGGAGGCGGAAGATTCTGTTCGCACCTGCTGCCAAGCCCCAGAGGAGTATACCATAGCTTAGGTGGGAGTGAAATAGGGAGAAATAAGCCATTTTTGCTGCTTCATGGGTTGCGATTAAGTTCAGTCTTTTTATCGCGAATGACGCCGCTGCCAGTTTACCGGCTAGATGATTTATGTGTATATCCCACTTTAATTTATCATCTATTGTAGGCCTAGAAACTTGACTGGAGGCTTAAATCCGTGTTTTTCAGGGTGAGAATTATATTTTGTGTTTTATTTATGTTCATTTTTAATTTATTTGCTAGAAACCAGTCTTCTGCTTGCCCAACTACGGCTTTAGACTTTCTTGCTAATTCTATGGATCGGCATCTTTTACGATGATGGAAGTGTCATCCTCGTATAAACATATTTCTCCGTCATCTATGTTACAGGGAAGATCATTAATATAAATGAGGATAACAACGGCCCGAGTATCGATCCCTGAGCTATGCCGTATTTTATTTCGGAGACTGAAGAAAGGTTTTCATTCCATTCAGTAACCTGCTGCCTGCCATGCAGGTATGACTTCAGTAACTCCAAAGGACAGCCCCGAACGCCATAAAATTCCAGCTTCCGAAGAAGGTTTGCCGGACTCACAGAGTCAAATGCCTTGCTAAGATCTAATAGCTTCATTTCAGCATACATACCATCTTCAAATGCGTTATGTATAAACTGGATAACGCTTAATATTCCGGTTACAGCGGAGCGTCCTTTTCGATATCCGTATTGTTTGGAAGTGATGTAATTTTTTTTTTCCAGATAAGTTGCCAGCCTGGAAGCAATGGCTTGTTCGAAAATTTTCGACACAGCCGGTAAAATACTTATGGGACGATAATTTTCGGGCATGTTAGTGTCACCTTTCTTGAAAATTGGCAATACTCTGGCGATTTTCAGTTTACTAGGAAAGATGCCTTGAGCAACGCATTTGTTGAATATATCGGCCAAGGGGGTACTAATAGTAGATCCGACTTTTTAAGTAAATGTACAGAAATGTTATAAACGTCTCTTGTATACTTGGCTTTGAAACCTTTAATTATATCTTCTATTTCTGATGGAGAGATTGGGTGCGAGAAGAAAGTTTCAACGTTGTCTCAGTTTTAACTTTCCTAGCAATTCACATGATGATCGCGTGTCAACCGATTCCATCTGCTATTACTTTCACCGATCTTACTAAAGTACTTATTTAGGTTTTCTGGAGACAATTGAAGAATTTACATTTGTTGAAATGTACGTCTGGTTTCACTATTTATGATTTCCCAAATGGCTTTAACTTTATTATCAGAATTTGATACAAATTGCAGGTTTCGGTTTCGTTTAAGGTTTGATACATGTTCCAGATAGTCCTTTTTTAAATCTCGATAATAATTGTAGCAGGCCGGATCTTTTGTTACTACTGCTACTAGACTCCATGCATCGAGTAAGTTTCTTTTTTTGTTTGTTTCATCATCTCGACATACTAATGGTTTATTACGTTGCAATCTTTTTGCTTTTTCAGGGAAGCATTGCTCAAAGTGCTGCATAAATGTGTTCATGAAATAATCATATGATTTCTGAGCTTCTGGTATTTCCGTGGGTATTTCGAGATCGAGCTCAAGAAGTGTTTTAAAGGTAAGTATATTGCTATCATTTATGCATCTGATCTTTTTATTTTTGTTTTTAGGTACTTTCTCAATCGAAATACTGCAAGATAGAACTTGGGCATAATGATCTGATAGATGTAGATTGATTGTATCGGTTGAATAAGTTGAACTTTCAACGTTAGTGAAGATATTATCTATCAGGGTGCTGGATGTTGTCGTTACTCTGGATGGTGCATTAAAACACATCTTTAAATTGAGAGTTCCAAGTGCATCGATTATGGCTTGGGTTGTTTGGCTTGTAGAGTTATTAAAATTGATGTTAAAATCACCGGCAATAAATATATGTTTATAAACACTGTCTTTGTTTAAAAGATGTAGCACTTCATTAAGTGTATCTTCAAATATTGACATGTTACCAGATGGTGGTCTATATATTGATATTATAATATTTCGTTTGATTTCCACAGCAGCAATCTCAATTTCTTTCTCCACGGATAATGTAACTATATCAGTTCGCTCTATTGCTTGCATTCCATCTTTGAGCATTATGAGTGAACCACCATGAGTACCATTTATTCGACAGTAGCAGCTTATAATATTGTAACCCTCAACATTTATATGGTTTACTTTGAGTTTTGATAAAAAATGTTCACTTAGGCAAATAACATCGATTTCATAATCCCGTGCTCCGATGTGTAAAGCGTCCGTTTTTGTTGACAGCCCTTGTATGTTATAATTTAGAACACTTAGCTTGTTTTTAGAAGTGCCTTCTTTGTCCCCTCGTAGGTCGGATGAGTTTGTTTCTACCTCCCGCGTACGTATTACTCTTTTGTTTCCGAAAAAACCGGACACTTATACCAGACGGCCACCTCATAGGCTCGAAGAGAATGTCGTCGTTTATGGTGTTCGGAAATCCTATTTTAAAAGCATTATAGTTCTCTTTAGTATGATAATCCTGCTTTTGTTGCATTTCCACTATTATGTCATTTGTATTGAATTTTTTGATTAATAGCTGAGCTAATTGTTCATTTGTGTAATCCCGCCGGAAGCGATCAGTGTACACCCACTTTCTTTGTGTTTTAATGAAAACTGCATCGTCTTTACCTTTTCCTATGATTTTCTTTGCGATAGATGTATCTATTTTGTTCGGGTTCATTTGTTCTGTAATGGCCTGTTTTTTATTTCTGCTCTCACATAATACTTTAGGATCAGTTCCCTCGGTTTGAGCATTATGTTTTGCAGTTTCCTTCCTGGTTTTCGGGATATTTGTTGTTGTCGGCATATTGCTGTTGCTGCCTCCAGCAGATGGATCACGTTTCTTGGTAGGGTCCCCATCAGTTGATTTTGTTGGCGTAACGTTGTCTACTAATTTGTTACTAGTTGTATTTATTTTCTGCTTAATTTCATTTATTAACTGTCTTTAATATATTAATTCTTGCATGAGTTGTTCCTTTACTTCATTTATTTGGTCGCTTTCTGTTCTATTATTTTTATCGCCGAAGGTTTCATTGTTTATGTCAGTAATGTTTGATTCATTTAATGGATTATCGTTTATTTCTTGCTGATCTGCTATTAGCAGAGAATATTCAACTAGTGACTTTTCTAGTTGTTTGCTATTTAAGTTGGTTATTCTATCCTTTAGGTTTTGTATCTCAATATCTTTTTGTTTACAATCGGTACAATCCACTTACATCTTTGCAGCAGACTAATTTTCCATTTGTATTAATAAATATTCCGGGAATTTTAACACAACAGCTGTATGATAGTTTTTACTGCATTCTTGACACGAAATATGACTTTTGGTGATAATTGCGCATTTACTACACGCTACAGAATCGTTACTTTGTTGTCGCGTTCGGCCCGCCATATTAACTGATCTTAATTTATTGCAAATATTATTAATTTCCTGTTATGTTAACTCAGAGACGAATCTTTTTTACCTTTTTCTTTAGTGTATATAAAATATTTTTGCCGTACCCGCGAAAAAAGCCAAGTCCCGGTCAACCCGTCGGAGACCGAGCTTCTATCGGTGTTTGGCTTATGTTTACGGTTAGATTGTTTATAATAAAGTCTAATATGGTTCTGACCCCTACCTTGCTTTTTGTTTGCCAAGTACGCACTACACCTTACTATTGCACTTTCACATAAATTTTGTTTTTACTTTCTTATAATCTCTATGTTTAATGATTTTAGTTACGGAGCCGAAGGTTCGTATTTTAGAGGATACGGAAGTTCTAGTGGTAACAAAAAACTATTACAGCCACATGAAAAGGCATCAGGCAATCGACATATTCAAAAACCCAAATCATCTGGACAGAGACTATGAACTCAGATAGGATCGATTGTGGTAAGCCACGCTGTAAACACCCAAGCACGCCATTGGAGCACGCCACGCACCAATGAGAGAGCGTGTAGAGCGACTCAGTGACGTGGAGGGACGTACTTAGGATGTGTTTACAATGGTTGGGGGTCACCCTGGCTGGATTTCAATCGATTCATATTCTATTGTATACCTAATAGATTTTGTGGAAACTTGTAGATGGAAAATAGCGAAAAAAATACTCAAGAAGAAGGAGTAGGTAAAGATAGATTGGGAAAGAAACGTTACAAAATCTCTCTTTNGATGTTGTGCCTGATGACTATAACGTTGAACCAGAAATGATACGATTCGGATTATTCTGGTTCTGAAGACAATGAAGATATGGTGAGAAAATGTAAGCGATAGTGGAAAAAACTTACATATTATATATAATATATTTGTTTATGGATCGAGAGATTTAATATTTCTACTATTATTTAAAAAAGGGAAATGTCCACTATTTTACTTAAGTATTTAAACTTATTAGATTAATTAAAAAAGGATATAATATGTAGCAGCAGACAGCTAGACGATGTCGGTGATGTAGGTAATCTTGCATTTGGCAGGCTTTCGAGGATTTTTCTTTAGAATTTTCCCTTCAGGAAGCGAGATGTAGCAGTGTCACCTACAATCGAAAATGAATATTAGAATTTGACCAGTATATTTTCAATAGATTTTGACAGATCAAATTTGGATCACTTTAATTCGAGTGAACAGTTTTATTTCTTTTACAGAGTATTATTTCTTAAATTTTGTTTAATATGTTTTGATATGCTTGGCGACAATTGTTTGATATGTCAAAGACAGACATGGAATTGCTGGAAATTGGTTCTGTAACAATTCTATGTGTATAAATGGTTGCCTACCTTTTGGGGGCATAGTAATGAATTTTAAGATTGTTGTTTTTTTTATAGTAATAAGCTTTAAAAATTTAAAATGTATTTTTTCCATAATTCAGAGACTCATACCTTTGTTATATAAAAAGTGTAAGGTGATTCCAGATTTTGTAATTTAATTTATTTTCACATCGTTGAAGATCCTTGACAATCCTTGTCGATCACATGGCCATTCTCTATATGTAAAACAATGGAGGTCCTCATTTCGGTTATTTATAACGGTATTTCTCAGACAGTTAGATTTCTTGATGAAGACAATCGTCAGGAAGTCAGTTTAAAACATTTTCAATTCGAACCTTTCAATAACCGAACCTCGTTCGAGGCAGACATATCACAGTTTGTTCTCGTAAAAATTTAACGGGTTTTTCGATAAAATCCAATTTTTATCCAAATTACGACCTAAAAAAATTGTTAATTGTTAAACAAAGTTTTCACATAAATTCTATCCCAAATTACACACGATTTTGGGTAATTTTTCTTCACGACGACTTTTCCGAGTATTGTTCCTGTCCTGAGCGACCCATCCTCTCTGTCTGAAGTACCTATCTTCGATGTACCGAACAGGGCCCATATACGACTTGAACAGTCCTGACCACCGATGATCGCAGAATTCGGCTCTGTAAAAAGGTACTCTCGTTAAATCTTACCTAAAAAATACATTGTATTATTCAATTGCTAATCTAAATTGATTATACTATAAGAAATTTTATTTTAATCCGTTTGAAAAATTGAGGTTAGAAAATCGTTTGTAACATTAGCTAAACGATCTCCAGTCACTATGGGGAATTTGTGTAATTAGGTTTATAAGTATTTGTTATGTTTTTACGTTACGAACCAATATGCCAGTGATTTACCATCAAGGTTGGCTACTCTGTTTCAACGTTTATTCAATCTTAATAACACTCCAATTTGAACGGTCAGAAAACGCGGGATTTTTAAAATTTATTTCCAAACAATTTAAGTAGAAACTATGAATTTGAATCGCAAAAGTGGAATCACTTAATGAAACTTTAGTGTTATTAATTAAACGAACTTCACGGACTGTACCTGAGATTATATCCATAGATTTATTCTGATATTAAACAAGTCAGATTTTGAATTTGATTTAATAAAATAAATACTTTTATTCGCACTTAAATGTTTCATTTACACATAAGGGATTTGAACACGATTAAGACACGACATTATATGCCTGAACACATCATTTAAACTGGTCTAAACATTGATTTTGAGGGAGAGCACAATTGGCCAACATCTCCCACCACAATCCAATGCGTACTGAGTTAAAATATAAGAAAGTAACGAGCTATTCAATATTTTTTTTATGTCACCGCCCATGGATCGGAAATTTCTTGGCCTGGCAGGCCATCTGGCTGGTGAGATAGAACACTTCTAAATCAAAATTATAGAAAATAGATGACACTGGCATATATAAAACTTGATTTTTTTTTTATTCAATTAATGTATTTCTTTTAAAATTTATTTTTTTATTCCGGGCTGTATGCTACTGTGTAGCGTAACAATATATAATATATAATGTCATGGAGAGATTACTTATATTTTACTATTATTTAAAAAAGGGAATGTTACTATTTTACTTAGTTATATTTTTTAAAACTATTAGATATATATAGAAAAAGGGATATAATATGTAGGCAGCAGACAGCTGGACGATGTCACCGGTGATGTAGGAAATCTCTGCATTGGCAAGTCCTTCGAGGCATTTTCCTTTAGAATTTTCCCTTCAGGAAGCAAAGAGGTCAGCAGTGATAAACTACACGTCGAAATGAATATTAGACATTTTGAACATTATATTTTTAACATTAGATTTTGACAGATCAAATTTGGATCCACGTTTAATTCAAGTGAACAGTTGTAATTTCTTTTACAGAGTATTTATTTCTTTAAAATTTTGTTTAATAATGTTTTTATATGCATTGGCAGACCATATTGCTTTGATATGTCAACAGACAGACATGGGAATTGCTGGAAATTGGATTCTGTAACACATTTTATGTGTATAAATGGTTGCCCTACCTTTTGGGGCACAGTAATGAATTTTAAGATTGTTAATTTTTAATAGCAATAAGCGTTTAAAAATTTCAAATGTATTTTTCTCATAATTCAGAGACTCATACTTTGTTATATAAAAAGTGTAAGGTGATTCCAGATTTTGTAATTTTATTTATTTTCACTTCGTTGAAACATCCGATTGTTCTTGCGATCACATGGCCATTCTTATATGTAAAACAATGGAGGTTCCTTATTTCGGTTATAATAACGGATTCTCACAGACAGTTGGACTCCTTGCTTGGAGACAATCGCTTTCAAGTCAGGTTAAAAATATTCAATTCGAACATTCACTAACCGAACTCTGTTAGAGCAGACCTATTTCATTTTGTTCTTGAAAATTTAACGGCTATTTCGATAAAATCCAATTTTATCCAAATTACAACCTAAAAAATAATGGTTAATTGTTAAACAAAGTTTTTTCACATAAATATTATCCAAATTAACCTGCAATTTTTGGGTAATTTTTCTTCAACGACGATTTTCCCGAGTTTCCTGTGATGTTCCGTCTGATTGAGCCAGACTCCGTGACCTGTTTTACCTATGATGTACCAGGGCCCTGTCCGAAATCCGATTCGAACATTCCAGACTACTCCAATGCTCACAGAAGGTATTTCTCGTCAAATCTACCTAAAAAAGAAACGTATTATTTCAATTCTAATCTAAATTGATTATACTTATAAGAAATTTTATTTTAATCCGTTCTGCAAAATTTGATGGTTAGAAAATCGTTTGTAACATAGCTAAGCGGTCTCCAGTTACTTTGGGGAAATTTGTGTAATTAGGTTTATAAGTATTTGTTATGTTTTTACGTTACGAAACCAATATCCAGTGATTTACCATCAAGGTTGGCTACTCTGTTTTCACACGTCTATTTAAGTCTAGTTTAACTCGTTTGAACGGTCAGAAAACGCGGGATTTTTAAATATTAACTTAAACGTATATAAGTAACGAAACTATTGAATTTGAATTGCAAAAGGTGGAATTACTTAATGAAACTTTAGTGTTATTAATTAAAACGGACTCACGGACTTACTTGAGATAATTATCATAGATTTTATGTCTGATATTTAACAAGTCACATTTTGAATTTTTTTTAATTAAATAAAATCACTTTTATCCACTATTAAATGTTTTATTTTACTATATTTGAATCTATTAAGGCACGACATTATCATGCCTAGGATGATCATTTAAACTGGTCTTTGACAGTGAATTTGAAGGAGTGAGGACAACTGACAACGTCCTTGCTTCAGTATCTCTTACTCTTACTGAAAGATATTAAGAAAGTAAGGAGCTATTTCAATTTTTTTTTATGTCACGCCCCACGATCGGAAAATTTCTCGCCCTGCATGCCATCTGGCTGGTGAGAACAGAAACACTTCTAATCAAAATTATTAAAAATAGATGACACTTTGGATATATAAAACTTGATTTTTTCTAATTCATTAATGCTATTTCTTGTTTAAATTTTTTTTTTTAATCCGGGCTGTATGCTACTGTGTAGCGTGACAATATATATATGACAAAAATCGATACAGGTGGTGTACATCAGAAGCTCGCCCTACATCTAGAACACGAAAACACAATATAGTCATAAAAGGTCCCACTTTAAAAGCGAAAGCAAAAATACTCGGTGAGGCTGCGAATCCGTTATCCATTTGGAATTTGCAGCGATAGCATATTACAAGATATTATAAAGTACACAAACAAAAAGTTGACTGCAATGTCGTGACAAGTATTCTGCGGGTATCAACATCATATTAGAGAAATGATATTATGGAACTAAAGGCATTTTTGGGACTTCTTGTATACACGGCAATATTTGACTCCACTCATGAAAATATAGACCGTTTATTCGCAACCGATGGAACTGGAAGAAAAATATTTAAAGCAGTAATGAGCAAAAAGAGATGTGTTACTCTTTTAGCCGCCATACGATTCGATGATACCGAGGGTAGGGCAGAACGCATAAAAGACGATCCAACTGCAGCAGCGTCATTTATATTCAACAACTTTCATAGAAAACTGTCAAAGTGTTTATGCACTAGGTGACTCTGCTATAGTAGACGAAATGCTCGTGAGTTTTCGAGAAGATGTTTAAAGGTTTATATGCCAACAACGGCAAAATACGTAATCAAAATACATGTGTTTCACGGATGCACGAAATAGCTATCTGTATAACGCGTACATCTTTATAGTGAAAAGACACAGATGGATTTGGTCTCAGCGATGAAGATAAAAGACTCCTAAAGCCTACTCAAACAGTATAACGCTTAGCTAAACCACTTTATAACAGCAATCGCAATATTACAGGTGATAATTGGTATTCCCTCAATTCAACTAGTGGATGTTTTTGCGTAGTTGAAATTGACATATGAAGGCACAATGAAAAAAAATAAGGCCGAAATACCACCATCTTTCCTACCCAACAGGAAAACAGTTGAGGGATCAACTCTTTATGGATTCAGGGAAGAATGTACGTTAATTTCCTACGTTGGGAAGGTTGGAAAAGCCACAGTGTTAGTGTCTTCCATGCATGACAGACCTTTCACTGATCCCTCTACAAACAAACCAGAAATCATTTCCTATTATAATGTAAATAAAGGAGGGGTGGATTCTCTGCACGAAAAATGTTCTAAAAGCACTTCAAGCCGCCGCACGCGAAGATGACCTTTAGTAGTTTTCTTCCGACTACTGGATATTTCCGTTGTCAATTCATTCATACTACCCCAGTGCTACAGAGATAATCCAGTAATAAAAGAAAAAAAGTGTTTTTGGAATGCAGCTAGCGCTTCAAATTGTACAAGATCAAATGAAAAGGCGTTTGATAATTACCAGTATTCCACGTGAAATACGTACTACTATTAGGAGAATACTAGGAATGCCAGAAGAGCAGAAAGACACCAATACTGGCGCCCTAATGCTGGAAAAACGTAAGATTTGTCACTTGTGCCCTAGCAAAAAGCATAGAATGACCAGATACTTGTGCCTGCAGTGCAAAAAGCCTGTATGTCTACAGTGCGCAAAACCAAAGTGTAATAACTGCGCTTAAAAACAATGGAACTTGAAGCATGTTGGAGTGCAACATCTTTGTTAGATTTTGTTTTTTTTTATGTTTCATTTATTTAATACTTTACAAACTTAATACCAGAAAAATATGCTGTTCATTTTTTTTTATTTTCTTTTACCACTTAGTTTACAAATTAGTTTCTTTCTGCATAATATTATTTTAGAACTTTTGGTTTTAGATATGTGTATTTTTTGATATTCTAGTTCAGTAATGTTCATAATATTAATGTTAAATAAAGCATTTGGTTGATCTTCATTTTTTGTTTCCTCTTGGCTTCTCAAAAAAAACTAGTCTCTCAGACGCAGGACCGTTTACGTAACATATATGGTATTGGACCAGTTAAGGATTAAAATAACAATAAGTGATAATCATTAACATATACATATTACCTAGCTGTGAGTTTTCTACTTACCTGTTGCGGCAGCCTGTTGCATTGCTGTTGCCCAAACGATTACTGGAAAATATAATAATTTGAGAGACTTCAATAATGTAAGAATAGGGGTTATAAACTCTACTAGCAGCATAATTATTGTTTAATAATTTATCTAACAGTACGAAGCCTAGAAACAAATATTTTAATATTATTAAGTTAAAGTTGCTAAAAATAGCTACAAGACTTTGCAATTTTGCTATGTAGTTGCACATGGTATGTAAATATTGGCATTATTAACGTGAAAAATAATTTTGATTATTAACATACTTTTTTTGTACCATTACCCTACTTTTTAATTTATTTTCTGTACGAGGGGCCTATCGCATAAAAGTACAATTACAAGTTACAGGTGATTTTTTTTTTACGATTTATAAAAATTTGAGTTACAGGCGTTGCAAAAATAAAAAGTACAAAGGCTCTGCTCCGATAAGCTATTGAAAAGTTCCCCTAAAGCTATCCGGCTGAAATTAAAGCAACTGAGTACGACTGTTACCCATACTGTAAATACTAAAAATTAGCTCAATCGATGCCACCCCATTCGAGATATTAGCATAAGGGTGAAAAAATTCAATATTTTTTTTTTCTCGGGAGTTACTTAAGCTATCACGTTAAAAAAATATGTAAGTAAATATGGACATTTTTTGAAAAATTGAGGACTAACTCCGTTCATTCAGTTCAAAGTTATAATTCTTTTCCCCTTTTGAGGGGTGGTTTTTTTGAGTTTGGTTTAAGGTGTCAACTTGGCTTTTTGTTATATTAGACTGTATACATTTAGGTTTACTATAATTTTTTTCAGTTTTTTTCTGTGTGGTAGAACATGTAAAAAAGAATAAAAATATTTGAATGATTTTGGTAGGAGCAATTTGTTATTGGTCCTTTTAGGGTTAAAAATATTATTCATTGATCAATTTCAGGATTATTTGTAAATGTTTCAACCCTAGTAATTATAAAAGCACCGAAATATACAAAAGCATATCGTAACAATAAAATAATATTTGATTCCGTACACGCAGTTCATAGTTATTATTTTCCGTTTTTGAGGGGTGACTTTTTTAGAGTTGGGTTTAAGGTGCCAATTTGATTTTTTATTATATAGGAATATATAGTTATATTTAGATTTATTATATATTTCGTCAAATTGTTTCAGTGAAGTAATACAAATAAATAATAAATCTCTTGCATCCTCTTTGCACGCAGTGAGATCACTGCTCTTGATAACTGGTTCACGGTCGGATCCAAATCCAGCCAGGGCACAGGAGCCGGTATTTGTGGGCCCAGCCGTAATCAAAGGATATCCATAAGCCTGGGGAAGCATATAACGGTCTTCCAGGCAGAGATATTCGCCCTTGCAACATGTGCAAAAATAATTGCACAGGGAGGCTGTATGAGTTGGAGAGTAAATATAATGACTGACAACTAGGTTGCTATTAAGGCAGTCTCGAACGCTATAACTAGGTCAAAACTAGTTAAATACTGCAAACAATCCCTCAATACACTGGCACGAGGCTACACGGTATCTCTGATTTGGGTACCGGGACATGAGGATATAAAGGGCAATGTAATAGCCGACGAACTAGCCAAGGAGGGCTCTAAAAGACACTTCATGGGTTCAGAGGCCGTATGTGGGATTACTAAGGATTCCGCAAGAAGGGAGATCTGAACTTGGTTAGATAAAGAAAGTACAAAGAAATGGAGGTTGACTGAAGGTCAACTGCATACTAAAGCACTAATAGGGGATGGGGATGCTAGATTCTTTGATAACCTATTCAGACGCATCAAGAAATAAGCTAAAACCATTACTGGGCTGGTAACTGGACAGTGTTCCCTGAAAAAGCATCTATACAACACAGGTAGAGTAAGCGAACCGTGGTGCAGAAGATGCCAACTACAGGCGGAAACGAGTTTACATGTAATCTGCACATGTGAGGAATTGTAGGTGCTC
Organism: Protaetia brevitarsis; assembly: GCA_004143645.1. Lineage (NCBI taxonomy): Eukaryota > Metazoa > Arthropoda > Insecta > Coleoptera > Scarabaeidae > Protaetia > Protaetia brevitarsis. Next base: position 409,604 of record RXPK01000162.1, on the reverse strand, counting down.
AGGCAGAAATATTTCAGGAAGGATCTATTGGAGTCCTCGAGGGTTCTTAAGTTTCCACTGGGCAAGATACTGGGCTTTATAGAGAACACCAAGCTGCTCGAGTGGAGGTAAGAGATTTAATGTACGGACCGTACAATGAGCAGCTAGCTAAGTGCCCCTAACTAAATGAATGAATGAATGAATGAAGCTATGTACTTATAGTTGTTATAATTTACTTAATGTTGAACAGAACCGCTATTCGTATTTTACTTTGTTCTTACTGCCAAATAAATATATACATTTGTCATATTTCTTTAATCAATGCCCTGAGACGTGTATAATTTGTTTTAATATGACAATTATTTGATTGTAAGAGTTTGGAGCCTGTTGTTTGATGTAATTATGAATAATAAACAGTAGTATTGTAGAAAGCTAGAAAGTAAGTGTAAAATACATTATTAATAATCGCGGTGATTTGCTAACAAAAATATCTGAAAGAAGAAAACTTAAAATAAAAAATAAACGATGAAAATGAATTTGTAAGATTTTTTTGGAAAAAAAGTATTTGATAAACCCATATGCAGGCATTTCTATACCACGAAAAGTCAAATTAGAACCTTAAATTCAAAAAACCATCTCCAAAAGGGAATTTTGAACTTCGTGTACGGAACTAAACATTATTTTATATTTATTATGAATACACATATGTTAATCATAAATGTAACAACAGATAATGTATCGTATAATAATATATTACTTATTATTATTTATTCTTACAAAATTATTTTTTATACTTCGGTGCTTTCATAACTACTAGGACCTGATTTTTTGCTAAATTATAAATTCTGTTGAAAAATAACCTTAGGAAAAGTGTTTGTAGTATTTTTATTCTAGCCTGTAACATGCTTTGATTTCTAACAACTACCATATGTTTCGAGATATATCCGTACTTTTTTTAAATGGATCATCATCCATCTTTTCACATTTTCGGAGAGTCACTTGTTCAAAAGAATTACAATGACATACGGCTTGGTGGGTATGGGGCTTCAGGTACTAAAATAAAGCGTCGGCTATTAACATCTTTAGTTCCATTACGATTAATCTTATCCACCATTTCCTAACAAAACTACATCCTTCTATGAGCAGGATCATCTCATTTAATTCTTCCACTAAATGTACTTTATACGGATGAACTTATTTTTAGACAAACCAAAAGTATCAGTAAAGTATATTAGGGAGTTTTGTTAGTTACGTTTTTGATTCTTCTGGAAGATTGATAAGAACATCCAAAGTCAAATTAGATGAAAATATCCCACATTTGTTGGGCAAGCAAAGAAAGTTTTGAATTTTATCACAAAATCAGACATACATCAGTCGCAATGATAGTAGATTATATATTCTGTGAGTGCATTCAAGTATCAATATTTACAAAATACTGATACTTTTTAACAATGACTTTAAAACAGGCTATTTACATACATATCGACATATTACGTGAATTAAATTTCGATACTTTATAAGTATATTTGGTAAAATTATATTTGGGTCTGCCAGATGCAGTAGTAGAGTTTTGTCATAAATAACTGTCTCTGAGGTTAGCAGGGAACCTAGCAGGAACCCTTTCTGCACAATGGTAGCAATGGAATACGCACCCGGTCCGATTTAGCTTACAGCGAAAAAATGGGCCAAGAAAATGAGCAGATAGTCAGATTACTGGACAGATTCGACTTGACGAGATTGGCACGGGACTGGTACCACAGCCTAGAGGACATGACATGTGTTGGGCGGGCGGAGGACCTTGCTGGTAAGATCATTCCCTTCCAAGCAGGACAACGCGACCAGACTTAGGAGTCTTCTTGCGCGGAAGAAACTTAGTTCTGAATCATGGGACCAGGACTATTTTAGAAAGATGGAGATGATCCGAAGCTGCGACATCTCAGGTACAAAACGCAGTATCGTGCCTGGTAGATGGTATCGAAGACACGTATATTAAGGCAGGAGCCCTTGCCGTAGATACCGAGACCCTATCGCAGAATTTTGTCGATCCTACCGGCTAACGCAACTGTTATAGATCAACCTTACCCAATTTTAGAAGACCCAATCGATAATAAGAAATTACCCATCCTTATTCAAGCGACAAACGAAAGTACGAGCCCTGTTTGGTTCCGTAAACTAGTGTGTATTTTTTTGCAGTAAAGCGTTTTATTGGTGGCCAACAAACGCTTACTGTGAAAAAGGAAAGGTATATCTATGAAAGCCTATATATAAGATGCGTATCAAAATCTACATAACAGTAATATACTGGAGTCTACATATCAGGCATATTACAAAGTCCATATACCATAATTTATATGTGAGGCACATTCAAATTAACCGTGTCGGGTACATATGATTATTAGTGTGCTTTTGTAGCGGACATTTTTCCATAAATGACACAAATATGAGATGTGTCAGACACAAATGAAGGAACACTTGATATATCACTATTACGTATACGTTATGTTTATTGGGACTAATGAATTACTAGTTGTCAAATGGAAAGACAATAATGTTTGTTCAATGGCAACCAACCACGATTTTATTGAACCTCTAGCTATGGTCAAACGATGGTCAAGAACAACAAAACAGGTAGTTGCTCTAAAGTAGCCTTTGCTATTATACTACAATTATAATGCCGACGTGGGCGGAGTTGACTTGAATGACCAATCCACCAATACCTACAGCATTAGTATTAGAGGAAAGAAGTGGTGGTGGTGGTGTATATTCACTCAAATGAACGATGTGACAATGACCATCGCTTGGAAGTTACATCAACTTTGTTACTCAGGTGCAGCAAAAACAAACTTACTTGATTTCACAAGTATACCCTTATGAGTAATGAGTCTGGAAAATAAATTGTTACCACGTCAAGTTCCCGCTAGCATCAGGCATGATAATGTTGGATATTTCGCCCAAAAAAATTGAGACGCAATTACGCTGCACATTGTGTCATTCGCGTATATCATGGTGTTGCAAAAAAAATGTCTAATAACGCTATGCATAGAAAGAGATTGCTTTGAAAAATACTATACAAAGTAAAATTACAAAAAATAAATATATGTGTTATTTTTATTATTTTTGTTTGATGTACTAAAACCTTGAATTTCTAATTTTTAAATTTTTGGAAAAATCATAATTTTTGTTCTTACATCTAGCCAGTGTACCCAGTTGATACAGGGTCATATTATTAAACAAAAAAAAAACAGGAAAATGTGTTATACTTTTATTTATTCTGTCGATTTATAACAACCAAAAAAACAGCTCCGGATTGGCCAGTCGGAATAATCGGGAATTTTCCGAGAGGACACGACTTTTTAAGGCTCATCATATTACTCTATTAAAGCAAAAATCTCAGACTTTTAAAGGTGCGCAAGATTACAAAAAAAAATTAATTACTGTCAATAACGGTAAAACTCATAATTTCTTTACAAAATGTAGGTACTACTCCTAACAACGAATACTTATGGTTACATGGGTGATGGTTATAGAGAGTATTTCCCGGAATAAGTGGGAGTAAGGTGGAACGGTAATCGTAGATTAATTGAAATTGGATTTGAAATGTATAACATTTCTTCTATTTCAAGTGTGTCGAGTATTTTGGATACATTATACGAGCATTCAACTGAGAAGGTTACGTACCCAATGCGCACAGCAAAGGAAAAACATTTCGATAGTGGCGGTTAACGAGAACATGTTTAACGAATTAATGCATTTCTACTAATAACTGTAATAAATTTAAGTTTTTAAGCTTGCATTGTTTGAATAACATGTTTAGTTTTTGGCGAATCTGGTTCTATTGAATATAAGAAATAATAAAAGTAATTCGTCTATCCTTCCGACTGGTGGCAATATGTTATATTCGTTCACGGTTTTAAAATAATAATTTGTATCAAAAGATACAAAACTTTCTCCTAGCCCGCTCACCACAACTGCAACTAGATCTGGACGTACGTTTCAATAGTTAAGCTAACCAATTATCTGCAGAAACACTGAACTGAATGACCTACACTAAATTATACCTAAAAAGTTATTGTACAAAGATAAACAGGTCATGGCTTGACTGCCCTCATGCTTAACTAGTCACTAATCCTAACTCCATCTGATCTATTACTTCTACTTAATAAACTATAAAGATAAGAATTTAAGGCTCCTAAATCTGAATTCATTAAAATATGTTTATTTTTATATATTTCCATACCCTTATAACAATTTAATTGCACATAGTTGTTTACGTTCTTAACTAACTTTAAATTGTCAATTTTATAGTTTCCTTCAAGCATATGTAGGGCTACACTAGATTTGTCAAACCTTCTAAATTTACGATGCGACAAGTGCTCCTTGTAACGCGTTTTAATTGATCTTTTAGTTTACATACATGATCACATCTTTTACAAGATATTTTTATAATACCTGATTTGTCCAAATTATCTACTTGTTCTTAGGGTCACCTAAAATATTTTTAAGACTATTATTTGAAGTAGTTACTACGTTCAAAATATGTTAAAAATGACAACATTATTATTTATTACTACTTGGTGAAAGTATTTTTACATTTTCAATTATTGAAGAATTGTGTACAGTTAGATTGAGATATTATTACAAATGAATATTCAATAATTGAAGAGGACTGCCACATATTAGAGGCAGACGAAGTATCAAATGGTCAAGAAATGTTAACATCAAATTGTAACAGATGTGAAAACTGTATATAACTTATAACTAAGTTATAAATTACTTAGATGTCGAGTGCTTGAAGGAAAACGTAATCGTTACGACATCATGGCGAGTGGAATGAGAAAGAAGAAAGGAGATAATAAGTTTGAGAGAAATTTAAAAGAAGAAGTTAAACGAGAGGAAGAAACTCCGAAGCGAGTGGAAGATAGGAAAGAGATGAATGAATCAAATGCGCTAGTTAAAGATGAGAGGGAAGAAGAAAGAAAAGGGGAAAAGGGAAAAAAGAAGAGAAAGAAGGAGTTGAGGGTAAACATGAAGGAAGAAAAGTAAAGAAAAGAAAAATGAAAAACATAAAGAGAGTGGCAAGAAAGAAGAGACGTATACAACCACAAAAGTCCAACCAACAAATGACAAAGCGAAGTTAGAAGATCAAGGTGTGGTCGCAGTAAAGGAGGAAATAAAAGAAGAACGGTCAGTACTAACAGTTAAAGATATAGTTGAGGCTCTTTCTATCATCGTATATAGTACACGAAGGATAGAGGGGAGTACACCCCTCGATTTGATAGATATCAGCCAGATGCGTTTGGAGTTACCAGCAGAGGTGGAGAAGTTACCAGTAGAATTAACATTTGAATACGATGAAAGAGGAGGCGAATGGAGTGTGATGGTCGGCAAGCAGAGAATTTTACATATGGCAAAAGGGGAATTAAATTATCCTCAGTTAATAAAAGATGTGCACCATGTAATAATGGGAACCACAAAAGATTTTTTTAGGATCTTTAGAATAAAAACTAAGATTGTATACGGGGGTGAATTCTATAATCGATCCAATGTGCATAGGGTTCGATCAAACTTTGCTTGATAACCCGTACGAGCCAATAAGAACTATGATTATGAACAATATTCAGGCGTTTACTTATGTTAGCGAACCAGTTTACGATAGAATACAAGTCGTGGTCAATCCAATATTAGCAGACTTTCATCATATCACTTGCTGCTATAATGTTTTACTAAAATTTAACTGCATGCATTGTCTTATAAACATCTATTTGGAGCATAGAAATTTATCATGCACACAGGTTTTTTTTGAACGTATTTTTTCAAAGTTAAAGGTTATACTAAATAGGCTAATGCATGTCCCAAGAAAAATTAGAAGCTTTTTTATTAATGTCTGTAGAAAAAAATATTTTGCAAAATATTAAGAATGATGATATTATAGATATAATTGCCAACAAAAAATGTTACAGTTATAATCAGCGTGTTTGAAAAAAATGGTCTTTCATTTCACCTCTTATTATATTTAAAATTGTTGTAGCCTGTCATGCATTGCATAATTAAAATAAAATTAAAGAAATCAACGACTAAAAAACTAATTTATTATTTTGTGGGTATACAGGGTTTTCCACGGAACTGGCTGGTTAGAAGTTTTCCGGCTTAACGAAATTCCTCAGTTTTAAAAAATTGGGGTTTGCAACAAATTGGCCACTTACTTTCTTTCTAAATATTTTCAACCTTTTTTGCACTTCCGGTTAACCGGAAGTCGCCACGAACTTTGTTATTTTAAATGGAACACCCTATATATTATTATATTTTTGAATTTACCATAAAATTCTATGACCATTACCATTAGGGTATCTTATACCTATCTTCAACTGTGTCTAAGATATTACGATTTTTGTTAAAATTTTGACATTTACATTGTTGTATGTAATTGATTAATTCTCACTTGATTTAAGTGTCAGAAATCTCGGACTTTGAAATCAACAAGTACTAACATTGTTTTACCAAAACGTAGAAAAAAAAATCAGTGACATTATACAGGGTGTTTAAAATTAGTGACATATCCAAGAATTTTGAATGTTGCAAAACTTAATTTTTTCAAATAGAACACCCTGTACATTTTCCTATTTTTGGATGTACAATTAAATTCTATACCGATTTGCTGTAGCATTCCCTATACCCATCTTCAGTAGTTTTGTTTTAAATTACTCGCTTTGTTTATTACGCTTTCAAATGGCCGAATAATTTCTATCTGTGGGCCATGACATTAACATCACAACATTTACTATTATTAGTAAGTATTATTGTTATATCATGTTGTTGTTACACGTCGCGTGTTCAGATCGATGAATATTATTGTGAACTTATGAATTAGATAATGAAAATATTGGAGGAGCTTATTCTAACTTAGATACTTATAATTTATTTTAGATTCACTGAGAATGCAGGAAGAACTTATAGAGAATTCGATGTAATTAAAGGAATTTTATTGGTTGTTAATATATCTAACGAATCCAGAAAATTTTGAAATGATTTCTCTTAATAACTTGGTTTCAAATTAAGGAAATGGCATAAACCGATAACGACGAAAACATAAGAAAATTGTTTCACTAAAACGTTAGTGTGCTTGTCAGACAAATGTTTTAAAGTTTTTGATATATTAAAGTATTATAAATAAATTAAAAATTATAAAGGTTTTTATGAAGAATATTTAGATACATGCATACTTAACAAATGCAATTTACAGGCAGCATAAACTGGAACCATGACATAGAGCATCAAAAAAAAAATGCTCAATGTGAATTCCGTTTACGTCCAAGCATTTTATTATTCGACGTCTTAATGTGTCGCCTTATACTTCTTCTCACTTCAACTGGGTCTAATTCATCAAACGTTCTCGTCACACGAATCATTAATATTGCTTGGTAGTACGAAAGTTGCGTACAGTGTGTAATTTGTGTAATGTATTATTTCAAAGTTTTCTGAATTTTATTAGATATATTAGCCGAAAATAAATTCCTATAATTACCGTAAACTTTAAAGTTCATCCAGCATTCTCAGTGAATGTAAAATAAATTTAAAGTATCCAGGTTAAAATAAGTTCCTTCAATATTTTTCCTTATCTAATTCATAAGTTCCATAATAATATGCATTTATCTGAACACGCGACGTGTAACAAACAATGATTATAACAATAATACTTACTAATAATAATAAATTGTGGTGATATTAATGTCATGGCCCACCAGATAGAAATTATTCGGCCATTTGAAAGCGGGAATAAACAAAACGAGTAATTTAGAAGAAAACCACTAAAGATGGGTATAGGGAGTGCTACAACAAATCGGCATAGAATTTAATTGTACATCCAAAAATAGAAAAATATACAGGGTGTTCTATTTGAAAAAATTAAGTTTTGCAACATTCAAAATTCTTAGATATGTCACTAATTTTCAAACAGCCTGTATAATGTCACTGAATTTTTTCTTCTACCGTTTTGGTTAAAACAAATGTTAGTACTTGTTGATTTCAAAGTCGGAGATTTCTGCACTTAAATCAAGTGAGAGTTAATCAATTAAATACAACAATGTAAATGTCAAAATTTTAACAAGAATCGTAATATCATAGAAACAGTTGAAGATAGGTATAAGATACCCTAATGGTAATCGTAATAGAATTTTATGGTAAATTCAAAAATACAATAATATATAGGGTGGTTCCTTTTAAAATAACAAAGTTCGTGGCGACTTCCGGTTAACCGGAAGTGCAAAAAAGGTGAAAATATTTTAGAAAAGAAAGTAAGTGCCAAATTGTTGCAAACCCCCAATTTTTTAAAACTGAGGAATTTCGTTAAGCCCGGAAGAGACTTCTAAACCAGGCCAAGTTCCGTGAAACCCTGTATAAATTGTAAATTAAGAATAACAGTGATGAAGGCCGATCGAAGCTGAAATATTTCCCACGGGCCGCTGAGCCATTCCCAATCCGGCTCTGCAAATAAATATGAGTTTTCTAAAAAAAATTCGACTTTGAATGTTGGTTTTTATTTGGGCCTTAATAGTTAATACACCTCATTTACCATAGACTGGTCATACCTTTTTAAATGCTCGTAAAGGTATAAGGCAAATCCTTAATGAGGAAGCAGAATTAAAGACGCTAAAACAGTATAGGATTCCATTAAAAAAAAATATAAGTCAGGTCTGGCACGAAGTTATAAAACATCCTGTATATGTGTATCTAATTTTAAATTATGAGGCATAAGAACACCTAACCTTTTCTTAATATTTGTTTTTGGTAACATTTATAATATCAAGCTTCCACACACTAATGCGCCACCTGTATATATCGCGTTAGGTTATAACCATTGTGAAGTATTCGATATGCTCCATTTCAGATATTATCAGAAATCTACTCATAGCACGATTTTTTCAAGGAAGATATTTTCCGATTTTGTATAGTACATTCGTCCACGAATACATTGCCAACTTTCACCAATTTATAAACCTTTCTAAGATAGCCCAAAACATTGTTAGCATAATTCTATGTATTATTTTCCGTTCAAGGTTAATTTTTACTGTTTAATATTCACAAAAATCTAAAATTGTTATTTACATAGACGTGCCTCGTTATATTCAAATTACTAGTCTATTATTATAGATAAATAAATATTTTATCTTACCCATTAATACGTAAACCATCTTATTCATCGAGGAGTATGTCACGCTAACATGAAAACTATAACTTCGTCACGAAATTTAATTAATAAAGCATCAAAAATACAAACGTATCCATGTGCAGAACGACGTAAAAATTAGTTAACGAACATGTTAGAATTAAGCCGCAAATAAACTGAAGAGTATAACCAGTTATACATATTATAAATAACGCTGCAAAAAAAGTTTATTATGATCACTTGGTGATGTTTGGTGTTTGAAAGTGGTGATAAGTGTTTATAATAAATGTTTATACTTCCTCACTGTGTCTTTAATATATAAAATCACATCACTATTACTGATAATATATCTAAACCCGTTTTAAGGTGAGTCTTTTTTTTTTCGGTAATGCCCGATAAAGTTATAATAACATTTCCTAGTGTAGTAAATGCCTAAAATAAATTATAAATTAATAATTATGACAATGGAAGATTTATAAAAGAAATTTACCTTTTATTTATATTTATTTGCACTAAGAAATATTAAATATAAAATATATATTGCGCAGGGATGATAAAAACGGAGATTTGATCAATCCCTAAGCTAGATGATCAATTCACGGCAGATGTTAAATGCAACTCTGTTGGGTGGATTTCCCTAAAGAAAAGTACGTGATTTGATCAAATCCTTAAACTGTTTGTGAAAGATGAAATAAACAAGTCAGGACTTTGCACAGCTCTATGTTTCGCTGTTACCCTCTCCTTCACACTTACCGCTCCCCTCCGGCCACCGTGCCGGACAGCGCGCAACGTATAACGTGACGCACACGCACATCGCACGCACTATTGCACACAGCAGTGTTGCCAACGCGTAGCGGAAATTCCGCTACGGTAAGCGAATTTGGATGTTGTAGTCGCCAAAAGCGGCCCGTAAAAAATACATAAAATGTAGCGGAATTGACTCTTGAATCGACCACTTGTTTTTGGGTCACTTTGTTCTTATTATTAATTCGTGTTTGTGTTTTGGTCAATAGTATTTTACTTACTTGAAAATTTTATGCAATTATTAATAGTTATTATAACAGCCATCTGTCACCAGTAGGTGTACATTTCATGGAGTGATATTAATATTATAAGGTATCTACTGCTTAATAACGCTCAAATATAACCAATTGAAATCAGTGATTTACCATATGTATAAAGTTATTAAGTTAGGCAGCTGTATAGCCCGAAGAAAAAAGCGCAATAACGATAAAACAGTAAGTCCCTATAACTTAATAATTCGCCTGTTCCTTTACATTTATCTTAATATAGGAATATAAAGCAATATTGCATTGTAAACGTAATATGGCAAGCGAAGCGGATCCAGTGGTGATGATATGGCAAGGCCCAGTAACTGCAAGCTACACCAAAAGCTAAAAGAGCGTATAGGGGTGAACTGCAAAAATTCCGAAAAAAATCACGAAAACAACTATTTCGGACAATTGGTTGAAATGATCAAACGATTTTCAGGATGGTTGGAGCCATAGAAGAGAAATACGAAAGCTAAGTGTAAGTGTATGTACGCAATTCTTGGAAGCAAGAAAAAGTGATCTCGTGAGGCAATTCGTTATCCCAAAGACATACAAACAATTAAAAAAAAAAAGCAATTAACGAAAAATTCTGAATCTATTACCATTAAGCTAAAATTGATAAAAATTCTGTGTATAGCTGAAATAAGATTTAGTTTATTAGTAGCTCTACATAATTTAAGTTTTACTTCTATAAACCACATTGTTGAAATATATAATCTAATTTAGAGATTCAAATATTGCTAAAAATGTAATTATAAAACGATACAAATGCTGCAGTATAATAAAATGTTTTATCCAAGGACAATTAAGAAGAAATTGTGTGAAAAACTAAAAAATAAAAAGATTTCAGTTCTAACTTGATGAGAGCACTGATATCAGTAATATTAGGTATTAATGTATATTAGTAAGATATATTGATACTAAATGTGAAAATATAAGAGAACTGATTTATAGATTTAGTAAAAATAGGACTGATGAAAGGTACAGCAATTGGTTCTTTCAACTATGTTTAAAAAAGTCATTGCAGATTTTGATATAAATAATTAAAAATATTGTAGGCTATTGTTTCAGACAATGCAGCTGTAATGATGGGAAGAAGGAACATTTTAAGATTCATCTTTAACTGAAAATCAAATGTGAATTTGTAACAGTTCATTTGCATTCAGCCATCTAATGCTTCGCCGCGCTTCACAAGAAATTCAGCAATGTAGAAACGTTTTTACAAAAATTATCGTCGTATTTTCAAGTATCAAAAGCCAAGCATTTAGAACAATTCAAAATAATGCAAGTTTCCAACTAAAAAGTATCATCCAATCACATTGGTTGGCCTATTAAATTGCGTACCAGAGTTTGGATCAATGGGAGTGCTTCGAAGTATAGAGTGGCTGCTTGAAGACAAAATCTGTTGAAACTTAATATTTGAGAATTTCAAAATCTTTGTTAAGCATATTTATATTTCTGAGTATATTAACCATTATTACCATTTAATACATTATTGCAATCAAAAAGGTACTTATTATCAAGTAAACCCAGAAGCAACGTTTGTTAGAATGTATGTCAGAAATTCATATTACCCCAGTTGATAACAGATGATAGTTATTGAAATAAATGTCAATGATCCTATGCTATTACTTCCTATTGAGAATTAAGTAGAAGTGAACTACAATATTTTAACAGGTCAATAAGATAGACGTTGACATTAAACTTAAATGCTTAAATTTTATCAAAAGCTGTCAATGACTGCTAAAAGACGACCTTCGTGAACTTTTATAACAAGAACTATATTTTAACCTGAGTTGTCTTCGATAAGAGTATAATACGATAATACATATAATGATAATTTTCCTCGAATAATATGGATAAATAGTGTACGTTGCGGCAGAATATATTTCTTACCATATTTTGATGAACTGGAAAAAACGATTGATAGATAACTATCAAATTACCCCGTTAAATTCTGGATGTACATGCAATGATTTAAAAATTTTCATGATGAAATATTTATTAAATAATCCAAATTGCTCTTGCATTACTGACTGTCACATGATACCTGAGTAAAAGAATATTTCTGTAATGGGCAGATATTTAAACAAAAAAAGGAATAGCTACTACCAAACCTTAACGATTTACTAAGAATAAATTAGATTTCACAATCAGAATGCAAAGCTGCAATAATATCTATAGTACAATTCTTGATAAATTTAAAAACAAGTATCCTTCAAGGCAAAGAATCTGATGCTAGATAACGACTCCGACGGTAATAATACATTACGTATATCAAAAAATAACAGAGTTTTTGATTTGAAAGATTAATTGATGTAGAATTTGATATAATAGAAAATAAGGATATCAAATTTTGTCTAAGCTTCAAGCCTATTGTATTTATAATATTACATAATAAAACATAACATAGATACATTGATATTCTTGAATTACCCTATATCAACTTTCTAGCTTATCCCTTTTTATTTAAACATTTAATGAAGAAATCAATAAAAATGATAAATTCCGCAAAGTGCAATCATATGCATTATTCATAAAATTTTAGATTGTAGCGCGCGTAGCGATTTGTAAATAGGTAGCGCCGAACAAGATTTAGTTGGCAAAGGCACCAGGACACGTAGGCTATAAATTACGCGAGGAAGTGCGTGCATTTTTCTATTATTGTTTTGTATATCTCTAGTTTTATCAAGTACTACCGTAGAAAAATGGTTCAGATAAAGAAAAAAATCAAACTCTGACCGAATTTTATTTGAAGACCAGTTTAATGAACTATCAACAACATTTTTGAACCACGGCATGATACAGAAAACCTTTGTCGACTGCGAAATATAGAAAGAGCTATCAAGTTTGAAAATTTAAATAGCACACAATCTTAACTGAAGGACAATAAAAGTACTATTATGAAAAAAATACGATATTTGAAGTAGTATAAAAAATCTTTGATTTGAGAGAAATCTGACTCCCCGATTCAGTGTAAAAATAAGTCCAACGGAAATTTTACCACATAACTTCGGGAAACGCTCATCACTGGTCCACGGAGGAAGAGTAAAATGCTGTAACTTTGAAATCGAAATACCTAACTACCTACTTCAGTTGTTGGAGTTTAAAGTGTGCACGGTATGTACAGTCTAAAAAAAAAATTCCAACAAAATGGAATGTTGTTTATGCCCAATTGTATCTGACTCAATTCAAATCGGGAGTCGATTGTAGATTACAGTCGATCCCCAGACAGAATACAGATTGCTATTACCTGACGAGGCCGACGAAATTCAGCTTTCTTCGACGTTTGACTTCAAAAAGAGGCTGCGTGGTAGTAATGGAGCTATAAAAATATTTTGAAGTCGTTGTCCCATAACTAAAAGCGAACAACGGCCGTGAGTTTACGGCTGCTGTCATAACAAGAATTAACAAGCTATGCCAACTGCAGAAATATAAAGGTAAGGCCAGACATCGCAGCAGTCAAGATTCTGTGAGCGATCAAATCAAGATGTGAAGCATGTTCGTGCTTGGTAATTGACAATGACCCAAAAAATGGTCTAATAGTTGTTACTTTGTCAATCAAAAGAATCCTCTTTCATCGAACATTAACGATACTTCAAAGGCTTTATCTTGGAACAGAACCAAACAAGGAACTCACAATCTAGTCATAACTTCGAAGAGTTGCTTGAAAAATGTTATCGGAAGAGGACTTGGACTACTTCTTAACCAGCAGGACATGAAATTATTTAAAACCAGAAGACTTACCAAGGATTCTTAGAGAAATACGCGGTTCAACTTCAAAAGATCACCACATCTGATAATTATACACAATGCTTCACTTCAATGATGCTATCAGTTTGCAAATCTAATTCAACTCCTTTAGTGTTACCTCATCAGAAGGGGAAGCAGCTGTCAACAACAATAAAGTATGTTGTGTTGTTTGTGGAATGGAATCCTACTGTCGAGCCATTCATGTGACATTGTAAAAAANATTAATATAAATGTAAATAAAGAGTATTATTAGTAATAGATTTATTATACATACGTTATGGAGAGATTACTTATATTCTACTATTATTTTAAAAAAGGGAATTGGACTATTTACTTGTTAATTTTAAAACTTATTAATATAATAAAAAGGATATAATATGTAGCAGCAGACAGCTAGACGATGTGCCAGGTGATGTGGTTATCTCTGCATTTTGGCAGGTCCTTCGAGGGCATTTTCCTTTAGATTTTCCTTCAGGAAGATAGACAGCAGTGATCACCTACACATCGAAGAATTTAGAATTTGATAGTATCTTTTTTACAAAGCTATTGGCAGATCAAATTTGGGATCCACGTTTAATTCGTGTGAACATTTAATTTTTTTACAGAGTATTATTCTTTAAATTTTTGTTTAATAATGTTTTTATATGCATTGGGCAGTCAATTGCTTGATATGTCCACAGACAGACATGGGAATTGCTTGGAAATTGGTTCTGTAACATTCTATGTGTATAATGGTTGCCTACCTTTTGGTGCAATAATTATTTTTTAGATTGTTAATTTTTTATAGTAATAAGCGTTTAAAATTTTCAAGTTATTTTTCTCATAATTCAGAGCTCATTACCTTTGTTATATACAAAGTGTAAGTGATTCCAGATTTGTACTTTTATTTATTTCACTTCGTTGAAGATCTGACATGCTGTCGATCACATGCTCTTCTCTTATGTAAAAAATGGAGGTTTCCTCATTTTGTTATATTCGGATTTTTCAGACAGTTTGTCTCCTTGCTTGGAGACAATCGCTTTCAAGTCAGTTTAAACAATTTTCAATTCGCACCATTCACTAACGAGGCTTTGTTCGGGGCCGAGGCATGTTCAGTTTGTTCTCGTAAAATTTAACGGCTATTTCGATAAAATCCAAAATTTTATCTCCAAATTTCAATCAATAAAATAATTGTTAATTGTTTAACAAAGTTTTATCACATACATTTTATTCCAAATTTACACACGATTTTGGTCGGTAATTTTTCTTCAACGACGATTTCCCGAGTAATGTTTCCTGTCCTGAGCGACCCATCCTCTCTGATTCTGATAGTACCTATCTTCGAGTGTACCCGAGGAAAGTCCATATCCGACCTGAACAGTCCTGACCACCGATGATCGCAGAATTCGGCCCTGTAAAAAGGTACTCCTCGTCAAATCTACCTAAAAAATAAAACGTATTATTTCAATTCTAATCTAACATTGAATTATACTTTATAAGAGAATTTTATTTAATCCGTTCTGCAAATAAAATAAAATTGAGGTTAGAAAATCGTTTGTAAGATAGCTAAGCGGTCTCCAGTTACTTTGGGGAAATTTGTGTAATAGGTTTATATGTATTTGTTATGTTTTTATTTTACAAACCAATATCCAGTGATTTACCATCAAGGTTGGCTACTCTGTTCACACGTCTATTCAAATCAACATAATCCATTTGAACGGTCAGAAAACGCGGGATTTTTTAAAATTTATTTCAAAACGTCATTATTTAAGTACGAAACTATGAATTTGAATTGCAAAAAGGTGGAATTACTTAATGAAACTTTAGTGTATTAATTAAACGACTCACGGACTTACCTGAGATTATTATCCATTAGATTTATATCTGATATTAAACAAGTCTCATTTTGAATTTTTTTTAATTAAATAAAATCACTTTATCCACTATTAAATGTTTAATTATACTTAATAGTTTGAATACGATTAAGGGCACGACATTATCATGACTATGAGATCATTTAAAACTGGTCTTAAACATTGAATTTGAGGGAGAGGACAATTGACAACATCATCCCTACCACATCCCTATGCGTACTGAGTTAAGATATAAGAGAGTTACGAGCTATTCAATATTTTTTTTTTATTGTCACCGCCCCTCGAATCGGAAATTTTTTCGCCCTGCATGCCATCTGGCTGGTGAGACAGAAACACTTCATAATCAAAATTATAAAAAATTAGATGACACTGGTATATATAAACTTGATTTTCCTAATTTCAATTAATGTATCTTCTTAAAATTTATTTTTATTAATCCGGGCTGTCAATCTACTCGTGTAGCGTAACAATACATATAGTTACAGATTTTGGAACA
Organism: Protaetia brevitarsis; assembly: GCA_004143645.1. Lineage (NCBI taxonomy): Eukaryota > Metazoa > Arthropoda > Insecta > Coleoptera > Scarabaeidae > Protaetia > Protaetia brevitarsis. The sequence goes on along the minus strand of RXPK01000162.1, from coordinate 393,308 downwards.
TTTGGGAAAAGCGGTAGATGGCGGCACGCCGTTGATGTCCTATCTCGATTTAGAATCATTAGGCTTTATAGTTAGGGACTACTACATACAAGTTGGCCCTTCTTACGTATCGGCAAATAGTATTAATTGCAATAGTTACCCAAAAGTCAAGGGTCCGATTCACATCCGTATACATAAGATTACCTCGTAATTGTAGGTTGAGGCCGGGAAAGGAGAGGCTGGATACGCGATGACGTTGTGATGACGCGCCACGCGATCATTCTCGTGTTTGTTTACATTGAAAGGTTAGTATTGGGTATTCCTGTTATAAAAAAAGAACTTGAAAGTATTATGCAAGGCACGTTCTTGTTGGACAAAACATTAATTGAAACATTCTTGGGGAATGGACCTAGGAGATGTAAAATGAGTTTCAAGCCGAAATCAATCATTTGGTTGTATAATGTTCTGGGGCTAATGGATGTTATTCGAATCTTGAGAAGAACATGTGGGGAGTCCGACCCTCAAGTTGCTGTTCTGGTCTAGCACAGGGCGGATCCTTGAGATCTCACATAGATTTTCTTCATTCTGGACCGTTGATGTACCCCTGCTGTCAAAACCAACGCTAGTCGTACTTAGCCAAAATTCCATTTCAAGCCATAAGACTTATGTATTGGCGCAATGAGATGTCAACTCCCACATATTGCACTACTGGTAGAGTTGCCTATATTCCTCTACACACTCCGCTGCAAACAATAGCACAGACAATATATGGCTGGGGAGTAATATGACTGAATAAGAAGGTTAAACATGAGGTGGCAATATTTGGCGACTACTATTCCTCGTCAATAGTATAATATCTGGAGAAGGACACAGGTGCCATATTTTATACAAACTTATATTGAATTGACAAAGTACAAAAAGATATTTTGTAACATAAATATTCCATGCTTCCAGTACGATTACTATCTTCAAGTAGCACCAGTACTAGGTTTTTACCATTTGCTGGGAAAATAATTTACGAGATTGTCCAGGGAACAAGTAAACTAGCCGTTTCAATATTATTGTGCGCCTAAGTGACCTAGTTACATTCGATGCATACACAGACGCATTCCCAAAACCAAGAGAACCGGAGGGCGTGGGGAATAGGAAGTATTTATTCCGCGTTTACAGATCTTCATTAAAGATAAAAAATTAGACGTGAAATTAATATCTGTTGTGCTGAGATGGTGGGCGTGTTTGAAGCGCTGAACATCGTAGAAGATCATGGATTCAGAAAGGCTTTCATTTTTACCGACTCCAAAAGTGCTCTAGTGGAAATAAAGAAGACCAGGATGAATGGTCAGTCTAATAATTATCGCCTACTTATTAGACAAAAATATTTAAATCTTTTAAATCAACGCTTCATTATTAAGTTTATTGGGATACCTAGTTACAGGAAAATTAAGGGCATGAGAAGGCGGATAAATTGGCTAACGATGCAATCTTACAAACCCAAGTTAATACAAACTACCGAATAACATACATGGACCTTTACGCAAATCTACGAAAGCAGCTATATGAAGAGTGGCAGTGAGAGTGGGATGGCTTTTGTCGGGAAAAAGCTAAATTTTACTATACAATTGGACGAGTGATCCAAAGGAAACCATGGTTTTACAAAGTTAAAGCCCCAGATTAGATTAGATTAGGATTAGAGTGACCTATGAACCTGTTTCACCGCGACCTTTTCGGATCTCTTGTTGAGCTCCCCCTTTTTTCCTATTTGATGCGCTCTCTATTTGGTCTCTTAATTTAGGCTTTCATCTTTGAGAGAGCGGTTTCTTTATGTAGCACTAGCTGTGGGCTGTTCCTTCCTCCAACTAGAAACCTTGTTCTCGCCAGGCCTTCACATTGGCACAGCACATGAACTGGTGTTCTTCCTCTCTGGCAAGTTTTCTACAGTTGATCATGTGAGGCCTATTGTGTACATATGTCTATTCAGTCTACAATGACCAGTCAGCAGAGCTACGATCATTTGACAGTCTTCCTGTTTTTATTCTCAGTAGATCTCTTCGTGAACTCAGGCCTCTGCTTCCTTTAGGAACTCTTTTGCCTGTCTGTGTCTGGTGATTTTACCACAGTTTCTGACTGATTATGTTCCATTCATTGAGGATTTTTTAATTGCGATTTAGTAGTGCGGAAAGAGAGGGACGGCTGCAACGAATGGCCTTGACGAACTCGCCTGGCTACCTCGTTCGCCGCCTCATTTCCTCTCACGCCCGATGTCAGCGCCCAGGCCAGGGTTACTTTCGCTTTGGGTGCCTGCCTCATTTATGGGCACTTGCATAGTCCAAATCAGCTTAGAGTCAGGCTTGAGTGAGCCTAATCCTTTAGTGTGGACTGACTGTCAGAGAAGATAGCGACGCTTTACCTGGTCTGGTACATCTTTCTATCTCTCGGACGCAGTGATGAATTCGAGCCAATCCTCAGCTTGGTAACATCAGTCGTGTCTGTTGAAGGCTTTACCGAAAGAGCCTCTTTAGGCTCTTAGTGTATATTCCCGGCTCCAACGCCCTTAGCTCCTTTTAGAGCCGTAGTATACCAGTTGAGTCCGCTGTTCACCGGAGTGATCCTGCCCCCAGTCCTTCTATCTGGTATTAGTAACCTGATATTTTCTATCTAGGTTAAATTTCTGAACCATGGCTATCACATGGCATCCTAAAAGGGGTGCCTCCTTGAGTTCCTCTACAGGTTTTTTATAGTCCGCGCCATGCGATTCACTTAACGGTACTTGACTATGCAAAAGCCTTGTGCTGTGGACTTGCGACTCCTTGTATATAAATAGTATTGGTGGCGGTTTTTAATTATTTCAATCGGGGTGGTAGGGGTGATCTCAACGCCCCCGTGGCGCACAGGCACGCCAACCTCTGCACGTCACCCAACGCTTTGGCCGCCCCCACCTGCCGCGCTTTTGCCACCTACTTAATGCTTCATACCGTATCATGGTCTAATACCTTATGATACCATAGAGTCATTTGGGGTAAGTGCCCATTTTTTCCACATCAGCCTCCTGCACCTAACCTAGGGCGATGGTGGCTTGCTGGTCAATTTAATATTTGCCTAGCTCATTTTTTGTGATATGTGGAACTTCCATGAGTGCCTTTGATCAAACCATAACTCCCAGGGTATTTTCGCTCTTTACATATGAATCCTTTCGCCTCTTTCACTAGTGAACTGAAGCCTTCTAGCTTTCTTTTCTTGTAATGTGACTGTGTTTTTTGAGCATTGACTGTATAGTCGCTCTGTTTACACTATTGTCAACCGTGTTTAGAGCGGCTTGCATACGCTCCACCAGAACCTTTGGAAACCGCTCAAGTTAAAGCCACAAGAAGATTTATTACCTCCTTATGTAGAATAAGCAATATCTAAGCAATGGTTAACCAAAAACCAATCTATAAAACCATAAAACTGGATCATGGGCAAAAATAGACTCGAGAGCGGAAGTTAAATATCTAGGCCTTACCCTAGACAATAAACTTCTATGGAACAAACATGAACTTGAAGTAACCAACAAGACCAGAAGAGCTCTGATGGTGTGCAGAAACTTTGTAGGGAAAATTGGGGATGCAACCAAAAAATACTGCTTTGGATATATACAACGATAGTGAGATCGATCATCACCTATGCATCAGTAACATGGAGCAAAAAGAACTTAATCTGGCCACCGCGAGAATAACCTCTCGAAAAGTGCAAAGATTAGCATGTGTATGCATAACGGGGCTATGAGAACCTGCTCAACAGCTATTGAAGTTAGTATTGGATCTTGCCCCCCTCCACATTGTAGTAGAGGCGTGGCGAAAAGAACCGCACTAAGAATGGTCAAGGAAGAATGATTAGGCATAGGCCTCAATCTCCTGAGCGGTGATCAAACCTGGGATATTGCCCCGGATGATATGTTAAAAAAATTAGCTTTGTGAAGGAAATTCACCACAAAGCTAAAGTAACAGGAGCGAGTGGGATCATAACACCATCTTGAACTTGAATAGAAATGCCATCAAATGGTTATACTGATTGCTCCAAAACGCAGAAGGAACTGGAATAGGAATATATGGGCCTAGAAACTACATATTTCGAAAGCTTGGGAAAATACCCAAGTATATTTCAGGGCGAAATAAACGCTATTGGAAGATGGTTCAGTTCATTACGGATAGGAACTATCGGAAGCAGGAGATTATCATCGTGTCTGATAGTTCAAGCAGCCATCAAGGCGCTGAACTCATATGAAATCAGCTCCAAGATGTCTGGGAACGCCTAGGAAACTAAATGAGCTAGGCAAAAGAAATAAAGTAACAGTCCTGTGGGTTCCGGGTCACACACGAGTGGAAGGAAACGAAATAACGGATAACCTCGCAAAAAAGGGGCTGGAAAGGCTTTTGTAGGGCCTGAACCCTTTTGCGGGTTAAGTAACAGTACAATACTGAAGAAACTAAAAATGGAAATGGAGCAGAGAAAATCCAGTTACTGGGAAAATCTCCAGGGAATGAGGCAAAGCAAAATTCTTCTGGGAACTTATAACCAGAAGAGGTTTACAGAATGCATCAACCTGAGTAAGAACAATGTTCGCATATTAACAGGAATACTTTCAGGCCATTGTAGACTGAAAAGGACACCTGAGTAAGCTTGAATGGAAAAAAGATCCTGAATGCAGATTTTGTGGGGAACAGGATGAAACATCCATCCACCTCCTCTCAAACTGCGTAGCACTGTGCAACTCGAGGGCATTGCAGTTGGGAGCATGTCAAATCGAAGAGGGAGACTTACCTAGACTGGGGCCCTCTGACATCCTACACTTTCTAAAAGGAATAGGATTGGAAGGCCAGCTGTAAAGCAGCAAGAGTAGGGGACACAATAGATCTTTTAGGTCGCAGTGTAACACCATCCTTCTATTTACATACATTACATACATGTAGAATAAGATTGAATCATAACTTGGCTCCGCCGCACCTATATAAAATCAATATTAAGGATTCCCCAAATTGTAAATGTAATGAGGTCGGTGATATAGAACATATCCTTTTCGGTTGTGTGACCACTATGGAAGATTCCCGAAAACTATACCAATCACTAATCAAAACTGGATTGGACACTCCGGTATCTCTTCTACAACTACTCCAAAATATGAATTCAGATAGATTTAATTTACTTAGAAAGTTTTTGGTTGACAGTAACACTAATCTAAAAATTTGCTTTAGACCTGAGCTTGTAATACCCCCCCCTGTAGCGGCTTCTCTTGTCTTTTGCATCGTTATGTTTTTTGTTTTCCGTGGCCCGCTTCTGTGTAGCTGCAACGGGCCCTGCAGCAAGAAGAGTTTTTCTTTTGTGTAGGTATGTCTATCCCTTTCCTTAAAAATAATGATTCCATTCTAGCAACTGGTTTATAAGCAAGCCCCGGTTCATCAGTAGTTAGTAATGCCAGTGGTCCGAGTTAAAAGGTGCGCCTCCAATCAATTCTGTGATGGTTTTTGCCAAAAGCCAAAATAATTAAAAGAAGAAGAAGTATGTTATGTGCCCGGCTATTAGTCGAGTGGCTTGCACACTCGGCTATCAGTGCGGAGTCCGGAGTTCCAATCTCGCTCTGGGGCCCTGTTCTCGAACTTGAGAGAAGTGAGTTGTTCGCGTAGGAGAAGGAGCAATCACATCCTACGGTCACTTCTCTCGGTGGTGCTAACCCGTATTCTTGACACCAAGCGATAACGCAAACCTATACTATTCCTACACGATCCGCGGTATCGGTGTTGCCATATATTTTGTACTGTTGTTTCTAAAAACATTTGTTCAATATGAAATTTCCCGCTGCTATGAAATGATTGCACATTTGATAAAATCCGTATTTGACTCTATGTGAGTTGTTAATATAAGGAAAAAGAAATGAAACAAGGTCTAGATCCTCACAGATTTTTTTAATAACACAGCGATTGCACATTTATTTGTCAAATTTGCAGTGGTGAATATATTACGTGATATTACATATCCATCTACCACAATCTAATTATTAAACAAAATCAGGCAAAATGTCCACACCACGAAGTGGTGCAGTAACGACTACTCAAAACGAAGCTCTTATTGAGTTTATGCAACAAAACCCAAATTTGCAAAGCGGGCAATTCACAAAAGATTTTACATTTAAGAAAACCCAACATTTGCCAGATTTTTTTTTATTATTACAATTCCATTCCATGCCAGAAGGGGCTATAATAAAAGACTGGTGCCATGGGCGTAAAGTAATATAAAATGTAATATCTGTTATTTATAATTCACAAAGAATGTTTCATAGATATGGCGGGATACGAAGAAAAATGCGAAGGCCAAAGATGCTCAGCTAAAAAAGCATCCAGTTGAAACAGGCGGAGCTGAATCTTCAAACATTATACTAAACGCAATCGATGACAGGATCGTAGATGATTTGGCTAAAACCAGCAGTACTACGCTTCCCGATTCCTTCTTGATAAGTTCTGTGGCCATAAAAATGTAAAGCGACAAGTACCTAATAAAATATATATTAAAAACTTACATTATTAAATTGCATAAGTGATAACATACCTTAGTTTCTATTGACAAAGCAGATGCCCCCGATGGTGGATTCATAAATGAACAGATCAGTTCTATTAGTCCCCGAGTCAGTTGTTTTGTTAAACGAAATTTTTTGACAAATTGTGCGTCTGGCATATCGAATGCATTTTGTCTAACAACCGTTCTCACTCTTGGGATCTCTAGAGCTTGTTCCTTAATTTCCAAAAAAACCAAATTGACTTGATTAATTATCAACACTTCCTCCACGTCCATTTTTGAGAAGTGATGATAAAACGAACGGTGATTAATATAAATTTTCTTATATTCATTGAAATATACGCCGTACCAACAATAACCTAACTATATGCAAAGCAAAGATGGAATAATAATAACAATGTGAGCAACGTTAGCTTCTATCGCCCACTTCGCGTGTATTCATTACTCTTGAAATCTTCGCTTTCGCCTACTCCGGACCAAGCGAAGTACGTTCTCTCAACTCTGAGTAGATGTGAACATGATGTGAACACGGTAAATTTCAAGAATACGGCGTTTCTAAATTTGAGAGAAGCACGTCATAACCACGCCCTCTATCTTACGAAAGTCGTGCGAAGTTTGTGTTCTCACGACTCAAGAATAGGGCCCCTGGTCAGTTACGATCATCGGATTTTTCCTGGGTCGTAATGTTGATTAGGATGGAGATTTGGCTTTGCGGGTCCTGATAAGCATCGGCTTAGGCCTTATGCCGTTGAAAAAAAAGTCATATTAATTATAATTTATTGCAAATGATTTCTCAATATATTTTTCTTAACTCTGCAAGAATATTTTGGTTTATATTTTTGTAAATATTTATTTTGTATAAAAAAATAAAGGTTTAATTTTTGCTTTTGTACATTTGGTGCGTAGGACTAATAATATAAAATAGGTAAAATATGCATACATATTAAATACCTATTTAAAATAATAATACATATATGTATATCTAAAATCAAAAATGATTCAGTTAGTATCTAAGTTGAACGCTATAACTTCTATTAATATATCTGCTTTTATGTAAAAGGTAATTATATTACGTAGGACATAAAATAATTGCATCGAGGTAACTGCTATATGCATCCATTCACACCAAATCAAAAGCAATAATATAATTCATAATCGAGAACGATATATACTTCTACTTTATCTAATTTTAGAATTCATTTTTTATTTTTTGATTTTAATTATTTACTTTATTTACTATATTATATTTTTGAGGTACTATTGAATATTAACTTGCATGGTGAGTGTGAAGAAACAAATTCTTCTCTTTTAGACATCACCATTAGGTATGTTGTTCTTTTTTATTTTCCGAGAAAGTTTCATATAGTTTCTCGTTATCGATGTTGTACATGCTAAACAACCAAGATGTATAGGTTACTGTCTACACATAATTTTAGTTCGTTCTGGCAAATTAAATAGCTTTGTATGATTGCATAACAAAATTCCAATTTAAAAAAATATCTAACATTGATTTACAATATGGAGTAAATATTTCAATTGTACACTGAGAAAAATGGGCCAAGTAAAGTGTTTACTTGATAAAAAATTATTTACATTACATAAAGTTTTACTTGGAACTATTCTCGTTAATTAATACCTGCAACTAAACCCAGTTTCCTGAATGCTAGTTGCTACTGTAAATAGTGCTTTTATTAACGGCTATTACACAGCCTACCTGACGAATTTGTGGTAAGTAACGTATTACTTACGACTACTGGTACTGTATCTAACTACAGCACATGGTTAGTAGAAGTAACAGGAATGCTTATCCCTATTAAACTCATGTATTTTCTTAAATAAGTAACAACTTGCCACAACTATGATTATTTGAGTTTTGCTGCCATCCTGTGATTGTTTTACTAGTCCTGATTGGCTAATGCGGCGGAGTAATAAAATAGTCCCCGAGACTGCTACGCGCGCAAGCGTGGGCTAGCGTCAAGTAAGAGTTACGGACGTGGGAAAAGGTCGTCGAAAAAGAATGGCCAAGGAGTACGGCCATTGTAGGCCAGTTGGAACGCAAATATATTAAAAATACCGGGTAGGTTAACACAAGGCCCCATCCGTATGAAGAATCCCAGCGAAAGAAGTACCGAGCCTATAAGCAATCGTATGTTTCAAGATTGTAGTTTTAAACCACGTAGTGGGATATTTGAATTCCCCATCATTGTGATGATATCCGCGCCCGCTGGTGAAGTTAAAGTGTGGATGCCGTCGTTAGTGATCCGACAGTCTAAGTGCCACCTGCTGTTAGTGATACCCCGACGAAGTAGCCGTTTTCGAGGCGATCACCGGACATAACCGCCACGTACGCCGGCAGAGGATCAACTCGCCGAGACAACGCCCAGTATAAAGAACCAACAGAAACCGCAAGTTTACCGCCTAGGTATATTATTCCTTTGTTTGTTATTAGCTGTAACTTCAAAGCCATATTTCTCTTCGTCCTTTGTTTAGATTTCAATAATTTCAATAACTAAATAACGTTTCAAGGGGCCCCTCTTACCTTATCTTTTATTATTGCTTTGTTCATTTTTTTCATTATTAAGGATTGTTGTAAATTGTTTAAAAAAAACTGTTGTTAAAGTGAAACCAATATATCTTTCATTCATATCAGGTAGTCACTGTGTTTATCCTCTGCAAAATAAAACTATTACTAATAATACTGCTTTTTATTTAAATTTATATTAAATATTCATTAAATTTCCTCGTTTCCTGCACTACCTATAGTTGAACAACAAATATAAGGTAAGTATATATTTATAGCAAACCATTACCTTCTATGTATCAGGTACCTATTTAGTGAACGTGCATTAATGATACTCTTTTCTTATCACAAGTAATGTAAATAGCTTGTATTAATTATGAAGGTGTGATAGCTGTTACAGAATAGTTCACTCACCGCAATACACCTACTACTTGACAAGGGCAAATCTTTGCTTACTGCAACTACATATATTCTTTGGCTTAACTACTTCAATTTAATTATCATAAGTAACTTCATAAGTTACCGGTATGAAGCAGACAGTAAGCAACTTAGATTGCTTGTTGTTAGTATCAGTGTTTAGGATCTCTTTTTTACTAGTGCTAAGTAATATGTGCTTTTGTCCCCTATCCAGCGGAATAATAATTGTATTATTATTTATGATTATTATTTTTTTTCTCAGTGTATATTTCATCTATATTTAGAGAAAATATAACAATATATTCAAAAACCTCTCACGAAAAATATTTGTCAAATATATTTTTAAAAATATTTCTAGTATATTTGTATGGGTTTTAACGTATTACAATCACATTTATCTAATCATAGCTTCTCATTAAAAACATATTTATCTGACATAATTAGTCCATACAACTGCTATTATCAGAAATATTTGCCCATACAAATCACACCATACCTCTTTATCGCTTACCAGAAATTAAAAAATCCAGCGGTTCGTCTAAATAATGCTCGCTAAATCTGGGTAGAAATCTGAATCAAATACACAGCCAAGCCGAAAGTTTAGTTTGACATTTTCGCAAATGACCCAGAAATCCCCACGCATAATTTTTTTTTTCCAGAAAAATTACGATTTCCTCTCTTTCGTATCTATCTATATCCGGAGGAAATGGACGTGTGTATCCCAATAAAATTCTTGACAAATTTGTCTGCGTTTCGATTTGATTAGCACCACTGTGATAGGCATACGGTTTCAGTCTGTGCAAAAGACACCGGTTTTTTGAACGGTATATCGCCATTTTACACAAAAACGACGAGTCAGAAAGTGTTTTCTGTTTTGAAAGTTTACGTGAATCAAGTGGGGACTAGTGAAGATGAAAACGAGGTTGCTGTTTGTCGGTGCTTATTTCGTACTAATCCATTTAGGAACCAGTTTAGTTTTAAAAAGGACGATTGAAGGTTAGAACACAAGGTAATTCACAGAACCCGTCTATTAAAAGTGCTTAAATTCTATGATCTGTTTAGAAAAAGTAACTTCATCTAATCGCACTTCCACTTACATCGAAAACCATGACCAACTTCGATATTATAAATAGAACCCTATATTTTTTTAGCGCATTTTTAGGCACTACTAGGCATTTTGAAGCCAATTCAATAAAATATGATGCATTAAGGGCGGGCGAAAAAGCAATATGGTGGACACGTATATCAATGCAGTTTACAGCACGACTTATTCGGCAGTTTTTTGCATAATTGGGATAGTAAACGTTGCTTCTGCTGATAGCGTTTTGAAGCATGCATGTATACCTTTAATATGTCTATCTGAATTTATTTAATTTGCTCTTGCATTTGTCATAATTCCTTTTTTGTTTCTGAGCGCGCAGAGAAAAAAATTAATTAGGCCAAATATAGGAGCAAATTAAAAAAAAAATCGAGATAGTTAAATTGACGCACTGAGAAAAATGGGTTAAGTAAAGTGTTTACTTGATAAAAAATCATTTACAATAGATAACGTTTTACTTGCAACTATTCTCCTTAATTAATACCAGCAACGAAACCCAGTTTCCTGAATGCAAGTTGTTACTGTTAATAGTGCTCTTATTAACGGCTATTATACAGCGTACCTGACAAATTCTTGTGTAATAATCGTAATCAAACTGTTGATATGTGGTAAGTAACGTATTACTTGTGACTATTGGTACTGTATCTAACTATAGCATGTACTTACAAGGGAACACCGGCGGGTGTCCCCCTCCGATTTCGATGAAACTTAACAGATCGAAAGAGTACCTTAAAATAAGAGACACGTATTTTTTTTTATCGGCGTATCAGCACGATTTTGGGGTACAGTCCCCTCCAAAGTTTAGACGATTTTTCAATTTTTGCAAATATTTCCTAAATTATGACAGATATTAAATTTTCTTTTTAACATAATTTGCAGCATATTGCATGGCCCTAAGGGTGGCGTCGTCCGTATTCGCAAAAAGTTAATAACGGGGGACGGGGTACCCCGTACCCCCATTTTTTTACATTTTTTCTTTTTCTTATTCATCAAAAGAAGGCCGAGTTTACATAGAATACGATGATGTATAACAAGTTTAGAAAATTAATAATTGTAAAAATAGAAAAATAATAATAACGCTTCAAAATTAATAAACTTGTCATTGATATAAATCAAATGAACTATAACAGAAATAAGTTTTTATCCTTAACATAATTTCCAGCATAATACATGGTCTCAAGGTAGATATCTTCATAAAAAGCTAATAACGGGGGACGGGGTAAACCATACCCGCGCATTTTTTTAATAATAAGTTTATTCATTATTCATCAAAAAAAGATGGCTTTTACATAGAAAACAATGGTAATAAATTTGGAGGATTAATAATAGAAATAATTGTAATAATAATAATATAGTACATTAACAACAATTATTTGTTATCGTTACTCCACTGCTCTCCTTACTTAAATATTTCTTAATTTAGAATTGTATCTACTCGACAAGCTATGGTCAAACCTTTCTATGCCTACTAACTTATACTATATACTATACGAAACTTTTATCGGGGGTAGCAATATAAATCGTTTTATCAACTGCAGTTAGTGACTGCGTTTTATATATTTCCTTAATAAAATGTTATTCATTCTTAGAATACCATAATCCTTTAGTGCGTATATATGAACAAATTTGCCACACAGGACGAAGGATTAAATAATACATACATATATGTTTTTTAATTTATTTCAAGTTTTTTTGTGCAATGTAGGTGTAGAATGTAAGTATTCAATGGAGCATAAATATAACTAATGTGTTTGTAACGATTATAATATTTCGGAAACAATAGAACAGAATTAGAAAAACATTATAATGCTTATAAATGTTTAAATACATGACATACTGTAATGCGATTATTGGTATATATGTATTGCAATAGCGAAATAGGTTAATATACATACAGTAATTAAGCTATGTAAGTATTACAGTAGTGATAGTCTGTGTAAAAGTGTTTAAAACACAGATTTTTCAGGGCATCATGCAACTCACTTTCTTGCGGTGTCAAAGGAATTGTTGCGATGTTAGTAACTTGAAACGTTGCAAGTAACATGTTCAACACATTTCCTATATTTACGACCGCCATTGTGCGAAACTATAGGTACTGACCTACACTGCACGAAAAACGACTTCTAATGTTCTCATTTGGAATACTCGTCTTATATACCTATTTCCTAAATGCAGACGTGACCACTTAAACGTTCGTGGTTAATTACTATGCATTCGGGGATTTATTTTTATCTATACAATATATAATATTAATCACAGATCCCTTATCGCCGCGTATTAATTAAACTCACGTATGCGTAGATAAGTGCATATCAAATTCATCACAATAGACACGTACATATATTTATTTTAAGTTATTATTACTATTATTAATTTTCTAAATTTATTATACATCACCGTTTTCTATGTAAAAGCGATCTTTTTTTGATGAATAATGAATAAACTTATTATTAAAAAAAATGCGGGGGTATGGGTCCTTCCCCGTTATTAGCTTTTTATGAAGATATCTACCTTGAGACCATGTATTATGCTGGAAATTATGTTAAGGATAAAAACTTATTCTTGTGTGTAGTTCATTTTGATTATATCAATAGACAGTTTATTTATTTGAAGCTTTATTATTATTTTTCTATTTTTAAAATTATTATTTTCTAAACTGTTATACATCATCGTATTCTATGTAAACTCGGCCTTTTTTAATGAATAAGAAAAAAGAAAAAAATGTAAAAAAAAATGGGGGTACGGGGTACCCCGTCCCCCGTTATTAACTTTTTGCGAATACGGACGGCGCCACCCTTAGGGCCATGCAATATGCTGCAAATTATGTTAAGAAGAAAATTTAATATCTGTTATAATTTAGGAAATATTTGCAAAAATTGAAAAATCGTCCAAACTTTGGAGGGGGCTGTACCCAAAATCGTGCTGATACGCCGATAAAAAAAATACGTGTCTCTTATTTTAAGGTATCTTTGATCTGTTAGTTTCATCGAAATCGGAGGGGGACACCCGCCCGGTTTCCCTTGTTTAGTAGCAAGACAATAATACTAATTGCTATAAAACTCATGTATTTTCATAAATAAGTAGCAACTTGCCACAACTATGATTATTTGAGTTTTGCTGCACCTCATGTGTTTTCGGGGAACCTTGGTAGTCTTACCGTGTTTTGCTCATAACTAGTGTTGAATCACGTACACGCGATAGACGTGGACGCATAAATCTCTAGTGCTTAATAAAGGTATATGTAAGAATTGTGAACCTAAATTTGTAATATTACAATATAACACAAATAACAAATACGTTTTTGTCTTCTACTCTGCAAAATGAAATACTTTGTGCCAAAAAATCGAAATAAGAGATACCTGCATTAGCTGCGCCGGTGCTGGCGAATTATATCATTATGCAGTGTGATTCAATCATCATATATAATATCAAATGTAATTAAAAAAAATAAGGATTAGTTTAACCAAAATTGCAGTTAATTTAATGCAGTTCTAATGTTAGGGCTACCTCTGTCCTAAACTTTCCAAACTACTTGCCTTGATCTAAACATTATCGCAAAGTTTTTTTACCCATATAGTAGCAAATACATTGAATATATTATATGAGCACAGACATTGCCGTAAAGATGGCAGTTCTCCTGTTTCATTATAGTAACTTGAATACACGGCAAACACGTTCATAAAACATTTATCCCTTTACCAGGTAAATATCTTAATAGCAACTGTGATCATCAGAGCTGCGACTCGCAATAATCCCAATGCAGAGAGCAACTGGCAGAAGCTTAGAATAACGATTACTAAAATCCATTTTCAAGAAATCATTACATGTTCAAACGATAAATTCATTTATTAAATCAATAACGTAAGATACTTGGTATGGCAAACTGAATATAACTAATACAACCAAAACGGTAATTATTTAGTATAAAGAAACGTTTAATTTAAAATAAATAGTTAATTAATTGATTCAAATATGTAGGCAGATTTAATCCAATTTTCTGGAATATTTAACCTAATCCAGTTTACCTTGGTTAAAACAAATACTGTAAATATTTGAATCGAGTATCCAGTACTGACAGAGTAAGTTACTTGAAGCAAATAAATATTTGTTTGCCATATATAAACTAGCCACCTGTTTGCGTCAATGAATATTTCATTGAATTAACAATTTCTTTTTTTCCATGTAGATTTTGGGATACTCTGTATAATTTTGTTCATTTTTAATTCTTGATTAAATAGTAGAGGATCCATGCCCCACAGTCCATATAAAAACACTGTACCTGTACTACTATTGTACAGCCGTTGTATCCCTTCAATGCATCATATTTTTTTGTGCATGTTTTTCATAAAATCCAAAATAACTCTGAAACGGTAACCGATAGGTAAGAAGTTTAATAAAATTGGCTTTAAAATCTTTACTAGAACCTAAAAATGCAAAACTGAAAGTGCGACCACAGCTAACTACACTGTTGAAAATATTATCGATGTTGGCGTTAATTTCGCGCTAGTCAAATATTTTACTGTTGATTTTTACAAACTTTGCCAGACGAGTTGACTACGGGTGTTTAATAGAACAGAAATTACTAGAATTCGTGTGAAATTCTTGTTCAGATATGAGGATTTACTATTTTTCTAGACATTCAGAAGCGCTAACCAATCAAAAATTTTCCCTCGGATAGAAATATAGAAACCCCACCTAATCTAATACGGTATTCCATTACACGCACCACGTGCATTGCACGTGTATCTGTTTTCGGCTTTGTTTCTGCGTATTAACAAGCAAACCACCAAACGTGTACTGACCTGCAAAGTGTACCCTTGTGTTATTAAATGTTAATTCCAGTGTGCATAAAAAATTTCAACATCTTAAAGATGTATTGGAAACATCTATTTACGTAATTAGTTCAGATTTAAGTCAAATAGCATAACATTCACTTAATTTTATAATGGTTCTCAAAAAGATTTTAAATTGGCCACGTTCAGTTGAAACCAAAACGTTTGAATGAGTGGTTTTGGCATATTTATAATTGAGAAAAGGTCTTAAAAAAGAATATTATAGCACTGAAAAAAAAAAAGTTGTTAAAATCCATATAAAATTCCGCATTTAAATTAGCTACAAGGACAGTACAATATACCTAGACACATTGTAAAATCAGGTAAGCAATAAAGCATATTAAAAGATATCATGTTTAGAAAACGGTGTTAAATCACCCAATAGACCGTATTCATTTAGTTAAACAGCTGGTAAATTTGTCTAGGCTAGATCAAATAAAATGTGACTAGAAGTATTTTATAGTTCCACGTGTCAGTTGGACAAAATAACTCCTTAGCAATAGACAATACTTGACTATATCTGCTCGTCAAATTTAAACTCGTATAATTCTCGACAAAATAACACGAAAAGAGTGTGGACCTCTCCTGACTATTAAATTAGTCAAAAAAGTGTTAAAATTTTCAACAGTGTATGCTTAACCTCAAAGTTTCAAAATCGAGATATTATTGCAAATTCAAGAACTTTTAATAGACCGGTTCCGTGAATCATTCTATATATTTTACGCACTATTTAAAATGCATTTGAATGGTCTAATGCAAGAACCAAATAAGCCTACTTAATATTTTTTCCGGGAATGATGGAAATGCTGCAGCTTGTAATCCAGTGGAATTGGAAATTTGAAAATTGCTTTCCAAATATACTAACATTATTACATTAAATACAGCATTTTACATTTTTCTTCGAATAATTAATGGACTCAATCGGTAATTGCACAGTTTCGTTGTAATTTTCTTGCACCAATATAAATTGATATTAAAATAGAACAGCAAGCCACAAAAAATGTTTTAGTTAACCAGCTGTCATTGATGATTGAAGACACGAGTGGATGAAGGTGTTATGTTACAAAACCAAGCTTTTTCAGAAATTAAGTTTTTTTATCTAATTTTTCTCAAAAGTAGTGGAACATAACCCCTTCATACATTCACAAGACTCCAGTGTTCTTGAATTTCTGGCATTTTCGATGGTGCTATGTGAAAGATGGGTACAAAACACCTTGATTCATGCAAAAAAGGCAGTTTTTAAAATGCGACATAGCATCTTCATCCACTCGTATCTTCAATTGTGAAACATATTATAACGCGTACTGTAAATTCCAAAAAATAGCTCAATCGATGCCAACCCATTCGAGATATTAGCATAAGTGTGGAAAAACTCAATATTTTTTTTTTCTCAGGAATTACTTAAGCTATCAGGTTCAAAAAAAATATGTAAGTAAACACTGCTTATAGGTATCGTACAAAAAATTAAGAACTAATTCCATTCACACAGTTCAAAGTTATGACTAATTTCCCTTTTTGAGGGGTGGCTTTTTTGAGTTTGGTTAAAAGTGCGAACTTGGCTTTTTGTTATATTAGACTGTATACATTTACGTTTACTACACTTTTTTTAGTTTTAGTTTTTTCTGTGTGGTAGAACATGTAAATAAAAAATAAAATCTCTGTGAATGATTTTAGTAGGAGCAATTTGTTATTGGTTATTTTAGGGTTAAAAATAATTATCATTTGATTAACTTCAGGATTATTTGTATAAATGTTTCAGCTCTAGTAGTTATAAAAGTACTGAAATATACAAAAGCATATTGTAACAATAAAATAATATTTAATTCCGTACACGCAGTTCAAAGTTATTATTATTTTCCCTTTTTGAGGTTACAATTAATTATTCATCGATCTGATTCAGGATTATTTCTATGTACATTTCAGCCCTAGTATCTACAAAAGCATCAACATATAAAAAAGAATATTGTAACAATAAAGTAATATTTAATTCCGTACACGCTGTTTGAAGAATATTTTCCCCTTTCGAGGGATGTTTTTTCAAGTTGGATTTAAGAATTCGACTTGATTTTTTGTTACCTATAGATGTATGCATTTTGGTACAATATATTTACAGGTCCCCCACCGAACGGGATCATTAGACTTTTTGAACTGCTAGGAGGAATTTGATTTTGAAACTTCCAGTATAGTAATGGTTCACTGTGATCTATTTAAGGAAAATATTTTCAACTTCATAACAATTTCGGTATACAGGGTGTTGATATCAACGTTCTTATTTTAAAGGGAATGGTACAATTTTCATCAGTCCAAAGAATTTACCGAGTCATTTTCAACTACCTTACATCAGAGTTACCTATCCCTAAACTCCGTTTTTGAGATATTTGAAATTTTGTTGAATTTTTTACATTTGCACTGTTTCAAGTGAAATTAAATAGCTGATAAGGTATCAGATATTTAGTGGTTTTACAAATGTCGTCAAATGTAAGTACAAAGAAGTAGGTACAATATGTTATAGCAATAATCACTGAATCACATACAGGATGTTCAAAAGCGCATCTCCAATATGGATACCTTTAAGCTAACAAAACTTTTTCGTTTCAAATGGAACATGGCACATTTGACTACAGCATTGAATGCAGCGTAAAATTCTCCGTTGACTGATATTAGGGTTTGGTATACATATTCTTGATAGTTTTTGAAATATTAGCATTTTTTTGCATAAAATTACTAAAAACATGCTTAAATTCCAGATTTCAAGCAAATAAAATGAGCTATTCCCTACAAAACATTCTGTATATTACCTGCTTAACCTATCGAAGTATTTATGTTTCCGGTATCCAATGTAACTAGTTTCTTACTAATAGTAAATGTCTTTTAGTTATAGCGAACGTACATTAATTATGAGGAATTAGTAAGCCATGAAATGCGATAACAAACAAGTGATATCTATTGCTGGTAATTTACCAAATTGCGCAGTGATAAACCTACACAGTATTAACAAGTTATCTTTTATAGCGAGTCCTAATATTGTCAAATCCGTCACACATTTTCTTCTAATAACAAGTAAAACATTATAATTCCAAAGAAATAGGAAAATCATTGAAAGTTTTTTTTTTTGCATGGCCTTCGGGATCATAGCCCATATGCCTCAATAAGTTTCATAACCAAGCAAAAGCAGTAGGATTTGACAGAGGAGTACTCGTTTCACGCCTAGGGTCTATCTACACTGAGAAAAAAATTAATAATCATAAATAAAAATACAATTATCGTAAGTAAAAAGTTCAGCTGGATAGGGGACAAAAGCACATATTACTTAGCACTAGCAAAAAAGAGATTCTAAACACTGATACTAACAAGAAGCAATCTAAGTTACCTACGGTCTGCTTCATACCGATAACTTATGAAGTTACTTATGATAATTAAACTGAAGTAGTTAAGTCAAAGAATATATGCAGTTGCGGTAAGTAAAAGATTTACTCATGTCAAGTAGATGTATTGCTATGAGTGAACTATTCTATAATGGCTATCACACTTTCATTATTCACCTCAATTAATGCAAGCTATTTGGAGTACTTGTGATAAGGAAAGAGTATCATTAATGCACGTTCATTAAATACCTGATATACAGGGTGTATCAAATAAAAAAGTAAATTTTGCTTGGGTGTTAACTACACGACATATAAAGCACAAACCCACCGAAACCTGATTTCACATTAAGAATAAAAAAGGAAAATTTAGAGCCGCCAAAAATCTTTAGTCCGGCTGACGAAAGGAAACAGTCCATGTTAAGCACCCGCAACGTGGTATTATGTATAATACATTGGCACGCATTTAGTAGTATTCTCAACATGGTAATGCCCGTAATTCATTTAACATCATTCTGAATAAATAAAGGCTAATCGGCCAGTGTGCCCTTGTAAAATAGAAAAATGAGGCATTTTGAAATTCTTCTTTTTATAAAATAAACATTCCTTTTTTGTTAAGAGCATTCCTAAGTAAGTCTACAAAGTATTATCTTTAAGCACCTGATAAGACGTTCAGTTTCACCGGATATGCGACTTCAGTAGTTACAAATATCTTCTTGGCTTGGTCAAATCGAGAGTTAGTTGTTAATCAACGTACCACATGAATCGAGTTATTTCTTTGGGATTTATTTAAATACAATAAAGCAGAATGAATTGAATCGAATTACACAGAAATAATGTAATACGGAAAATTTGCAAAACACGCCTTTTACTATGATATCGGCGAAATGAATCTATACATTCCCCGCGCCTTTGGCCGATCGCATCTGCTTCGACTTTTCTTTATATGAAATCATGATGGTCCTGAAAGGATCGTTTTTCGAGACGGGAAAAATTTAAATAAAATTTCAAGTGGCTTGCACCAAGCGGCGATCCACACCAAACTAAGAGCGGTAATGGCTGATGATAGTGGTATTTGGGGTATACTCGGGACAGCATTTAGGTTGGCCACAGGTGCATGCTCTAGCCCACGCATTATAAATATTTTTTTTCCGTTAATGTTACAGATGACCCCCTGTGCATTAAAAATTTTTTGATGTGTACATGATTACAGCTGATACATAGTATTATGATTTACCTCTATATCTGATACCATCCTGTATAGAGTAATGCGTTTGCTATAACTTATACAATAATACTACCTTAAATTTGTTGTTCAACTTATGGGTAGTGCAGGAAAACGAGGAAGTTTAAGTGAATATTTAATTAAATTTAAATAAAAAGCGTATTATTAGTAATAGTTTTACTTGGATAGGACAAACACAGTGACTACCTGATAGTATGAAAATATTGGTTTCACTTTAACAACAGTTCTCTTTTTAAACAATTTACAGCCGTAATGACTCATAAAATATATTCCTTGATAATAAAAAAAAATTAACAAACAATAATAAAAGGACAACGTAAATGCAGCCCCCTTGAAACTTATTAAGTTATCGAAATTATGAATCTAAAACAAAGACAAAGAGAAAAATAGCTGAATTACAACTAACAACAAACAAAGAAATAATATACCTAGCGGTAAACTTGCGGGTTTTGTTGTTCTTTGCACTGGGCGTTCTGGGAGATATTCTCTGGCGGACTTCGTCGGGTATCCCAACGCAATGGCACTTGGACTGTCGGATCAACTAGCGACGGCACCACACTTTACTTCGACCAGCGGGCCAGAGTATCATCACAATGATGGGGAATTCACAATTATCCACCACGTGGTTAAAACTGCAATCTTGAAAACATCGATTGCTTATAGACTCGTCTTCTTCTTTCGCTGGGTTCTTTATACGATTTTTTCGGCCCTCTTTTTCGACGACCTTTCACATTTCGTAATCTTACTTAACCTAGCGCGCTTGCGCCGTAGCAACTAGAGACTATTTATTACCCGCCCATAGCCAATCAGGAATATAAAACAATCACGGGTGGCAGCAAAACTGTGGTTTAGTTTAGTTAGTAAAATTAGTTGTATCAATGTTACCTTTTAAGAAATACATGGTTTAAATACGCGATCAGAATGTGTACTTCTACTAAGCATGGCGTAGTCATAAGTAATCGTACTTGACAATTGCCAGGTACGCGTTAATAGCGTTAATAAAGCCAATTTACGTAGAACTTTGCATTCAGGAAACGATTTATTAAGGTATTAATAACGAAATATTCAATAAAGCTTTATTATTGTAAATAATTTTTTATCAGTAACAGTTTACTTACCCATTTTCTAGCCACACCAGGTACCGGAAAACAAGACGAAAATATGAGTTCCAACCTAACTTTCACCTTACACAATCTACGACAACATCAATCACAAGTTTTTCGGATTTATTAGCGCTTCAATAATACAGTGGTAGGGATTCTTCGTTAATAGTCCTTTGTAAATTCATCAATGCTGTCATGGGCAAAGCATGCGAACAAAATATGGTTCATATCCGCGTAGCTCTCACCGATGCCAAGCGGTGTCAAATATTCCTAGCTATGAAGAGGGCGGGTATTAGCAGTCAATTTATCTCGCAAGGTAGTGCTTAGATACGTTGCATCTATAGAATAAATTCTTAAAGAATGGGAGTATATATGCGAGTGAGTATTTTTTCAGTATATGATTCCAACCATAAGTATCCATTCTTTTTAGTTTTGATTTTACTTAATTGGACTAACTCCGTTATGTTACAACCGGCTTGTACTCTTGCTTATCACAGCTTGTTTCGCCATTCATCAAACGATTTTGAGGATGATGTTGCTTGGTTTAATCCAAATATTCACGGGATACTCGCCTCTTTATGTTTTTTTATAACGGAACAATTTGATATTATGAAAAGATTTCTGCTTATGTTGCCTGTATAGCCATAGACAGTAGTAGGAATGACTCGGTTGAATTTTTGATACGCTGTAGATTCTTGCCATAAATAGAGCTCCAAAATAGCGAACGCCCGCAGCAGTGGCGCGCTCGTCGAAACGTTAGGGTGTCACAAAAAAAGAACATGCAAATTTTTAACTAAATCCAATCATTTTTCGTACATGTTCTTAAATTTTTTGTAAAGTTCTAAATTTGCCTTTGTAGTTTGCGTAATTAAGTTCGTTTGCACAGTAAACTGTTGCATCCCGTAGTTCTATTTTAAATTGTTAATGTTTACTACAATACACTTTGTTTATTTTGGTGCATTCATTATCATTTTACGACTTATATATATATATTCTTTTTGCTTTGTCGGTCTGCACCAAGCGCTTAGGGCGCTTGCTTGTCGGCTTTTGCAGACGGGGAATTTAACGACGCGGCGAGTTTTAAAACTGCGGCGCGTTGTTACCAATTCATTTTTTTTCTGAAAAAATAATTATATTTGTATTTTGAGGGAATGAACGTTTTTGGGAACAGTAAAGATTTACGAGATTAAGTTTGTGATTTTATGTGCGCGTTTAATAAACGTGTTGCTGTAGATGAGACCTCAAAAAATTTAAATCAGGTTTTAAATAAATAGATAGTTTTTTTTAACAAATTATTGATTAATCCTTTTTTTTTAAATTAAATTAAGATATTATAAATTAACACTAAGTTTTAATTGTTACAACATGCTATTGTGTAATTTATATTGTATCAATTACATTTTAAAATCAACAAAACTTTGAAATCTTCTCATACCTAAAACAAAAATATAAAATAAATTTAATACAGACCTTAATCAATTACGCATCAAACTGCACGAGTGTGATTAAAATTGAGCACTGGCTCTATCAGAAACAAATATAAATTAAATATATAAAATTTTTAAATTCCAAGCAAAAAACAACACATATGAGCACCTCGATACTATTCACACGCTCTCTCCTCGACGTAACGAAACAGAGAGCCAGAAACAAACAAAAACCTGGAAACAAATTCGTCCAATACGGAAAAATATAGCATAGTGAAAAAATAATATAATGTTAGCTGTAAGACGTTTCTTCTGTGTGTGATGTTTCTTTAATTTTGAATTATTTTAGTTTCGTAAAAATAATCTATAGCGCTTCCTTTTGCCCATGCTTTATGAGTTAAAGCGCGGCCACTGCACGCGAGCAAAGCTAGCTAGACGAAACTAATTATTGAAATATTATAGTAACCTTAACGTGACCTATTTACTTCGCTAGCCTAACTTCGCTTCGCTAAGCTTATTGCCGCGTCGCGATGATAACATGGAGCTAATTTCAAGGAAATAAGTTTCGCTGAGCTTCGCTTCGCTTCGCGTGCAGTGGCCCCGCGCCTTTACCCTTGTAACAGCGACTTCGCAATTCTTGTTTCCTCCGTAGCGGCGCTGGCGAAGATCGCAGTCAGCTGTGCGATTGTAAATTGCGCGCGAGATGTTTGTTTAATGTCGCGTACTAATAGTCCTACAATAAAAATTAACCCTAAAAAAAGTAGCTTCAGTGCGTGAGTGATTATCCAGGTTCACGGGCTGTAGTACAGCAAACAAATATAATATATTTCAGTAAAAAAAATACTTGTTTTCGTAGTTTTATTCCCCAGATCACCATTGTGAATTGCAATTCATGCTTCACAGATATCTGCATACAATCTAAATTAGATACCTTTGTCGGTGGCAATCTTGCTATTTCCTCCAAAACCTTATTTGTCTCAGTTAATGTTAATTCTGCACTTTCCTTAAAGAAAATAAATTTAATTGGACGACAATACATAGTGGAAGATGGTGAGGATTTTGCCATGCAATATTGTTGCTTTCGTCACGTAACTGAAGCGGTACAAGAGAAAATACAAACAAAAATTTATCAGTATCATCAGTACTGCTAATTTTTGGTTTGTATTGCTGTGACCGGAACTTCCGTCGCACTCCCATTTTATAAAGAGCGTGAATGAGGAGCAAAGAAATGAAATGTTTGAAAGCTTCACGCTGCGCAGTAACCAAACGTTCAAACCGTTATATCCAGAATCGCCTGAAGGTTAATTACTGCCACGCGTTTACGGTAAACAACAATTTCATCTTCTGGAGAATAACATCGCCTTAGCTTTTCTAACAGCATACGAGTAGCGAGAATACTTAATGTTCCCTTTATACTTCAATTCCGGTTATCTTGTAGGAATGACTAGTTAATTGGAACGACATAATATGCTAAAGCCTCTTCTTTGGTTAGGCATCTTTGCCTAGAAATGCTACATTATGATTTCTTGC
Organism: Protaetia brevitarsis; assembly: GCA_004143645.1. Lineage (NCBI taxonomy): Eukaryota > Metazoa > Arthropoda > Insecta > Coleoptera > Scarabaeidae > Protaetia > Protaetia brevitarsis. The sequence continues at coordinate 369,249 of RXPK01000162.1, read as the reverse complement.
ACTTTCCTTCATTTTCTTACAAGCTTCAGTACTTTCACTGGCAATCTTTAATACGGAGGCCAAGTTTCTACTGCCAGACAATCGCCCTGAAACTTCGCGGCCCACTACTCGGATGTAGTTTTGATTTTATTAAATTCCTCAACGCTCTTCTTTTCGTCGATCGCTCGACTCCGACAATATTCTTTACGAGGCCGTCCAAGTGTGTGAAGAACGTTCTGATGTTAATACAGTACGAATGGTCAAGGAACAAAAAACCGTAAATCTCCTGCCATCCATTCCGCATATTCGTAAAAAAGCAATCACCACTCTTCCACAATATACCACTTGTCTGATAATTTCGAGTAAAACCTGCATATCCATTATTCGTTCCCTCAGTGATGCCTCCGCAACCTTTGAAAAACCTATTTGCCAACAAAAAATTAGACATAATGTTTCAGTATTTTTCCCATGCTTCAAGCCGTCTATAAGGAATTAAACAAAACATAGTTGTTCAAAGTGTGCAGCTAACATCTATAAATATTTTGGAAGGTAGAAGCTCGCAGCTAAACAATATAAATATCTTAGCTGGGGAGCTAACGCGGGGGGCAATATAGAATTAGAGACAGATAAAGAAGAAAGAAGTCGGCAGAAGAAAGTGCGAGCATAATTGAAGCAGATGAGTTCAAAATTATATGAGGGCGAGATGCATATTTACAGTTTAGTAGCCAAAAAATGTATATATATAATGGAGAGAGTACTTGATTATTTTTTTTATTGAAAGTTACTATTTTAACTTAGTTGTATATTAAACTAATTAGATATTATAAGAAAAAGAATATAAAATGTAGCAGAGACAACCAGACGATGTCCAGATGATGTAGGAAATCTCTGCATTTTGAAGGACTTAAGCATTTCCTTTGGATATTCACTTCAGGAAGTAAAGATGAAAGCAGTGATATACCTACACATCGAAAATGAATATTAGAATTATAGTATATCTATTACAATAGATTATGACAGATAAAAAATTGGATCCAGTTCAATTCAAATGAACATTCATATATTTAATACAGCAGAATTATTATCATTCAAATTTAGTCTAAAATGTTGGAGTATGCATTGGCATCCATGCTTTGATATGTCAAAAAGAGAACAGGAGATTGCTGGAAATGGCTTGTAACATCTATTGTATAAATGTTGCCACTTTTAGGTGCAGTTGAATGTAAGATAGTTTTTATTATTATATTAATTAAGATGTTATTTTAACATAGTAATAAGTGTATAAATATCAAATGATTTTCTCACAATTCAGAACACAAACCTTTACAATATGTCCAATGTACAGTGATTCCAGAATTTTACAATTTTATTTATTTTAATTTCGTTTAACATTCGACAGTCCATTCGGTCACATGGCATTCTCATGTATAAACAACGGAATGTCCCTTCATTTCGGTCTATATAAACGGATTTTCACAGACATTGGACTCCTTGACGAAAACAATCGCTTCAAGTCAGTTAAAACATTTCAATTCGAAATCAACTAACCGAGCTTTGTCGCAGGCCAAAGTGTCTCAATTGTTCTCGAAAAATTAACGGTATTTGTAAAAATCCAATTTTATTCCAAATTACAAACTAAAATTAATTACTGTTAAACAAAGTTCATTCACATAAATATTATCCAAATTAACTACAACTTTTTGGGTAATTTTTCTTGCAACGACGATTTTTCGAGTCCTGATATGTTCCTGTCCTGATCGAGCCATACTCCGTGATCTGAAGTACTCTATGATGTACGAGGGCCCTATCCGACACCTCAACGTCCTATCCAAACCAATGTCCACACAATTCGTTTTTGGTAAAGAGTATTCCTCGTCAAATTACCAAAAATAAACGTATTATTCAATTCTAATCAAATTTAATTATACTTATAAGAAATTTTATTTTTAAACGTTCCGCAAAATTGAGAGTTAGAAAATTGTTTGTATCATCGCTAAACGTTGCATTATTGGGGAAATGTGTATAAGTTGGTAGTATTATATATTGATATGATTGCCTTACGGACCAATATCCAGTATTTACCATCAGGTTAGCCATTCGGTTCAACGTCTTTAAGCCAAGACTAAATACCGTTCGAACGTTAGAAAGCGCGGGAATTTTAAAATTAATTAAACTATTTACGTCAAAATATAATTTATATTGCAAAAATAGTAGTATAATAAAAACTTTAGTGTTATTAATTAAACGGACTCACTACTTACCTGAGATAAATATCCAAGATTTGATGATGTTAAAAGTTACACATAGAATTTTTTTATTAATAAAATCACTTTTTTTATTCCACACAGGATTACTGGACGTTTCGGTGCATCTCAGCTACCTTTCTACATTCTCTGTAACTACGGCATTCGAAGACTAGTTGACATGTTTACATGTTGCCGTGAAGTATCCCTAAGTAAGTTTGCCGGCTTGCCATGTGCTATTGGTATATATTGCTGTGAACTGAAAGTACCAGCATATATGAAAATGAAATAAAAAAAAATATAAATCAACTAACTCGTGGATAAATCTAAAAGGCGCAAAAAGCATTCAATAGGGTTACTATCATAACAAAAAAGTAAAAGTGGTGAAAGTATCAAAATTTATTATAAAAAAAAAAAAAAAACATTAATTACAAGTTCGCATTGATAAATGAAAACCATGAATATAAGATCTGCCGAAAACAAACCTGCATGAACTCATTAAAAAGGACGATGCAAATCCTTATCAAACAAAATGGTAGATTGTCGAGAAAAAAACCAAATCGCACAAAAATCCAATCTGAGTTTCAAAATTTTAAACAAACAAAATTAAATGGACAAAAAAGAAATTTAAAAATTAAAGCACAAAGTTCCTCTCACCTCACGCTGGGATAACAANCACGAGTAAGGACATGAGAGGAGCGGTATTAAGCAGTCTGCAAATTTAAAACCTAACTTCACACAAACAACAGCTTCCCAAACTTGGCAGTTGTTATTGTTTACGTTCGTATCTACCACAAATTAGTTACTCCTCTTTTAATCTATATGATTTACTTTTTCATTTATTTATTTTACGTATTTATTAGTTGTTGAATTTAGCCCTGCCACTTTTAAAAAACATTTAATGAACTATGATATTCTTGTTGTAAAGGTAGATCGGTGGCCAGTGGCCATACATTTACATACTTTCTTATATATATATTGTTAGTTTTAAGTGAAATAACTCACATAATCGTGAAAAGAGACACCAATGGATATCATGTTGTAGTGCAGTCACTCTCGCAAGATAATTTGATGCTAACGATGGTCGCAGTTTCTTGGGATTTCCGAATGAATCTAATATATATGACACGACAAGAATTAAGAAAGTACATGAATAAGAAGAACTATTATCGTTGTGCAGAGATTCCTAGGTCACATTAAATCAATTTATTTGTTAGATACACATTTTAAGCTAGATTTCTATTTATTGCAGTAACTAACTTAATTCATTTTATGCTCACTTTTCAAAATAATGTGATTTTGGTTTGAACTGCATTCTACTGGTATAAATTTTAATCACATTTATTCACATTTATAGACAATTTGATTTTATATAGTCTACGTCTGAACTCTATCCACTTGTGCACCCCCGGACATTATTGTTGACAAACCAGTGCAGGGTCGGATGTTAGAAATGAAGTAATCGAATAGAAAGGAACAATCTTTGTATCGCACAGAACCATATAGTTATAACTCTATAGCTATAACTATAATTAAAAGTTATTGTGTATTCGTGACAGAAATTGCTGTTGCATTTTTATTAATTTATTTGAGAAAAAACCACAACATATTTATTCCTGGAATCTTTTACACTGTAAAAATATAAACAAAGATTTATTTCACAAAAAGGAAAGAATATGAACATAATTATTCGTAAAAACACTTGCAAATATATGTATCACTTAATCAAACATTATTTTACTGGAATCGTGTTTTCTATTACTATAAACTGTTCATAAATATTTGCAACAAGATCAGAATAAAAAACGCATAAAATTGTGTATTTTTTTAATCTATTTTTCTACATCTTTTAAATATAAAATTATTCTACAACGTTTGAAAATTCCCGGCAACAGCTTTACAAAATGGCAGCTGGGCTTGAAGGTCATTCAAAACGGACCACTCAAGAACAATGGATTTTTGCGAACATGTCCTTAATGTAATATACTGCGGTATAGATAAATTTTTCCTGAAAACAGTTTTTTTATTACGACAATCATTTTGAATCTCACAGTACAAATGTTCAGCACCAATTTTGCACTTTCCAATAGACCTAACTTCTTATAAGCTTTTTATAAACTTTGTTTATCCGTTAATATCACCGTACATTGTTGAATTCCTTCTCCGACTGAATGGTTGTTTTTCTTCTTATTCCCGTATAAAATTTAAAATAATTTTCGATAGATAATTTTAAATTTAAATCTAAATTTCTAACTTTAAAAAATGTTAGTTGGCTCTAAAGATGACCTAGTCGGATCGAAACAGGTAAGCCTAAATTAAATCTATTTTGGATTGAGTGCTATACTTTTTGTCTATCACAATTGTAGTGTCAGTTTTATATTAAGCTAACACTAGTCATGTGATCTCCCTTATGTTGTATCATTTACGTTTTAATAACATGTGATACGTTATCAATAAATATAACATATTTATGTTATTTCTGTTAGAAGTGGTATGCTGTATCCGGCAAGTGTACGTTATAAAATAACATGCATGTTATTTACAGTATGTTATGTGGAATAAAATAACGCCATACGATCCCTTGCAGTTATACGAATAACAGTAACGTTATGAACAAAAGTGAGGTTAAAATTTACTGAATTGTCAATAGAAACGAGTTGATTTTTGAAAATCAGTAATGATTTCAAGGATTTGTTCACTGTTGGTTTATTAGAGCAACTTTTAACTGTTAATGATAACACTAACTGTAAAATAGGCAATCAAAAGGTACATTACATAAAAAGATTATTTGTGTTTTTGTAGGAATAATTCTGTAATTGAAATAGACCTAGACCTGACTTGATCATTTGAACTACTTCTTGATATTTTCATAAAATTATTTATAGGTAGATTGCTAGAATACGGTGCTCACATAACAAATAAAACCATTCATACAGCAATAAAGACAAACACTAATAACACTTAAAAGTAGAATATCTGTTCAAACATGGAAATACTATATTTTCAAAGTATATTGGTTAAGGATTTAACTATTTTTACGCACACAGTGTTTACCAGAAGTGTGTGGGACAGCATTTTTAGGTGGCGGTAAAACAAGCTGTTGTAAGCCGAATAATTCGGGAAGTAAATAATGGACTAGTAAATATAAGGCACTTGCAAGTCAAATTACTAAAAATTCAAGAAGAAACTATTATTAAACGAAGATATGGAACTTCACGTAAAAGTATTCGCAACATCTGTCATAAATATATATATTTATATTATTCTACAAACTTGTTTTTAATAAACACAAAGAGTTTTTTTATTATTTAATTTTGACTACGTAGGGATACTAGTATTTAGAAGGGAGGTGACGTATATGATAGCCTTGTATGTACCTCAAGATGTAAGGTGTCTAATACTTTCACTGATATATAAATTTGCTCAATGTTTCGTGTTCCTTGGTAGCACTTTTCTGCTGTTCCAATCCAAGCCTCTCTCCTCCAAGCACTAACCCATCACGTTGTTCCACTTTAACTTTAACATGATCTCCCTCTTATTTTCTTCCTCTGTGGCTATGTTTGTCTCTGCTCCTCCAGTCGAATTAAGTGTCCCAAATCACGTTAGTTGTTTCTCTGTACTGCTTTGGATCGATTTTAAATCTGTTATTAGTTCTTACTACCTCGTTTCGAACTCTGTCTCTCTTTGTGTTGCCTCGGAAGATGATAATACAGAAAAAACACTTCACTTATTAATTTTAACCAGGTTTTACTTCACAGCACCGACCATACATTCAACATAACCTAACACACATCTTCTATGTGATTGTTCGCGTTAAAAATAACGTTAATTTATCATACTGAATTGGCAGGAGTTAGAACTTTCTCTTGTAATTAATTTATTAATAATATCCTTGACAGCGTTTCATTACAACAAATATTTCAGGTTTCTTTAGTTTTGACATTTTTATATTCTACTTATTCCTTGGGTAACTGAAGTTTGACTCTGTAGATGGTGCTCGTTTGGATATTTTTGACGTGAAATAATCCATATTTATAAGTAATAAATTCTTCTTTTAATATTTTAATCTTTATGTTCGTTTCTCAAGTGAATTTGTATAAATAGTTTCTTCAAAATGTCATTATCAACGACACAACACCACTACCACACTAACCGCTACGCTTGCGTCGCAATTATTCTTTCTAATTGACAGAATCACGCATAAAGCTGTCCCCGTTTGTTAGACGTTTCCCATCTCTATGCTTTTTTTCTCTAATAACGTTTTAATTTTAACACTTGGGATAACATATAGTGATACAACATATGGAAATTCATTGCAATCGTTATAATGACGCTTGCATGTTATTTTTAACGTTTTATCTTATTTATAACGTAAATGATACGGCATAAGGGGGATTATGTACAACTTGGGCACTTTATGTTGTTTATTTCTTCCAATTTTAGCATTTATCACATCCTCAATTTGCAATTACCATTTCAACGAAACCTTTTCTCTCCAATTCCCTTACACAATAAACATTCAAAGGAAACTGTACCGAACACGTCAGATTTCCCCGACAGTTTCTCACACAAATCAATTTCTTTCCAATTACTCAAATTTCCTCTGATCTTATTTAGACGGAGGGACGCCGGAGCGCACGACGGCCAACAGAGCAGACGCTCCCATTTCTGCTTATCCTTCCCTTTAACGGTAAACCGGTTCCGCGTAACTTACCAAATTAAATTACCGACCCAATCCAAGACGTGACACTTGAAATGGGTGAGATGGTCTCTAAAACAATGACGTCTCTCCGGCAGACAGAAGTTCCTGCGGTGGTGTGATGCATTGCCCGATTCCATGGCGTCGTAAGTTCTGCACCGCGTTACTTTGTTACCTTATGATGTTACTTGATTGCTGATATCTATCTTACCCTACCAGGAACAATATATATATTCCCCTTAACGCTATGTCGACCTGTGTTCGACTCTTAAACAACCCTGGGGCTTTAATTTAGTAGTAGCATCTGTATGTGCACTGTTAATTTATTCACAAAATGAAAGCAACAGAGAAACAGTTTTATTTTAGTTACAGTTGCGTAAATATTATGTATTGGCGACTGGCGATGTAGGCAACCAGTTATACTAGCTATTATTTTGACGTTTATTATGTTCTGACAATTCACTATTAGAGCCGTTTTACACATATGATAATTATAACGAAAATTTATGAAGAATTTATTTATAAACTCTAGCAAAATTTTACGAATACTTTTTCAATGTATTTTTTCGTACTCGTTTTACACAGCCTATAAATTTCAGTAAAATTATTAGACAAAGATACTGCCATACACCTGCGCATTATCAAATTCGTAGACATGTTACAAAAATAAACAAAAAACATAACCTTAAAAAATACAGAATATAAGTGTGCGAAGGTTTTAAATTCATTTATTATGTCCAAAATAAATAATTTACTCTTGTTAAGTGTTAAAAGAAAGCAATGGACAAAAAAGTGGTTGCTGAGGAAAAGGAGAAGAGGAACATTAGCTCTACTAAATAATGAATTGAACGCATACAGAAATTTTATTCGGGTTACTGATATTCAACTTAATCTTTTACTAAATTTAATTCAAACCGACATAGAGAAACAAAACACTTTTATGCGTGAATCTATCAGTGCAAGACATAGGTAATAAATTACAAATAGTACGTATTTAAAAGCAGTTTTGTACTCATATAGAATACTTTTTCCAGACTGGATGTGACTTTACGTTTTCTATTTTAGGAGAATCATACAGATCACTTATGTATAGTACAAGAATTCATGAAAGCACCACATCAAAAATAATAGGTACCCGAAACATGTTCTGCTATTTACAACCACTGAAACTACAAGGGACAATATTTAAAGGTGAATTATTTTTTTTTTAGTTACTTGTGTTTCTGTTAATACCGTTTAAAAACCCTTTAGATACCAACACGTGAAGAATGGCTGAGTATTGCTGTAGACTATGAAAATGAATAAAAAGGTATCAAGAGTAGGTTATTGTCCACAGTATCATACAATAAGGACTGTTCGCAAAAATCCATGTTCTTGATGGTCCGTTTTGGAAGACCTTCAAGCCAGCTGTCTTTTGTAAAGCTGTTGCCGGGAATTTTCAAACGTGTGGAATAATTTATATTTTAAAGGAAGTAGAAAAATAGATTAAAAAAATATACAAATTTATGCGTTTTTTATTGTGATTCTGTTGCAAATATTTATGAACAGTTTATAGTAATAGAAAACACGATTCCAGTAAAATAATGTTTGATTAAGTGATACATATATTTGCAAGTGTTTTACGATAATTATGTTCATATTCTTTCCTTTTTGTGAAATAAATCTTTGTTTATATTTTTATAGTGTAAAAGATTCTTCCAGGAATAATATGTGTGTGGTTTCTTCTCAAAATAAATTAATAAAAATGCAACAGCTTCGCTGGAAGGGACTTACAAATTTCTAACACGAATACACAATAACTTTTAATTAGGGTTCAAGAGTTATGACTATATCGTTCTGTGCGATACAAAGATTGTTCCTTTCTATTCGACTACTTTATTTCTAACATCCGACCCTGCACTGGTTTGTCAACAATAATGTCCGGGGGTGCACAAGTGGATAGAGTTCAGACGTAGACTATATAATATTCGAATTGTCTATAATATGAATTAATGCGATTAAAATTTATACCAGTATAATTGCAGTTCAAACCAAAATCACATTATTTTTTAAAAAAGTGAACATAAAATGAATTAGGTTAGTCACTGCGATAACATAGCAATCTAACTTAAATGTGTATCTAGAACAAATTGATTTAATGTGACCTAGGAATCTCTGCACAACGATAATAGTTCTTCTTATTCATGTACTTTCTTAATTCTTGTCATGTCATATATATTAGATTCATTCGGGAATCCCAAGAAAGTGCGACCATCGTTAGCATCAAAATTTATCTTGTGAGAGTGACTGGCCTTACAACATAGTACCCATTGGTGTCTTCTTTCACGATAATTTGAGTTATTTCACTTAAACCTAACAATATAATATATAAGAAAGTATGTAAATGTGATGGCCACTGGCCACCGACCTTACCTTTTACACAAGAATATCATAGTTTATTAAATGTTTTTAAAACTGCAGGGGTAATTCAAAACTAATAAAATACGTAAAATAAATAAATACAATAAGTAAATCATGTAGATTAAACGGATGAGTAAACTAATTTGTGTAGATACGAACGTAAACAATAACAAACTGCCATTTTGGGAAGCTGTTGTTTGTGTGAAGTTAGATTTAGAAATTTGGAGCGCTATAACTCCTCTCTTGTCCTTACTCGGTGTACTCTGGTTATGTATTTTGTTTGACAATAGCAACTTCAAAATTAAACTTTTGCGCAGTTTCTCGGCCACTTTCTTGAAAATATTATTCATAATATTGAACAAGTTCAATATTTTTATTACGATATTTAAAATAAATTTCAGAGGAAAATTTACTGTGTTTTAACGGAATTTTTGCTGTAAATTTTCGGCAAAGTTTCCACTATAGTTTTCGTATTGAACGTATAAAACGGCTCTTAATCATTTCTTACCTAATTTCATTTAGTATTAATTAAAACAGACAAAGCAATATAACAAGAGTGGTAAAGTTTTACAAGATAGGAAATTTTCAAAATAACTACGTTGCCTTTCAAGGCGAAAGGGACGCAGATCATTTTTAGTAAACTGCGCCAGTATTCCTTCACATGTTTGAAATTATTATTATTATTTGAGACGTTTTGCAACTAAGCTATTTATTAAAAATGAGAATGCCATTGTTCACTACAGAAAGAGTAAGAAAAGAGTTTTCTTTTTTTAAATTGATTTACTAGCCACTGATATTTCACAATGCGACAACTTTTGGATGGGTGCTGCCCCTAATATCCCCAAAAACATATTTAAGACCAATCCTGGAGCGGTATCAAACACGGATGAAAATTATGTGAACATTAGAACGTCTTAGTTTATTGTCGAAACGAAATGCATGGTTTCAAGTATGTAGAAATATAGTTTAAGAATATTTCCCGGTAAAAAGAGTCCCAAAGTGTTCAATGAAACAAAAACTCTTAATATTAGATGTAATAGGCGTTACATTAAAGATTGTACAACCATATAAGATTGTTACATTAGTTACCTACCTACGACAACTCATGTACACTACGTATGAATTAAATGTGAATGACGGGGTGTCGTGGATAGGCAACCAATTTTACAAGATCATATAGTTGTGATCCGTAATGCGCAATACGTCTATTACTTAATATTCCGATTTGTATTTAATTATGCCCTTCAGACTTTTGCTGAGAAATATTCTTAACCCATATATCATCTAGCGGCACTAAATAGTCCATGAACTATCCGAAATAGTTCAATGACTGCATTGCCAGCTTTATGCTACAGTCGCTTGCGGGTGAAAGTTTGGCACGTGGGTCGCAGAGGGCGCACAAACTGAAATCTTCTTCACTTACTGTATGATTGTACCTAAAACTTGAGATGTGATTAGCGATGAAAGTAGGATTATACACTCGAAGGAGTGCTTCCTTATACTTATTTTACTTTCTAAATTCGCCAGCTTATCTTGCTTCATATCTTACTTTCAACATCAGTACACAAGTCCACAGACGTAATTAACTGCATCTGCAAGTCAGCTTTAAAATCCTTTACTACCGTACAATAACATACGCAGACAATAGTGGATGAAGTTCGTGGCACATTTAGCAGCCACGGTCCAGGATTAGGAACAACACGCCGCGGTTTACAATACAACTTCTATAATTACTCGACAAACAGAAATGCAGATATAATTCAACGAACCACCATTACAATAGGGACTGGGAACTTCCCATCTTGTGACGAGATTTCATTATTAAATTCGTGTGTATAAACGAAAGACCAGATTAAAATGAGTAAGACAACATATAAGTTTGCCCATTTTTTAATGTAAAAATTATATTTAAACGATCTACATTGTTAATTTTTTTATTCTGGCACACCAATTATATATATATATATACCATGTGACTCAAAATGATTGTCGTAAGAAAAAAACTCTTATCCGGAAAAATTTATCTATATTTATTACCAATTTAATGAGCGAAGTTAGCTACATACAAATTTCATACATTAAATGAATTTTCTTGACATTTAGCGACATTGGCGTTCGTGTTGTAGGATCTTTCGATTAATTATCTTATAATTTTTTTCAAACCGTTTATATTTACATCTAATATCACCAACAATAGCATTTCTGAATACTGTAAGAAAATAAGGGAATTTATCTGTGGTAATAGCGCAACAAACAGGTAAAAAATCAATATTAACATTAAGCGAAATAGTTTATTACATTTTATAATTTCATAGGCTTATCATACACTTCAGCGCAACGAGCTGTCAAAAGAAAGTTACATTTTCATTCCTATAAAGTTTCTACGGTACAGGAATTAGTACCATTAGATCACGTTAGGCGATTGGAATATTGTCATTGGTTTAATAACAATTTAAGGGACGATGACGTGCTAAACAAATCATTTTCTCGGATTGAAGCCTGGTTTTATCTAACAGACTATATCAATTTAACAAACTATTGTATCTGGTCTGCAGAAAATCCACACGAATTTCGAGACACGCAATTGCATCCCGTAAAGTTGAAGTTTGGTTAGCTATGTCCAGGCAACGAATAATAGGCCAATTTTCTTCGAGCAAACTGTAACAGCCACAACGTTACCAACAGATGTTGGAATTGTTTATTGGCAGAGTTACAAGAAAAATGAGCTTGAAGCAGGTTATTTTCAGCACGATAATGCTCCAGCACATACTGCTCGACAAACCTGCCAATATCTTCAACAGTTTTTTTGCTGACAGGTTGGTTAGAGCACAAGAGTGGCCACCAAGATCGCCTGATCTAACCCCATTAGATTACTTTCATGTTCGGCTATCTAAAAAATAGGATCTATAGAAACCGCAGTGCATACCATAGAAGAATTGAAGATGCAGTTTTGTTCACTTAATAATTATACTATTGTATGTTTTTAATTTAAGTAATAAATAAATTTAGTTTAAACACCAGTTAGTACTGAATTGTAAAATCATAATTTAGTAAAGTTCAATTAATTACATTTCATTTTTACAAGCAGAAACACCAATCCATAGTCGTTTATACAATGCGAGTTCAAATATAGGTTACGTTTTCCTTATTTATGACAGATCCGTTTACTTTCTTATGTTCCAACACTGACTTAGTTCAAACCTTCATTACAAACGGCATATACCTACACCCTGTTACTATCTATAGGAGCGGAATTGACAATCATTTGGAATCTCTGTGTATTTATAATCAATAACTCCTTCTATATAAGTTAAGACACAGGAATATTTCTTCTCCCTTCAACTGAGGACGAACTTCCTTCTCTTCCATTCTCTCCTACTTTCTGCCATCTTCTTTGCTTCTACCCAATCTTTGTTTCTTTTCTGTAATATTCTTGCTATCACATCGTTCCAAGTTTGTCTAGGTCTTCCTGGTTTCCTATTGTCTGTATTCTTGCCTTCCATATCCTTCTAACTGGTTTCGATATTTCCATCCTCAATAGCTGTCCCGACCATTCTAATTGTTTTTCTTCTATAAATTCTAAAGTTGATTGTATGTTTAAGCCTTTTCTTATATCTATGTTTCTGATTTTGTCCCTCTTCGTAACTCCTCGAACTCTTCTCAAGAACTTCATTTCAAATGCTTGTATCTTACTTTTCTTTGGTTTTCATTTAAAATCTACGATTCGCAACCTTAAGTTAGTACTGGTCGAAAAATTGATTTAAATACTTTAATTTTGGTTTTCTGGGATATTTCTTTTTTATTTATAAGCTTATTTTCCATGGTGTAGTACAGTTCCATTGTTTTCTCGGCCTTTTCATTTATTTCTGCTTCTTGTGTTCCATTTTCATCTAATGTCACTCCTAAATATTTGGGGTAGGTACTGACTATAATATTTCCACCAATCTCTTATTCTAACTTCCATGTGTTCATTTCCTATGACCATCACTTTTGTTTTATTTATGTTTAATTTCATACCATTTTGCTTTAGTTATTTATACTATATCTCAATGATGAGCTGTAAATCTGTCTCGTTTTCGGCAACTATAACAATATCGTCTGCAAGCACTCCTTCCCAAATTTTTACTTTTTGCAGTTGTTGACCTTCAGTCGACCTCCATTTCTTTGTACTTTCTTTATCTAACCAGGTCCGGATCTCCCTTCTTGCGGAGCCATTAGTAATCCCACATACGGGTTCTGCCCTAAACTGTCTTTTAGAGCCCTCTTTGGCTAGTTCGTCGGCTATTACATTGCCCTTTATATCCTCATGTCCTGGCACCCAAAGCAGAGACACCGTGCACTCTCGTGCCAGTGTATTGAGGGATTGTTTGCAGTCGCTAACTAGTTTTGACCTGCCTTGATAGCAGCCTGGCTGTCAGTCATTATACTTATTTTCCTCCTCATGCAGCCCCCCTTTGCAATCATTTCCTCTGCACAGACTGCAATGGCGAATACCTCTTCCTGGAAGACCATTGTATGCTTCCCCAGGCTTATGGATATCCTTTGAATAGGGCTGGGCCCACAAATACCAGCTTCTGTGCCCTGGCTGGATTTGGATCCGTCTATGAACCAGTTATCAAGAGCAGTGATCTCACTACGTACCTGGTCTCTGTTCGGTATGGAGATTTTCACCTTTTCAGTGAAGATAATTCCGGGTGCCATGCTGTCCGTGGGCATTTGCAGCAATGGCCTGTTCAGGATTGTGTCTGTAGTACAAGTGTGCCCTCCCACCCTGAAGTTGGGATACCACAGGTTGTTGACTTTCAGTCTAAGAATCGCATGCACAGCATCCACTTTCACATAAATCTCCAGCGGGGGGAGGCCCACAATGCTCTCCAAAGAAGCGCTCCCTCTGCTATTGATTGCACCAGTGATTCCTAGCAATGCCTATCTTTGCTTCACTGCGGAGGACACTTCTGTCCTTCTCCACCGTACTACTCCCTTACTGGTGTGTAATTTGTTTGTATATCTCTTTCTTGATCTGTACACACAAATTTGCCATCGTAACAAGACTTGAATACTTTTTTGTCAGGAAACACAACTTTATTCCAAAAGACTTTCGTTCAAATGGTGCCACTCCAGCCCTGTTTTCTTATAGTGCTTCTGTTTAAAAAAAAATGCTTTCTGGCAGCGTTTCTGCTAGACAAACCGGCTGCTCATATTTTTAATGGGGCAGCTCTTATTGAACCAGAAAAAAATTTGCAAATTGGCGAGCTTCCACAGCGTCAGGGAACGGATTTTAGATGATGTGGTCAACCAAAGCTGCATTCTCTTCATCGTTTGTTGCTTTAGAACATCTTGGGGTAACAGCGCGTGCAACTCTGCGGTAGGGTGTTAGTTTTTTTTTTTTTGGAAGTGCAACTATGGATTCAGGCATCAGGCTCCAACCTCCAACCTCCTTCCAGTTTGCTGGTGTACCGATTTTTTTGAGCTTCTCTTAGATTTCTCAGCATTTTTGTTGATAGTGATGTTGAATTGGAATAGCTATTGTTAAAATTGATATGCCACTAATATGGCAAATAATTTACAAATAGAAAAATCTCGATGTTTCCAAATTAATGGCTGCTACGGTACATACGTATTGATCGCGAAACCAGACGATACAATCTATTAGTAATTAAATTCTCCCCAGTTTATCATGAAAAGAAAAGTAATCTCCCAAATCGACAACGTATAGGGCGACTCTATAGAGATTGCAGATAGGTTGGAAAATTTCCAGAGAACGAATTACGTAACCCGTCCCTAGACAATTCCTACTCATGTCAGAGAAGAGACAGCGTTCGCGGCGGTGGACATACGACGTCGGACGCCAGGCCGCGCGGAAAAAAGCAAACATTCCGTTCACGTCTCGCTTTACGTAAACGCGACTAGCTCCGGCACAAAGGACCCGGAGAAGTGGGTTTAAAATGGTCTCCACGTCAAGTACCAACTTGAGTTACGTACACAATGATAAGGTTAATGAGGAAAAGGGTTGGCCTGGCAATGTTAATACACACATTTATAGAGATAAGGGCAGCGTGTTAGCGATGCTCTAGCCATCCACCTGGAGACCTATAAAGTGCGCTCGGACGCGGCGCCTACTACGCCACTCCGCCCGCCCCAACCATAACGTCGGCCGTTCACACATAACCTAAAACTGATTCTAAATGTTCCTACGGGTATACTTTGTGGTTTCTCATTTGGTGGTTTTACGGACGAATTAACTGTCGTCGCGTAGAGAAAAAGTACCGGGCTCCTGTAAGTGTTTTGATGGACTATTTCCTGTAAAGATGGTGTGAAAAATTGAAATCAATAGATGTCATTATTTGCTACCACAGTTTATTTGTCAATTCGATTAATACAACGAAATTATTATTGAGATTTTACTGTAACATAACAGATTTTGAGTTAATCTAATATAAAATTATTGTTTTTTAATACAGATACAAAAAAAAACGACGTGCCAAAATAACAAATATCAACAATAACAGATATAGTAATAATAATAACTCAGCACTACAGGCCTTGAACGCCCTTGGGTTAGAGTGCCGGAACCATAGACAAGAATATAACTATTAGAAAGAGTTTAGACCATTGCGCATTCGCGAACTTTCAGATTGTGTAGAAAGCGCCATTTAGATCAGCTGTTGTTGAAGTAATTTTGTTTGGAAGGTTTATAAAACGCATTGTTTTTAAGGTTATTCGTGTTTATATTTTAGTATTATTTCAGTATTTCATATTTATACGATTATTTCGATTAAAGTTGTTTACTAATTAGTAGTTTATTAAAGTGTAGTTGAATTATTGAATAATACGTTGTTAGTAAATAATTTATTTCGTTGGACCATTTTTTTAAATATTTTAAGAGAGTTTAAGTGTTAAGAGAACCAAGAACATTTAATGAAGTGTGTGGTATTATTACTGTGAATAATTAGGTGTGAATTAGCGTTTATGTTGTAGAATGTCTTGCTGCGTACCGGAATGTAAAAGCATTCGTAGATTGGTATCCGCTGATGGCAATATCAGTTTCCATCAGTAAGAGCCAACTATAATCTACTTGTTATGGGTATGTAGTATAACTTTATTGCATTCTCCATTGTGAAGAGTGCTTGTTGCAGTTAACGTCTGCTGCAAAGAATCTGAGAAAAAATAAATATACACTGTCGCAATGAAAGAATAAAGGTATTTCTGCACTGTTGACACAAAACATAGACATGACATATATACTATTTCAGATGGATTAATAGTCAGCTGATCCGAGAGATTAAGAATATGTATTGGTAATTTCAGCATATCGCAGACAGTTCCTTGAAGAACATCCGATTTTATTAACAAAGGTGATCATTGAGCGTTATTGTAAAATACGGCTTCATAGTTTGGTGAAATTAACGCAAGAACTGCAGTCGAATTAGTAAGAAAAAAAAATAAACGAACTTATATTGTTTAGCCACCAATAAAGAAATGTCATATGACATAATGTGTATTTACTATACCCCAGAAATATGGAATAACCTAAAAACTTCAAATTCCAAGTATTAGTGTATTAGAATGGTATTAGCTTATACATTTAAATAAATAAAAATGAATTAAATATCAATGTAATGTCTTTCTAGCAGTAAAAAATACAATTTCCTGTATGTATATAGTATAATACTAGTGTGAAAAGAAGTATGAGCATTTTATTTATTTTTTTATTTTAAAATATTACCATTACGTCCTTGTTTTATCTTTAAATTATTTTTTCACGACCCTGTCATACATCAAAATGGCGGCCTCCATATGATCTGAACACTGCGCATCTCTAAGCTCTATCTATATATTTATCCTTGTCTATGGCCGGAACACACCAAGCCACTGAGAAGTGGTGACCCACCAACAACCGGTCACTATTGCTATCTCCGTTAATATTGATGCAATAATGTTCGTTAAATTGGCAAACTAGCGATATTTTTCATGTTGATTAATGTAGAGTGAGCTTCTTACCACCATGTCTCTATACTTTCTACCATACGCTCTGAGCCGTGCGCTTCGGCTATTTTCGGATTCGAATGTGGCAGATATGAACATTATATTATATATTAATTTACGGTTTAGTTTACGATTCATAAATAAGTATGCCCGATAAAATCGATGGTGGTGTGCTTTAATTACATGTTATTAGTAAACGTAACTCCAGTTAGATAAGATATGCCTTAGATCGGTGCATGAATTGCGGTCAGAAATCGTTTGTCTCACAATGAGGAACCCCAACTGCCATTAACTGTAAAATTTTGACCTCAGTTCTAGTACTTTTTTCTCTATTTTGTGTTTTATTTATTTTATATTTATGTAAACCATGCATTAAACAACAGACCTAGATAATTATACTTACCCTATGCTTCTAATTAATAATAAGTTATTGTATGAAATAAAATTATATTTTGCTTTTTAAGAACTTGTTCACAGATTACTAATGCCTCTCCTTGTCCATTCTTCTTCTTCTTCTTATTATTTACTTTATCGTTGTTTCTCTTATTATTAACCTTTTTTTCAGTTCTGCAGGTTAACCTGCTAAATATTGTAAAACGCCATGTATGTTTCATAAATTAGATTTTTTTAGTGGTGTATTATATCAGCCATCAAACATCTAAAAACCATGAATCTCGAGTGATACCAAACCCCTCATAGTAATAGTGGGTATGGTATTAATTATTAACAGTTCTTTGTAACAGCAAGTTGTTTAACGAAATGGCATTTGTATGTTATTAAAAACGTAATTTTAAAAAAGTAAATTTTAATATGATGTGATTTCTCGGAACAGAGATAATACTAATGTAAGAAGTGACACTGTCATACTTGCTAAGTAGAACAATATTTTGGAGTCTCTATATTGCAGCACAGTACTATCAGCTCTATGACAGATAACAATAAAGTGTCACCCTAAGCCATGTGTTCGAAACTGTGCCCCTTCACTTCGATACATTTATTTATTCGCAATTGGAATGCTATTCAACGATACAAAACCGTACTTTATTCAGTACTTGATAAGCTGTGAATACTTACACATTGTCCGATCCCATTTAGATTATTAATTATTAATCCAATACAAATTAGTTAGTGTTGAATATTTGAACAGTAATGGAGACTATGGAGGTTATGATAAAGTAAAGTTCTTCGTTGTTGAATGGCCTTTTGAAATGTTATTTAATGTTAAAATAAAAAACACAAAATCATGTTTGCTTGCTTCACTTTTTTGTGTATTTTTTCTAGACGTTCACAATGTGTTTTTTGCGATTTACAGCGCCCATATCTGTTTACGAATCGAAAAAAAGTTTCAAACAAAAACTACATACTTGATGGCGTAGAATCCGAATCTGCGATACAAAATAGGGGTTCCCATTTAAGATTTCAAAGTTGTCCACCTCCCACTCTGGGGGAAGGGGAGGGGTGAGGTGGGGGATCGAATTCGGCACCATTCAGTGAGACCCCTACATTATAACAAATCTTATTAAGATATTTTTTTTGATTTGATGCAGTGTTTTAGAGATATTCCGTTGTCTCAAGATAAAAAACTCACCCTGTATATGTTTTGTTATAATTGTTAGTGCCACCTCGTGACACGTTCCTAAAATGTTAGTTCATCATACGCGTTACTTGCGTAGATGGCGATAATGATCAATTATAACTTACACGATTTTATACAACACACACAATAATGAATTCCACCTTAGTATTATTCCCATAATATCGTTAATGGTTTTTTTTTTTTTATTATTACTAGAACACTAAAATAGGATGCAAATTAGCGATTACTTTTTCGATAATTAACCCTAAAAGCGGATCCTTTTATTCGGCTCTGTTTCCCCAAAAAAAATCGCTTCACAGATTAACGTGCACACACCAGGAAGTTAATGTATGCAAATCGACTTTCAGTGGAACACGCCGTACCTCTGACGAGTTTTCGGTTACGCTTTCGCGTTACCTACTTTTGTGTCGGAATAAATTTCTCTTTGTTTCTGCGCTTCCATTGAGAATTTACCGATGCATGCATATTGTATTGTTGTAAAACGTTTTATATAGCCGAGATATACTACATATACGTGCTTATCTAATCCTGATTCGGCGCTGCGTGAAATTATTGTACAATGTAAAATAAAGAGACAGCTTATTAAATTAGTTTCATCACTGGGAGATGTAACGACGTAGAAATGTATTTTCCAGTAATAATAATGCGATGAAAGAGAACGCGATTTTCTGAAATGTTCCTTAATAATATCTTTTCGTGAGAATATCCTAGTGTTTGTTAATTATTGGTAGCACCAGTGATGAGCATCAGGGATTATATTTTTTTATTCAAATAATTATTTGATTTTATTTAGTTCTTGGTTGTTGTCGAATGAAGTGATCGGACATCATTTGAATAAGATACTATTGAATGAAAGGTTATTTGAATGAAGTATTGCTGGAATAATTTTTCCCCAAATAAACTGTTATTCAAATAATATTACTGACAAGGGAACACCGGCGGGTGTCCCCCTCCGATTTCGATGAAACTTAACAGATCAAAAGCGTGCCTGAAAATAGGAGACACGTATCCGCACGTTTTTGGGGTACAGCCCCCTCCAAAGTTTGGACGATTTTTTATTTTTTGCAAATATTTCCTAAATTATAACAGATATTAAATTTTCTTCTTAACATAATTTGCAGCATATTGCATGGCCCTAAGGGTGGCGTCGTCCGTATTCGCAAAAAGTTAAGAACGGGGGACGGGGTATCCCGTACCCCCCATTTTTTCTTTTTCTTATTCATCAAAAGAAGGCCGATTTACATAGAATACACGATGATGTATAACAAGTTAGAAAATAATAATTGTAAAAATAGAAAATAAATAATAAAGCTTCAAAATAATAACTTTCTATTGATATAAATAAATGAACTATAACAGAAATAAGTTTTATTCTTAACATAGTTTCCAGCATAATACATGGTCTCAAGGTAGATATCTTCATAAAAAGCTAATAACGGGGGACGGGGTACCCCATACCCCCGTTTTTTTTAATAATAAGTTTATTCATTATTCATCAAAAAAAGATCGCTTTTACATGGAAAACAACGGTAATAAATTTGGAGGATTAATAATAAAAATAGTTGTAATAATAATAATATAGTACATTAACAACAATTATTTGTTATCGTTAGTCCGGTGCTCTCCTTACTCAAATATTTCTTAATTTAGAATTGTATCTACTCAACAGCTATGGTCAAACCTTTCTATGCCTACTAACTTATACTATATACTATAACGAAACTTTTATCGGTGGTAGCAATATAAATCGTTTTATCAACTGCAGTTAGTAACTGCGTTTTATATATTTCCTTAATAAAATGTTATTCATTCTTAGAATACCATAATCCTTTAGTGCGTTTAGCAAATTTATTGTGACGAAGGATTAAATAATACATACATATATATTTTTTAATTTATTTCAAGTTTTTCGTGCAATGTAGGTGTACAATGTAAGTATTCAATGGAGCATAAATATAACTAATGTGTTTTTAACGATTATAACATTTCGGAAACAATAGAAACAGAATTAGAAAAACATTAGTAATGCTTATAAATGTTTAAATACATACTGTAATGCGATTATTGGTTATATGTATTGCAATAGCGAACAAGATTAATATACATATTCCATCTAAAATGCTATTTTCAAATTTTGTAAGAACGTATTCAGTAATAAACCGTGATTTATCCGTGTGGGTGCCGCCTCTATTAACACTTTCTTCCCATCTGCGCAACTGTCGTAGCGATTTTACTTTTTTGAATTTTTGATGACACCTGCCAAAGTACGTGGCTTGGATTTACCACTTTTCCAGTATCGACAGCTCTAGTTTTGTAATCTAGGTCTATAACGCTACCCCTTCTTCAGGAACACATGCATATCTTCATAATTGTCTTCTTCGTCTTTTTCTGTTTCTCCACAAATTGCGCTTCGTGTGGTTCTGCTAATTCTTCAAACTCTATCCCGTACATCTTGAAAGGAGAACATGGCGTCTTGTTGAGCAGATACAATTATATTTTTCAGGGCATCATGCAACTCACTTTCTTGCGGTGTCAAAGGAATTGTTGCGATGTTAGTAACTTGAAATGTTGCAAGTAACATGTTCAACACATTTGCTATATTTACGACCGCCATTGTGCGAAACTATAGGTACTGACCTATACTGCACGAAAAACGACTTCTAATTGTCTCATTTGAATACTCGTCTTATATACCTATTCCTAAATGCAGACGTGACCACTTAAACGTTCGTGGTTAATTACTATGCATTCGGGATTTATTTTTATCTATATAATAATATGATTAATCACCAGATCCCTTATCGCGTTAAATTTATAATGCAAATTACCAATTATTTCTGAAGTGACTGAATAATTAATTAAACTCCACGTATGCGTAGATAAGTGCATATCAAATTCATTCACAATAGACACGTACATATATTTATTTTGAGTTATTATTACTATTATTAATTTTCTAAATTATTATACATCACCGTTTTCTTATGTAAAAGCGATCTTTTTTCGATGAATAATGAATAAACTTATTAAAAAAATGCGAGGGTATGGGGTACCCCGTCCCTCGTTATTAGCTTTTGAGCTTATTGAGACCATGTATTATACTGGAAATTATGTTAAGAATAAAAACTTATTTCTGTTATAGTTCATTTGATTTATATCAATCGACAAGTTTATTAATTTTGAAGCTTTATTATTATTTTTCTATTTTTACAATTATTAATTTTCTAAACTTGTTATACATCATCGTATTTTAAGTAAAATCGGCCTTCTTTTGATGAATAAGAGAAAAGAAAAATGTAAAAAAAATGGGGGGTACGGGTACCCGTCCCCGTTATAACTTTTGCGAATACGACGACGCCACCCTTAGGCCATGCAATATGCTGCAAATTATGTTGAGAAGAAAATTTAATATCTGTTATAATTTAGGAATATTTGCAAAAATTGAAAAATCGTCCAAACTTTGGAGGGGCTGTACCCCAAAATCGTGCGGATACGCCGATAAAAAAAAACGTGTCTCTTATTTTAAGGTACTCTTCGATCTGTTAAGTTTCATCGAAATCAGAGGGGGACACCCGCCGGTGTTCCCTTGTGAGTAAATTCGATTCAGGTATATGCACGTGTTTGTTCGGTTTCCATTGCCGTGGCTGTCATGCTCTTGTTTTTTATATGTATTCCAAAGCATACGCGTTTTTTTCTCGCATCTTCAACCGGTCGAGGTATTCAATTGTTATCACTAGTTGAATCATGGATTGAAAAATAAATTTTGCAATTGAGGTGCCACTATATTTTTCTTAGGTCTTTTGACCCGCTGAACTCGAAGATCACATTATTATTATTTTCTATGGGTATGTATTATGGAATTATTAAAAAATAAATCTTATCATTAAAAGATCAACACATCCCACAATCAGCTACCGTAATAAACACAATTACCAGCTACCATCACCACCACGAATAAGGGCCGCCAACCTTCCAACTCTTACCTCCGTAAAAACTGCCCACCACCAACTACAGTCACCACTATCGCCACCTGTCCTCACCACTATCACAAACTATCATTATCACGATGAATTTAAAAATTGGCTTAAAACCGATTATCAACTTCCTTATCTTACCGATGCCAAGGAGAATTGTTTACTACCTTCCATCTGTGCTTCATGGCTTGCTTCGATGGTTGTTTTCCTGTAACAAAAATCACAATTAATAATAGAACAAGAAAAAATCATAAAGTTGTTAATGATGATACCGTGAATCTGAGAAACAATCTAGATGCTTGAGCTGTAGTCACAAAAATTACAAACAGTGATAACTGCTACCAGATATATCGTTCAATGAAAATAGAATATCTTAAAGGAATAACGGAATCAAAACAAAAGTCCAATGCAGCGTTTGTAGAAAAATCCAACAACAAAATTAAAGCTACATGCTCAGTTATCAACAAAGAAGCAAAATATCAGTCAAATAATAGCGACCCCAATTCCCTCTTGTCGGCTGATGATTTGAACAAATATTTCTGTGAAATTGGAGAGAACATGACATCTGGAACATAGTAGTAAGTAACCACCACCGAGAAACCACAAAATCGTTTTTCTTTACCCAAATTACACCAATGGAGGTATACACCATTATAAGAAACTTAAAAAGCAAAAATACAAGAGACGTATACGGAACATCAACAAATTTGCTGAAATGTTTAAACGGGGAGCTATGTGAACCACTGGCAATAATATTTAATATGTGTGTGCAGCAAGGAGTATTTCCTAAAGAACTCGAATTAGCAAAAGTTCCTCCAATACACAAAAAGGGAAACAGAAACGAGTGTAAAAACTATCGGGCCGATTAGCATACTACCATCACTGTCGAAGATTTTTGAGCAAACAATGGCGGCGAGATTGAGCAAATATCTTGAGGACAACAACTACCTGTCACCTAAGCAACATGGCTATAGGAAGACGCGCTCAACCACTAGCAGGATATTAGAGATAGTAATATCTTGCAAGAGAAGCTAAAGAGTTACCTTGCTGGCAGGGTGCAATTAACGGACTGGAAAGATATACGATCCTCCCTCGAAGAGATTAAATCCGGCGTTCCGCAGGGCTCCATCCTGGGGCCTCTCCTCTTTCTAGTTTATAAATAAATGTATCTATCTATCTATCTATCACACTAGCCACCATCACCAACTACCCCCTTCTACTACCACCTATCCATTACATTCCAACTACCATCTGCCCGCCACCGCCAACTACTCCCACCTCCACCAGCTACCCCCACCACCTACAACTACCGCTACCGTTGCCAGCTACCTCCACCACCGCCAACTACCCCCACCACCGCCAAACATCCCCACCAGCATCATCTATTCCTCTTCCACCACCAATACTGTCCCCACCATCGTCTATTACCGGCCCATCAACTACCCACTAATTATCTCACATCACCACCAACAACTTCCTTCCCTCGGCAATCATCCTCCCACCCATCTTCACTATCAACTACCAACCCACCCTCACCATCAACTACCCTCACACATTTACTATTTTTCCAGCCACTGTGTTTGCACCCGCGTCTTGTCCACCAATCTTCCACCTCTTAGCCTGAAAAGAGATTTACTCCTTTCTCTTTCCAGGGTTGCTAAGAAATAAATCAATGTTTAAAACAATATAAGTAATTTCCTCCATGGAGTCCTTATTTTTCACAAAATGATATATGTATTGCGGTGTTTCATAAGAGGAAAGCTATCAACTATATTAGATGTAATTATTATTTTATGTATGCATCTATTTGTAAGTCCAGTATAATTTGGATTAGTTCGCATTAGTAGTCATGGAAATTAAATATAATTTATCGTCTGACAACTGTACGATAGCCTGGTATCCTAGGTTTCCATTTTACTTGAATGGGGTAGTGACTCAATGTAATTCGTTGAAAAGAAATGAATGAAAATCCTTGGTTACTGGGGTTTGTTGATAAAAAAAATCTTCGAAAAAGCTGTGTCATTTCTCATCAAGTGTAATGAATTAAGCCATATTCCTGTGGTATATCTGGTATCGAAGGGCATAAATTCACGTAATTACCTTCGATCTAAAGATATTCAAGAGAAACGTCAAGATTATTCGACATTATAAGAAATTTGCTGTTTACTATACCTAGGTATATGTTCTACATGTTTCGAATGTAATCACACATCTTGAATGCTACGAAGGAGGTCTGTTTTTCCTGGATTTTTATGATACCGGTGTTGTTCTCGCGTTCTGAACTTTTCACTACGAACATCTGAGTTCGATTTGGATTGTCACCACAAAGAAATTCCATTTGGAGGTACTCTGGCGTCTGTGCAAACCGATAAACGAGGTATCTGGTCAAAGCATTGTTTAAATTTTTGTATAAGTGAATGTATAAATAATAAATTTATAATATTTTGAGTTTACTGTTAATTCTTGTGAGATGTCGGTTGATTGAAATTTCAATTTGTATAAGTTTGGTAGACGTGGTTGGTGGTTTTCTTTTCTCTTATGATAACGCGGGATATTTAAAAGTTGTTTTGAGAATTAGAGAATCCAAATATATACTGGATAATTGATAATATTTGTTTTGAATATTCCAGATAAGTATACTCACCTTGGGTGGGCAAATCTATTATATAAATCACAATAGTATATATACAAACATACTTACGTAAGAAAACTCTCTCGAGCTATCTTTAGTATAGCTTATAGGCGAAGAATTAATTATTCTGACCGGAAAAATATCATAGTTTTTTTAATTACAGTAATTATTTCAGTAGAAATAATTATTGGAGTAAAGATGGTTATTTCAGTAGGAAATTATTTGAATAACAATTTATTATTGAGTAACGGGATAATTAATAACAAGATCATTTATTATTTCCGAATAAGAATAATTCAGTTATGCATTCATTTTTATTCTTATTTTAAATAAATTTCACTCTTCTAGTTTTTAGTAATGAATATTACCAACCAACCAATCTGCCCTTAATCCAATCAAACTGCTGGTCTGCCAACATTCCTTCCCGTTCTAAATATTCAATAGCTACGTCACTTGGGTTCTATTAATTCACCCACCTTTATAGATACACTATTATCTCCGTGATGGACAATCATTCGGTTTGAATCGAACCCGCAACACATCGCTTCGGTAAGAAAAGACGCAAATGGAAAATGGAACGCGGTCGGGCCCCTGCTGTGCTACCTCTCGCAAATCCCCGATTGTCAATCGTAAGCGAATTTCGGTTTAATTACTGACAAACTCGCCGTTCGGCGGAACGTGGATGCGTTCATCTATCATTGGCGACTTGTACATAAATTATTCATCAGTCGGTAATGCTTTTGTGGTCGGACGTTTAAACGAAACTATTAGCAATGTGGCGGGTACAATTTCCGTATTCCTGCATACTAAAGTGTACTTTGTGCGTGTCCGCGTTCCTGCTGTGTAACATATTTGCTGCACATGGGGTTTGTAAAGTATTTTGCGTGGTAGATTTTCTGTGTGCGTTGCAACAAACAAAGCGACGTTCTTGCTTAATAGGTTCGTGTTAATTTTAAAAACAACGTGGTAAAATTTACATACAATTTGAGATAATGCCCAGTAGGCATGACAGTCCATGAACTGTCCAAGTCACAACAATGGCCTTATTCAACTAGTTTTGACGTGGCAGCGCTGAGATCTAGCGCTAGCATGGCCTAAAAAGTACCTTTAAGTATTTCTTTGCGCATGCGCAATATGTACTTTTTCCACTCTTTTGAATTTGAAATTGGGAGCATTTTTATTGCAAGTACCATGCTTTCAGAAAAGGTTTCAACCCAGGTGACTTGTTTTAAGTATGCAACCAATCTAAAAAAAAGCATAAAATTAATCACCAGTTAAAAATAAAAATTACAATCTTTTTATCATTAATATCACTCTAACTAACTCTAACTAATCTGGCCACCGCGAGAATTAACCTCTCAAAAGTGCAAAGATTAGCATGTGTATGCATAAAGGGAGCTATGGGAACCTGCCCAACAGCAGCTACCGAAATAGTATTGGATCTTACCTCTCTTCGTATCGTAGTAGAAAAGAACCACACTCAGAATGGTCAAGGAAGGAATGATTAGGCATAGGCCTCAATCTCCTGACGGTGATCAAACCTGGGATATGCCCCGGGGTGATATGTTAAAAAAATTCAGCTTTGTGAAGGAATTCATCATAAAGCTCAGTAACAGGAGCGAGTGGCATCATAACACCATCTTGAACTTGAATAGAAATGCCATCAAATGGTATACTGATGGCTCCAAAACGGCAGAAGGAACTGGAATAGGAATATATGGGGCTAGAACCACATATTTCAAAAGCTTGGGAAAATATCCAAGTATATTTCAAGCGGAAATACACGCTATTGAAAGATGTGTTGAGTTCAATATGAATAGAAATTATCGAAAGCAGGAAATTATCATCATGTCTGATAGTCAAGCAGCCATCAAGGCGCTGAGCTCATATGAAATCAGTTCCAAGATGGTCTGGGAATCCCTGGGGAAGTTAAATGAAAAAGGAATAAAGTAACCCTCCTGTGGGTTTCGGGTCACACAGGAGTGGAAGGAAACGAAATAACGGATAATCTCGCAAAAAAAGGGTCTGGAATGCCATTTGTAGGGCCTGAACCCTTTTGCGGGTTAAGTAGCAGTACAATACTGGAGAAACTAAAAATAGAAATGGAGCAGAGAAAATCCAGTTACTGGAAAAATCTCCAGAAAATGACGCAAAGTAAAATTCTTCTGGGAACTTATAACCAGAAGAGGTTTACAGAATGCATCAACCTGGGTAAGAACAACGTTCGCATATTAACAGGAATACTTTCAGGCCATTGTATACTGAAAGGACACCTGAGTAAGCTTGGATTGGAAAAGGAATCCGAATGTAGATCCACCTCCTCTCAAACTGCGTAGCACTGTGCAACTCGAGAGTGTTGGACCTGGAAGCATGTGAGATCGAAGAGGGAGACTTGCCTAGACTGGGGCCCTCTGACATCCTACACTTTCTGAAAGGAATAGGATTGGGAGGCCAGCTGTAAAGCAGCAAGAATGGGGGACACAACAGATCTTTTAGGTCGTGTGTAACTATCACCATTCTATTGCTACATACATATTGTTATGGTAGTATTGATTATTCTACTATTATTTAAAAAAGGGAATGTTTCTATTTTACTTAGTTATATATTAAAACTAATTAGTTATAATAGAAAAAGGATATAATATGTAGCAGCAGACAGCCAGACGATGTCCAGGTGATGTAGGAAATGTCTGCATTTGGCAAGTCCTTCAAGGCATTTTCATTCAGAATATTCCCTTCAGGAAGTAAGATGATCAGCAGTGATATACCTACACATCGAAAATGAATATTAGAATTTGAATAGTATATTTTTACAATAGTTATTGACAGATCAAATCTGGATCCAAGCTCAATTCAAGTGGACATTTTATTTTTTTTACTGTGTTTTAATTTCATTCAAATTTAGTCTAATAATGTTTGTATATGCATTGGCAGTCCAATTGCTTTGATATGTCAACAGGAAGACACGTGAAATTGCTGGAAATTGAGTTCTGTAACAATTCTATGTGTATAAATGGTTGCCTACTTTTTAGGTGCAGTAATGAATTTTAAGATTGTTAATTTTACATAGTAATAAGTGTTTAAAAATTTCAAATGTATTTTTCTCATAATTCAGAGACACATACCTTTATCATATTACAATTGTAAGGTGATTTCAGAATTTTGCAATTTATTATTTATTTTCACTTCGTTTAAACATTCGACAGTCTATTCGGTCACATGGGCATTCTCATGTATAAAACAATGGATGTTCCTCTCATTTCGGTTATATTAACGGATTTTCAGAGACAGTTGGACTCCTTGACGAAGACAATCGCTTTCAAGTCAATTAAAACATTTTCAATTCGAAAAATTCACTAACCGACCTTTGTTCGAGGCAGACGTGTCCCAATTTGTTCTTGAAAAATTTTACGGCTATTTCGTAAAAACCCAATTTTATCCCAAATTACAACCTAAAAATAATTGTTTATTGTTAAACAAAGTTTTTCACATAAATATTATCCAAATTACCTGCAACCTTTTGGGTAATTTTTCTTCAACGACGATTTTCCTGAGTCTCCTGAAATGTTCCTGTCCTGATCGAGCCACATACCGTGATCTGAAGTACCTACGACGATGTACGAGGGCCCTTATCCGACACCTGAACAGTCCTGACCACTCCGATGTACGCAGAATTCGTCCTTGTAGAAGGTATTCCTCGTCAAATCTACCTAAAAATAAACGTATTATTTCAATTCTAATCTAAATTTAATTATACTTATAAGAAATTTCATTTTTATACGTTCTGCAAAATTTGAGGTTAGAAAATTGTTTGTATCATCGCTAAACCGTTTGCAGTTACTTGGGGAAATTTGTATAAGTTGGTAGTATTATATTTTGATATGTAATTACGTACGAACCAATATCCAGTAATTTACCATCAAGGTTGACCATACTGTCTCACACGTCAATTTAAGCCTAACTTAACTCCGTTTGAACGGTCAGAAATCACGGGAATTTTGAAATTTGATTTAGACGTATACACGTTTGAAACTATGAATTTAAATTTGAAAAAGTGGAACTACTTATAAAACTTTAGTGTTATTAATTAAACGGACTCACGTACTTACTTGAGAAGAATATCCAGAGATTTATGTCTGATTTTAAACAAGTTCACATTTAGAATTTTTCTTTTTATTAAGTAAAATCACTTTTATTCGCACTTAAATGTTTCATTTACACATGGGAAATTGTTTTTCATTGAGGCACAACACTATCGTGCCTTCGATATCATTTAAACTGGTCATTAACATTGAATTTGAAGGAGGAGGACAATTGTTAGCAACAGCTATTCTTACTTTTTTTATGTTACCGCCCTACTAATCGGAATATCTCGCCTGCATGCCATCTGGCTGGTGTGAGAGCACACTTCTAATACAAAATAATAAAGATAAGAATGACACTGGGGATGTATAAAAATTTGTTTCATAATTTATTAGATGTATTTTCTTAAATTTTATTTTAGTAAATCCCAGGCGGGATATTAAGCTACTGTAGAGCGTTACAATACATTCGTTAAAATATTTTTTCTATTTTGCGTTCATAAAAACGCAATTGTAACACGCTTTTGCGTATCGAAAAGTGCTTCATTGTGATACGCCTTTTTTCATTTCTATAGGTTGGCTGTATTGAATACATTATGACAGAAAGCAAAATTGACGTTTAATGCATGTAAATTGTAATACTTTAATCAAAAATTCTATACAAATTTAGTTTAACATTGTTATTTTATGAAACGTGGAATTACTGTTATACATTTACACTGACGGAACAAGTATCTTAAGCATGTATTGTTTATGCCAGGCAAATTCTTCGTAACAAAGTTTTGCTGAGTTATCTTATTGGCTTTAATGTTAGACTCTTGTGATTGAGAATCATTCGATGATATAACTCTAGAATGAACCAGATGTACTTGGCCCTGATAAGTTTGTGCGCTACAGCCACTTTACTTTTCATAGATGTTTCGATGTAACCCTCAGCTTACCGCAGAGACTTCCATCCACCATGACGTTTTATAGTCAGCAAATCACTGCCTGCGTCTGCTAAGTGTGTAGCACTTGCCAACGTCTGAAGCAATGTCCAGTATAAAGCCTGAATTGGGCAATTTTAGAAAATCAGCTATTAATTTAGGCATTTGCCAATCGTATTAATTCCAATCGGGCACGATTATACAATAACCATTGCGATAATTAAGGAGAATCTTGAATGATTAATATTTTTTGGTCGCAGGGCGACATATTTTTTAATTAAAGTAATCCATCTTTCATCCGTTAATTGCAAAAACTCTTACGATATTATTTTTTGTTTTAGGTTACTGTCACCAAAATAATATCACTCTTAAATTCTAAATCATGTATGGACATATTTGTTAATTCATCTCTCTACAGGCACCTGTGTAACCCTTATTAAAACGATCTAAAATTAATTCCATTACATAAAAAATTACATTTTGCAAATAATATGTACCTTTATTTGCTAAATACAATGCGTCAGAACCTTCTTCTATAAAATTATTAATATCTTCAATGCATTAAAATTTTTAGATTCTTAGCCTCGTATCCCTCAGAGATCGTTTTAAATAGGCTTGTAATTTAATATATTTTGATATGTCTGTATTTTTATAAATGGAAAAGCAAAACGAAGCATGGAATACATAGACCATAAGGTAGAAGATTTCTTATTTTTACCTTGTAATTCAAAATATGCCAATAAATGTTTTCAGATTATTGTGTTGACATTATTCTGTACAGCCCATAGTTCAAATTGATGGTAGCATTTTTCATATATACTGCTTTGATTTTCGGTAATAAATTTTATGACGGCGTTATCCGCAATTTCACGCATTGTGGTGGCGTACAAGATAATTTGTCTCAGTATCACTTCATTTTTTACAGTTTACAGAGACTATATTATGAAATATATTGTTTAAACAATTTAAATAGCCGAATTTGAATTTTGAATTCGTCAAATGTCAATCGTATGTCAATGTGACCAACTTCATATAAAAATAAAACTCAACATTTTGAATGAGATTTTTATTTAAGTATTATTATCAATTTATAATGCAAAATAGAAAAAAATAGTATAAAGGACTCGTTTCATAAGGCTTTTTGTCGCACTCGTTCATTAGAAAACTCGCCTGCGGTTCGTTTCTAAATGAACTCGTGCGATACTATGCCTTATGAAACTCGTACTTTAATATAGTATTTACGTTAAACCTTGTTTTAAGACGTTTAATCACTCCTTGAAAGTAAAATCATGATACCGTAAACATCCTGTTGTATAAGTACCAAAGGCAATATCAACATGTTCCTATAAAAACTACTTAAATAGCACGATCGCAATTCCACGGCAGCCGCCTGCAAAGGAATGAGGTGTTTGTTCATCAGATCAGTCAATGGATTTAGTACTCCGGTTATCGAACTTGTGCAAACGTTTTAGTAACGGGACGCCCCTACAGTTAGCCCCTAATGCGGTGTTCCCTCCGCAATTTAGGTACAATAAAATTTTGATACCGTTCCCGTAAGGACCCACTCGATTTCGTCTAACGACCGGGAAATCGCCGTTCCCTCTCTGGCGTAATATTCGAAAAATTAAGCACAATTTACTTAATGAAAGTTCAGCAAGAGAACGCCACTACGCTCTACCATTAGTCCAATCTTTCTGTTATATTAAAACGCACGAGTTGGCCATCGCGGTGCCATTGCGATTATGGCCGCCCCTTTCCAGTTTTACTCTCTAATGACCTAGAGGGCGCGCGGGGCGGCGCGCACGCCTCTGTACGCGTCTCGGATGAAAAACGAACGGAAAATAGCGTCGATTAATTTCGTTCAATTTTTTTTTTTTTTTTTTCACCCCGAACATCGTGAATAAACAAAGGGATGCTTACGACGCGAAAAAAGATGCGCCTTAATAAGCAACGGAGCAATTTAAATATTTGATCGGGCGAATTATTCATCTCCACGCCGGAAACAATAAAAACTCCGCTGTGTAGATCTTTTTGTAAGGATGCTTCGGGTTTTTTTTGTAATTTTATCGCTAAATTAAAAATAAAATCTTGTAATATCNTCCAACATTAGCGCTGATAGATGTAATATGGATACCAGTAAAGCTAGTGAGCTATACTCTAGCTGGAACGGACTAGAGTAAAAAGAGTAATTTTTAGCTTTAACATGTAAAAATCACAAGATCGGACACAAATCCCAGCAGTTCAGAACAGAAAAGAATAGATGTGATTGCATACTAAAAGAACAAATAATAATTATCAAAAGAACACCGATCAAAAAGTGAGTTACTCTAGAAATTCAACACCACGCACAAAGTAATTAAATGAGATTGTGGCACTCTTACGAAAAAGAAAGTCGGCACACTTAGTGATGTTCAATTAGTCCATTGCTCATGACCAACTCACTTAGAGTGATAAATTTTTCTGCAGTGAAAGCAACAGCCTCTGAATTAATGCACTAAAAATCTAAATCTCAGCATAGCAATACTTTACAGTCAACAATGAAGTAAGTCATTGATATAATATTAAAAGCAAGGACCAGGTTGAACCTGAGGCACACCCAGCGTTGGATAAAAGCCCAAGAACAAATCATTGTAATAAAAAAACTAGACGATCTTAAATATGACTTAAAAAACGAAATTACATTAGCGAAAGCCGAGAGTTAAGCTTGTAAATGAGACGTTGATCCAAGTAGCAAACCTTGGCTAAAGTAGTGTAATTACATCGACCGAGTACGATATCAAAGGTTCAGCTAATGAAACGAGTAATTTCCACAGGTGATCTATTAGGAATAAACCATTTGATTAATGAAAATATGGTTTGACGCAGCTGTATATTTGTCATATAGAAAATTTGAGACTTTCAGCCAAGTTTGGGTAGTTTTATTATTGGATAGTCTTAATATTTGTTGTAAGTAAACATTATAGGCCTGTTCAAAGTTATCGGCACACTGTTGTTACTTTGTTAATATTGCCAGCTACGAAGTTGGTTAAATTAATCAAAGATGTTGGTTTTTTATGCTGATTACACGTGTAACAGAAAAATAATGAGAATCACGTGCGAAAATAATACTTATTTTAAACGATCACCCTGTATATTTTGTCACCAGTCGATAGAAAACTAAGTTTTGCACACAATATTCTTATAATGGTATGGCACTAAATGAAAACCAAAAGAGTTATAACTAATATAATATGATGGATTCGAGCCAAAACTTTGTTAGTTCACATTAAAAATGTGTATAACACTCGGTTGATATTAGCATCATATGTTCACCTTACAAGGATCATCATGTACTGGGTCAACCTAATGTTTCTAAAACTTTGTCGTTTGACAAAGTAGAAATCGAAGCAAACATTGGTAACTTAGTTTTAAGACATAACGAAATTATTTTAACAACCAGCTGTTGGTTCATAGTATGGTTTAGATTTTCCGTAAATATGAAATTACAGGTGTTAAGAGAGTGCCCAAGAAAAAAACAGTCAAAACCACTGCACGCCAGTTATCCGTTTCCTCTCCACATTGGCGGTTGATTCACAAAAAACAATCAAAGTGTAGTATTATTCTAGGATGACGCGTAAATTAATAACTATAGTGTTTCTATTTCCAAATCCACTGCCATTCATATCGTAAAAGCTATGAAAATGAAATAATAAATATATTAAGGGAGTTATTCTTGAAAAAATCATCATAATAGCGTTTTAAGTAAAAAACTAGCCATTTGCTTAAGTAAACAAACAAAGAAAATAAAAATTATGTTCCGATTCTTTGTAAGAAATACAAAAGAGGGGGGGGAGTTAGTTGGCCCGATATTGGCCCCACCATTCAATATTGTCACGAGCCCCCAGTGTTGGGTGGTAGAATTTATAAATTTGCCTACAAAATTATAGACAACCTTACCACTAGCAGTTTTACATGTAATTTCACCAGATTTTTTTTTTTACAGTGTATACCCAATAAAGTATTAATGCGCCCCGGAAGCTTCGATACGAGAAAAAAAAATAACAGCCACACATAGGAGAACGGTTTTATGTGCATATATCGAGATTTAGTGTTCGATAACGGCCGTAGCATCACCTTAATCTGATCTGTGATTTAGGACATGGGGCATCGGTAGAGTGGAGCTTAACTGCAATGCGGCTACTAGGTACTACTACTTCCGAAAGGTTTAGGTCCGAACACGTAGAGCAAATAAAGATTCTCTCAAATTGGACGGACACTGCAAATAAGGAATCGGAAGACCCATTTCTCATATGTACATACACAACCACCAAAGTTGTATACGAAACACCGTAAAAAACTTAGAACATTTTTCTTTACGGATATTTATTATTTATATCTATTATTGTAGTTAAATTTCTGATGATAATCTTAATGTTACGAGAAATATTCATAGAGATAAAATTGACAACTTAACTGACACTTTTTCATATCCATCTGAGAAAAAAAAATCCTTAGTATTATTCTCGTGGAAAACGTATTTTCATCGCCACAAAGGAAAGAAAATTTCCTCAAAGATTTACACCTACAAATAAAAAGGGACAAGCTATTATACTTCCGGCCTCATTTTAGCTCTTTTAGGGCTGGCGTTAAACCTGTCATATATTCACCGTTTTCTACTTTGTGTTTTGCACCGTTACTGACAAATTTATGGGGGGCATACATTTAGGCACCACAAAATCCCAACGTAAGTTGAGTTGATATTAGGAGCTGTAAATTCCTATAACGAAATTAGATATTCTTTCATTATTATTAGAGACGGGATTATATGCAAAGAAAAACTGGTATATATGCATCGATTTTTGAGAAAATATGCATAAACTGAGCATATATGCAAAAAGATTGCGACATATGCAAAATTTTTACATAAAATAAATAAGAGCAGAAATTTAAACATTAACTTTATTGCACAAAATTTTTTCACAACATATTTCTAAAACAATTTATAATTAAATGTTTTTCAGAATTGTGTAAAAGAAAGTTTTGTCTTCTATCAGAATACATATGTTTCGAAATTTCAACATCCACAGATGTAATTGGTGCATTTTTTAACTTTGCAATACATTCTAAACTAAAATTAAAGTCGAAATCGTTTACTGTTTCACCTTCCGAAATTTTCTTAACTTTCTTCAATTTCAAATACCCTGCATTTTTATTTATCACTTTTTTAAATTTATCGTACATAGAATTACCTATTGTACCCTTAACCTTCTTACATAGCATATCAAATTCGTCTACTATTTCGACTGATTCCGAGAGCGACATCCCTTGCGTTTCTAGTTTACGAATGGAACTTGAAACAAAGCTATAATTTGACTTAATATACAAAAGGTTTTGTAGCAATTCTGTTGATGTTACTATCTTTTTACAGTTTTCTAGAGCAATGCAGTCAGCAGTGATTTCAAGAATTACATTTTTTATTCCTTTAAAATTATCGGCGAAAAAAATTGCAGCCTAACCATGTACCCCATCTCGTAATAATCGGTTCAGGAGGTAACTTAACACCGGGAAGTCGCTCCTTATAAAACTGGATTCGTAAAGGTGCTTTTAAAAATACTTTTTTGACATTGCTATTTAAATCGTTAATCCAAGAGAAGTAATTCCTAATGTCTTCGACTACATGATTGAACCCATGAGCTAAGCAAGTGGTATGAATAATGTTACTATAAAAAAAAAAAAAATTTGCGCGGCTTTTATCGTGTATGGTGCAGCGTCGGACAACATTAGTAAAATTTTTTCACAAGGTATACTTCCAGGTAAAAAGAAATTTGATAAACCTTCTTGAACGAATTGGACAATTGTCACATTATTTGTTTTTTGAAGTTCTTTACAATAATTAAATATGATTTACCTACAATATTCTTCATGAAGAATTCCTATTAACAAATGGGCAATATAACGGCCACACTTATCCGTACTTTCATTTACCATGATATAAATAAAATTATTCCCTACCAATTGTTGAATTTCTGCTATTGTTTGCTGGTAACAAGATGTGACATAATTTTTTCGTAAGGTACTTTCGTCAGGTATATTATGTTTGCAATATTTTTTCAGAAATGATTTCAAATTAACATTGTTTAATCTTGCTAATGGTATGTTAGAGGAAATTAATGCGTTACACAGATCCGTATTATATTCTTCTTGTTCTGAGTTTCGTGAAATTGATGCTATACATTGACGATAAGATTGCTACACACATGCGGATCGCTTTAGTTTTCACATTTTCCAATATGTGATGGAGTTTTAGCGTGTTGATCAATCAGGTATTTTCTCTCAGAAGACACCTGCAACAACAATTGTCATTTTATATCAAAAGTTAAAGAATTTAAAAACAATTGTAAAGCTTTTAGTAAAATTAAACTTACCAGTTTACTGCAGGCTCGACAAAAATATTTGTCGCCATCCTTTACCAGTTCAGGATATGGCTTAATCCATAAAGAAATTTTGTTCGCTATACTCATTGTATGTACGCACAGTATTTAAAAACGTAACACAATTACATGCTGTTTCGCTCAAAGATATTCAATGAATGAATAGCTTATTTGGGAATTAATAATAATAAAACGTATTTACCACATCCTTCTGCTAGACGAAATTAAACACGTGCAGTTCTTGAAAAAGAAGTTTAGAGAAACCAATGAAAACATTTATCGTTTTAGAATTGTCGGTTGTCGATCTACATTAGGAATACTATGAATTTTACTAATAGAAAGATAAGAAAAAGCTTAAATATGCAATATATGCAACTTTTGTAAAAATATGCATAGAAATGCCTAAATATGCAATATATGCAATCACTAATTAGCGCTAATTAACTTCAATTAGTGTAATACGTCTACATATAGATTATAATTAAAGATATTCAAAAAATAAAATATATGCACTTTGCATATAATCCGGTCTCTAATTATTATACATTATAAGATATAAAATATACTATGTACCATGCTTTTAAATACTAGGTTATGCTTTCCTTTAATCGTTTGTCACAGCGTATAATACAATCAAATGCAACCGTTTCAAATTTTCGTTTATCACTGACAGCTGTCACAATTTGAAGTACCACTTAAAAGTAGTCCAGTGTCGCCAATTTTACTAAAGAATTTGCTTAAAAAACAACGTATTACTAATCAGAAAAGTATTTGAAAGCATGTTATTTACTTATCTGTAAACAGTTTTCTTTAGGAATAAATGATGTTAATAATTTCGTTATTATAATAATCGTCCTGAACAATTTTATCCGAATTTGCCCAACTCTAGTGTATACATATGTAATACGGGAACCGCTTTCAAATTGCCTTGTAAGTCTTGTGACGATGCCATGGGGACGCATATAAATTTCAATTCTACATCAAGAGGAATAAGGCATACCTTTGTAAGCTGTCATTACAAACAAGTATTACGTTGTACTTCTACGGGTTCTGCTCTCCTACTTATTTGAATTTATGTGTACACTGCCATTTATCCACGCTATTTATTTGGAGGCGTCACATAATAAAACGTGTATATGGGAGAAGCGATAAAATATAACAACTCTGTTGTGTTTGTAGACTTTCTTAAATATATAACCGCTTTGGGAAAACGATAACGTCAGAAGGGATTTTATAGCGGCATATATGATAACCTATCGATATGAAAGAAGCTATATATATTTATAGTTTTAGTAGGGAAACGCTAAATGTGGAACAAAAAGACGTTAAAATGAAGTATATCGACGGTGTAGAAGAATTGTTCTAGCAGTTTTACAGCAACGTCTAGAGAGTTTTTTTATGTGAAATATCTGATCTTGACAATAATACTACCTATCATAAGATATATACTGCTATACTTGCCACTAATTCTTTTACCAATTGCCGCAAAATTTGGAAACTGCTCGAAATCTTCCATACACCCTAAAAAAAAATGTGGTAAAATTACCCCAAAAATAGATGGCAACTGGGCTATCGCCTATTTTTGGGTTAAATTTACACCTATAGGGGATTTTTCACATGTTTGTGGAATATTCCTTGAAAGTGTGGTAATTTTCCCTGGTAAATTTACACCTCTAAAGTAATATTCCCTAATGGAATGGAATAATTTCAGGTAGATTTACCACACCTTCAAGGAATATTCCCCAGTATGTGAAAATCCCCTATAGGTGTAAATTTACCCAAAAATAGGCGGTAGCCCAGTTGTTGCCATCTATTTTTGAATTTTACACATTTTTTTTAATGTATAGATTAGAGTAACACAAAGAAATTAGAAATAATTGATTATTAGATTTTTTTATCATCCAGAATATTAAGTTCAGTTATCTAATAACATGTTTATGTCATTTAGAACTTAATGCAGATTCTCCACTTAAATATTCGAATATACCATTTATAATATTAGATTTAATTTAATAATTTTTGAAAGATATATTAATTAGTGGATTACAGAGAGTTTACAATAATTTCAATAAATTTTTAAATTCAATAAGCAATTTTTTAAAGAGTAAACATTTTGGGAGAAAGGTCGATAAGAAAAGCCAATAGTTACTAAGAATTGTTGTATTCATAATACAAAGATCTAGTTGAATGTAACCATAAAATAAACTTTGACTAACAAAATACATTGAAAAATCTTATCAATTTGAGTTTGGATTTGGAGCTTTTTTATTTTTGTTGCCCTGTTCAGGGTATATTTAAAAAAAAAATACCTCTGCAGAACTTCTAATGTGTTAGAAGCCTCTTTTGCTACTGCAAATGAAATTAAAATATGCCGCATCATTTGTTGTAATGCAGAATGAAATGAATCTGTTGGGCTAATAACTTCTTTCTACCATTTAAAGAATGCGACTTCGCATTTCTAGAAAAGAAAAATAAATGTAAAAAACATATGAAATAAATATATTTTTATTAATACCTTCTTCCAAGCATATTATCAACGGTGTATTCACCTCAATTTCTTCAATTTTAGATTTATCCCGAAAATTTTTAATAAATTTAGCATTTAAAAATATATTGTATGTAGATAATAGTGCTGCGAATCGAAGCTTCTTTATGTGAAACCGGGGTTTGCATGCAGTGATTAATTGTCTTTAAAAATTGTAACCAGTAAAACCGGTTTTCAAAATCAAAACCGGTTTTCAAAATCAAAACCGGTTTTTAAAAGCAGATTATTGCGCCTTAAATAGGTTTTTCGAATTTAAAATACATAGCACATTTAAAAAAGTAATACGTATTGTGTTTAGTTTGAAACTGGTTTTGAAAATCGATTTTAAAAACTGAATTTTTAAAAACCGATTTTTACTAAAATCGATTAACGTTTTTGATATCTGTCGATTCCCGCAATACTAGTATATACATAAATAATGTTGTGATTAACTATTGAACTCAAATTTGCCGCCCTGCGGTCTTGCACATTTGCATGTATAAGTGCTTAATACCTACTTTACTTTTGTCATTAAATCCTAGAGTAAAACCAAAATAGTCTCTTCCTTGCTTTACTTGTATCATCACTTAACAACGAAAACATAGCCTCCAAGACACTAGTCGTTTTATATTTCCAAATGTTTAATGAAAGAGAAAAAAAAGAATTGACTCCTTCAAAACGAAGACTTTCTGTTGTTTAAATTGAAAAGTTTGATAGGGTAGCTTCCTGCGTGTCACTTGCACGTTGAAAACTTTAAATAAATGTATATCTTGTAGCAACAATACCCGCAAATGCTATTGAGTTAAGTTCCAGTATATCATATTAGATATCCATAGGCAGGTGTATGTCTATTATTTATGTATGCTGTCATAGCTAAGTACATGGTAATCATCTCAATACATAATTAATGTGAAATGAACTTACCTCAATCTTTATTTGCAAGACAAAATGAAAAACACACCATTTACATTTATGCGTTGGAGCCATCAGTGTAGATGCCGCACTTGTATTCAAACTGCGTATCTCAAACGCTTGCGCGTTGTATAGTCGACGGCTATGTAATGCAATGTTAAAAAAAAACATTTTTTGTTCCAATCAAATAACAGATGCATATATATATATCATCAGAATTTCATGTCCCTTGTATTGTCCATATTGTATTTTTACCAACATAAGGGGTAATATTCCACGAAATATGTTATTTTTCCTTGCTCCTAAGCAAATTTCTCTAAGTGGGGGAAAATTACTTCATTTATTGAAATATTTTTCCACCAAAGTCGGTTTACCAGGCAAAATTACACCTAATTTGTG
Source organism: Protaetia brevitarsis (assembly GCA_004143645.1). Lineage (NCBI taxonomy): Eukaryota > Metazoa > Arthropoda > Insecta > Coleoptera > Scarabaeidae > Protaetia > Protaetia brevitarsis. The sequence goes on along the minus strand of RXPK01000162.1, from coordinate 328,486 downwards.
GTAATCTGATGTTTACCTCTTTTTTGTGTAATTTTACCTTATATTTCATATGTTTTTTCACATACCAGTGAGGTAAATTTACCATCATTTTTTAGAGTGTACATCCATTTTCTAGTTCTACACCATTGCTAAAATATGATTCGATAATAAAAAACAAACAAAATTATGACACATTGTAAACATTTTCGAATGTCAATGAACCAAAACAGTATGTATTTTATTTTTAATTATTTTTTATTAAAGGGTAAATTTAATTGATCATGTTGTAGTAATATTTAAAATGTCAGTATCGCCTTGTATCTTTATAGAGTTGCCTTGAAGCTAATAATTTCGATCCAAGTACTAAGATATTTCCTTTTGTGTGTGTACTAAAATTTCCTAATAATCCGATATTTGCGCTACCTCAATTTGCCATCGTAAACCAACGTTTCTAATTAAATTTCTTCACATTTTACACTACGAAACAGCCGTAAAACCGCACAACAGATATACGCCAGAGTTAGCTAAAATCGATACATCCCCAATACGAAGAAGAGTACATAAAACACTGAAGCTATAGGTAGTTATTTGCTGGTGTGTGGATCTTAAGGGCTTCTTCGAACGTAATAAGGACTTATTGGGAATGATCCCTACGGGTCTGGATCCCCTTATTGGCTGCAGACGTGTTTAGTGTGATTAGTTCCGGAGATATACGAATTTTGGGCGAAATAAACTCCCTTACCGAATACTCTGGCTTTTATAGTTCGTTTCTGATGGTAAAATCCCTGTGTGGAATTAATAATAAGGGCCGAGATAATCTGTTTTTAGTAAATTCTTTCGATGTAGAGAAAGTAATTTGAATTGGGGATGTCGTGGAAAATTTTCCTATGTGATTTTTCTATAAAAGTTTTACCTCAACTATAAAGAGTGTTTTTCGCAAATCGATATTAAACCTCAAACTTTTTAATCCTGCCTGACGGGCACTAAAGTGCCCCTTTTATCGCCTAGGCTTAAAACTGGGACAAAATGACTGGGCATTTAAAAAAAAAAATAACAAAATTTAACTTACGTTACAAAAACTTGAAAATAACTAAGATCCAATGTAAAGCAGAAAGAAATATAGTATTTTTACTCAAAATAAATATCTGGCCTCACTTTGTATGTTTTGTATGTACCATGAAATGATAGCAAAAAGCATTGACATTAGAAAACAGGTATGTTCAGAAAGCAATGTTCAAATAAACACGTCCGAAAACTAGATAAAAAGCTATTAAATTGAAGAATGTGTCCGTAATTGTATAGATTCAAATGCTTAATTACAATTAAATGTGCTTTTGCCGTAGCTATGCTGCATCTTGTGATAGATCGATGACGATGTAGCGGTTTCAAAGCGCATGTTTCAAACTATTATATTTAAGCTGTTTCAGGAACTGATTTAGCTGTCCCAGGAACAGTTGCTCCTCTTTGTTGTCCATCTAACAGCAGAGCAACTTGAATTGCTTCTGACACAGCGGGAACTATTTCAAATTGTTGTAAAAGGCATTTACGCTGTTCCAATCCAGAAGCTGTTCTTGCTGCTTCAGAAACAGCTGCTCATCTATATTACCATCTAAGGGCGCAACAACTTAAAGAGCTTCTGAAACAGCGAGAACTGTTTCAAACTGACCGCTTCCAGGAGGTGTTTAAACTGTTCCAGGAGCTGGCTTAGGTGTCTCAAAAATAGCTGCTCCTCTTTGTTGCCTATCTAACGGCGGAGCAGCTTAAGTAGCATCTGAAACAGTGGAAACTGTTCAATACTGTTACAGAGAGTGCTTAAGTTGTTCCAGGAGGTGTTTAAGCTGGTCTAAGAGCTGATTTACCTGTTCCAGAAACAGCTGCGCCTTCTTGTTGCCCATCTAATAGCGAAACAACTTAAATGGCATCTGACACAGCGGAAACTGTTCCAGGAGCTAGTTTATCTGTTCCAGGAGCAGCTGTTCCTCTTTTTTGCCTATCTAACGGCGAGGCAACTTAAATAGCAACTGAAACAGTGGAAACTGCTCAATACTGTGATGTTTAAGCTGTTCCAGGAGGTGTCTAAGCTGCTCCAAGAGCTGGTTTACCTGTTCCATAGACAGCTGCGCCTTCTTGTTGCCCATCTAATAGCGAAACATTTAAATGGCTTCTGACACAGCGGAAACTGTTCCAGGAGCTAGTTTATTTGTTCCAGGAACAGCTGTTCCTCTTTTTGCCTATCTAACGGCGAGGCAACTTAAATAGCAACTGAAACAGTGGAAACTGCTCAATACTGTGGTGTTTAAGCTGTTCCAGGAGGTGTCTAAGCTGCTCCAAGAGCTGGTTTACCTGTTCCATAGACAGCTGCGCCTTCTTGTTGCCCATCTAATAACGCAACAACTTAAATGGCTTCTGAGGTAGCGGAAACTGTTACAAACTGTTGTAGGAGGTATTTAAGCTATTCCAGGAGGTATTTAAGCTGTTCCAGGAGCTAGTTTATCTGTTCCAGGAACAACTGCTCCTTTTTGTTGGCCACTTTCTGAAACAGCGTGAACTGTCTCAAACTGTTGCAAGAGGTGTTCAAGCTGTTCCAGAAGGTATTAATGCTCCTGTTCCAGGAGCTGATTTAGCTGTTCCAAGCAAATCTGCTTCTCCTTGTTGCCTATCTAACGGCGGAGCAACTTAAATAGCATCTGAAACTGTGGAAACTGTTCAATACTATTACTATAGGAGCTGGTTTAACTGTTCTAGAGACAGCTGCGCTACCTTGTCGCCCATCTAATAGCGGAACAACTTAAATGGCTTTTGACACAGCGAAAACTATTTCAAACTATTGCAGGAGGTGTTTACGCTGTTCCAGCAGCTGTTTTAGCTGTTCCAGGAACTGCTACTCCTCTTTGTTTGCCATCGAACAGCGAGGTAACTTAAATTTAAATTATTGTAGGAGGTATTTAAGTTGTTCCAGGAGATGTTTAAGCTGTTTCAAGAGCTTTTTAAGCTGTTCCAAGAACAACTGCTTCTCATTGTAATATATGTGGTTTTTATAAGCTTGAAAGTTTGTTTATAGGTTTCAAATTTTTAGGGATGTCACAGATGTCGGCGGATATAATTACTACTGTCATCGTCACGCCATACATTACCTAAAATTAGTGGATATTTTTATACCCATATTATCCGGCATTTTTGAAGGACACTAGGAGTTGCGAGATAAAAAAGATAAATGTGATTTTTGTAAGTTTGCAAGTTTGTGTATTGCTTTCAAAATTGTAACAATACCTAAATGTTGAGGGATGTCGAAGTTGCCGGCGGATATAACAAATGTTTCTTACTGCCACTAACGAGATAATGACAGGTGCAATTTGAGTCCACATCAGTTTTTACCTATTAAGCCTGGTTTCTCCTGGTTTTCTCAGTTGAAAAACTAGATTTATATGAATCAAATGAATTAACTAAATATAAATAATTAATTCCAAATGAAATGGAAAATATTTGAAGTGCCCTATTAAAAGAATATGTCCTTTTACCGCTAAGACAATTGCATTTATAATTCTCTTTCTCCATCGAAGATTATTTAATTTTTCTCCAACCACCTTCCCAAAAACTCCTCGTCTAAAAATTATTCCCTCCAAATTATACGTAATCTAATCAAAATGGCCGTCCCGACAACAAATGGAGAAGATTCGCTCTTAACTCCTAGATATTTCTCGACCCTTCTCTAAATTGCCCGGAACAATGTTATTGTCATGCAAATGTTCCACGGCGAACCTTCTGCTTGCCCGCGTGGCGTAAATAATTGAAATTCTGGACGCGACTTTAGACGGCACGGGGCACAGAAATATCCAGGCTTCGCTGTCTCGTCCAAACCTTTGTACAAAATGTCGGTATCCTTCTAGTCCTAGACCGACGTTGCTCTGTTACAGAGCGTTTGGCTGACGCGAAAAGGGGTCGAGACGGAGCTTGTGCTGTTATGTGTTAGGAACAGGAGGGGACGTTTGTGTCATTTATTAATAAAATTAAATTTCAGTATATGGTACTTGAAATATTCACTTAAAGTTAGACGTTCTCAAAAGAGATCTAGCTTTGTACGAAGATAAAGTTACATCGCTTCGCTTGAAAATGTGAATCTATTTTGAGGCTTACTGTCAAAAAGAAACAATAATACAGACTGTTTCAAAATGAATTACATCTAGGGGGTTATGAATTTCTCCTATAAAGGCTCTGCTCCGATAAGCCATTAAAAAGTGCCCTAAAGCTATCGGGCTGAAATTAAAGCAAATGAGTACTACTGTCACACATACTATAAATACCAAAAATTAGCTCAATCGATGCCACTCCATTCGAGATATTAGCATAAGGGAAAAATTCAATATTTTTTTTCTCAGGAATTACTTAAGCTATCACGTTCAAAAAAAATATGTAAGTAAACACTGATTATGGGCATTCTATAAAAAATCAAGAACTAATTCCCTCCACTCGGTTCAAAGTTATTATTATTTTCCCCTTTTTAGGGGTGGTTTTTTTTTAGTTTGGTTTAAGGTTTTTTTGTTATATTAGGCCGTATGCATTTAGGTTTTTTATATGTTTTTTCTCAGTTTTTTCTGTGTGGTAGAACATGTAAATAAAAAAATCAAATCTCTTTGAATGATCTTAGTAAAAACAATTTGTTATTGTTTATTTTAGGGTTAAAACAATTGTTCATCCATCAATTTCAAGATTATCTGTATGTATGTTTCAGCCCTAGTAGTTATAAAAGCACCGAAATATACAAAACAATATGTAACAATAAAATAATATTTAATTCCGTACACGCAGTTCAAAGTTGTTATTATTTTCCCTTTTGAGGGTGATTTTTTTGAGTTGCGTTTAAGGTGCCAATTTGACTTTTTATTATATGACATGAGTATATAATTATTTGGGTTTATTATATATTTCGTCAAGTTCTTTCAATGAAGTAACACAATAAAAAATAAAACCTCTTTGATCTTAGCAAGCAGCATTGGTTATTGATTATTTTAAGGATAAAATTCAAATTATTCATCGATCGGATTCAGGGTTATTTACATGTATGTACATTTCAGCCCTAGTATCTATAAAAGCATCGACATATAAAAAAGAATATTGTAACAATAAAATAATATTTAATTCCGCTCAGGCTGTTCGAAGTTATTTTGTCCTTTTGGGGGATGTTTTTTCGAGTTGGATTTAACAATTCGACTTGATTTTTTGTTACCTATATATCTATGCGTTTTGGTACAATATATACGTTTTTATATGATATAACATATTAACATAAATCAATCAAATCTCTGTTAGATATTTATTGTTCTAATAACAGCATAATTCTATCTACATTTGTTATTGCAACAAGTTATGTAAAAATAAATATGATACTCTGTATCAGTAAATGTTAATAAAGACAATAAAAATAAGAATGAAATATTATAAAACGATAACAGAAAATCCTGCGGTAGGATTCGAACACCGAACGCTTTGGCCAACGCAATCAGTTCACACACGTTATATAAAGAAAAATTCTTAGCCTAAATTAATTTTAAATTTAAGAAAAGTTTTACAGTACAAAAAAAAATAAACTATTAAAATAGAACTAAATATTTGACTCGATTATACTAGTGGTGAATGAAACACCCTGTATATTACAGCCCGATATTTAATCGGTTGATGTTTTAAATATATTTTGAAGTCGTTAAAAAAAATGAAAAGATATCTGTATATTACAGTTAACTATTTTTCTGAACTAGTGACCCCTCCGATCCTCGATATAACATAAGAATTTACAGTAACGTTGAATAAAACTTAAAAAAAACTAAGTGATCGGGGTTGATAATTTACTAATGAAAATTTTAAACGCGGACAAAATTTACAAATAAAAAGGAAACGTGCAAACTTAGCTTTTGTTCTCAATCAGCTGTTACGGCATTGGAAATCCTCTCCTATCCGAACAGATCGTAGCCTCTGGGCAGACTCGGTACTATCCGAAGCAGATGGGCCACTTAATTCAAGGAAAGTAGGATTCTCCAAAGGAACTTTAAAAAGGTCGCAGAAGTCCTCAGCCGCACGGGGGTGTTCAAAATCTCACACAAAACGAAGATACCAAACCTCAAAGTTAGTGATTTAAAAGAATTAAAAAGATCTGCTTACCGTTAAATAACGAGGTTTTACCACGAAGAGAAGAAAGAAACAGATATGGCGTTACAGACGCGCGTGTTCTCAAATTATATCCCGATTTATCGGACACATCCGCTATAATATTCACGAAAATTCCACACCAAACACCAGCGAATATACAGCCAATGAATATTTCCAGTAAACTTCCAATTAAATCCACAAATGTGTGAAAATATCCAGAAATTCCGAAGATAGGAAGTATTACTCGTGAGAACGCCTCTAAACAACAACCCAGAATCGCCAGCAAGCCGGAAGGAAGGAAATCGTCACACAACCAATCAGAAAACAGATAAATAAAATAAGAATACAGACATCGAGCTGCCCTCTAACGTCGAAAAGATGTAAACACAGAATAAAATGATCTAAATAGACGGTCAATTGGGCAAAACGAACAGATCGATCAATGCGTGGAAATCGATAATACCGGCATAATGCAAAACGAGCAATCCTTGCGAACCTAGAAATGAAAACGTCAACTGTCAAACATGGGAATTGAAGGAATTTACTAAAATTGAAAGAAATTAAACGAAAATCTAAGACCGTATTAAGTATAAGGAACTATCTGTAAGTAAATGAGACTAAAAGATACAAATTCTAGCTAGATCGCACTAACATGGGGAAGAAAACACAATTTGAAAGCCAAAAATTAAACGATAATGTTTACGTTGAGGAATTACAAGACGTAGGAGCATCTCTGAAGGTAGAGTACGGAAATAGAAGGAAATAGGGTTACAAAAGCTTGTCGAAAAGACTAGCGGAGAACTAATTCGAGGCAAGCGAAGCAAGAAAAAAAACCGTAACAAATTATGATATTCCGCTTTCTTGAAATGGAGGTATAGATTAAATAGTATACAGGTTATCTACCTGTCACTGTCAAAATTTATTGTAGAGCGATGTGTGATGAAATTAATGACAAATACAATTGGATTATAAATTTATAAGAGAACTTTAAAGATGGGACATTAATCAAATACTATCATGCATATACGCTACAATATTTTCATAAGCTTCTTCCAATGGATTATCCAAACCGAGTGAAGTTTTGACAATGGTTCCAAAATAATCTAAATAATCTAAAATAAAATGATGTGTATTAATTAATAATTAAACTAATCTATCAATTATTTCGATATGATGGTTTCAAACTGGAAAAATGGTTTTTATTTCAAGCCGAGACATATCAATGAAAGATTCTATAAACGTTCTTGAGAAAGAACCAAGTGATTATCCTTTATCAAAAAAAAAAAAAAATACACTCCTATTTTGAAATAATAACCAACTGTTTAATGACATTTTTTCGATCAAATTTATCAAAGCTTGCCTGGATATTCATAAACTCAGTCATTTAAATATGTTTAGAACAGAATTGCATACATTTGTTTTGTCCTAACCCGACTCCGTAGTTTAGTTTTGTTACGTCCCCATATTTAGATTTAAGTGGCTTCAGTTCTAAGAAGTTAATAGTGAAGACATCTTTCCCTTTTCGATTCTTCTTTATTCTGTCAGACACCCTCTTATTTGTAATTTACGACCACTAGAGTTCCTTTGTACACTACACGCAATCACTTTTGGTAACCCCACCAAGGGAAAATGGTCAGCGTAACAAGACTACTAGTTCAAAACCATATTGTAATAAGCAGTTCTGTTCCGACATTTCAAGCGACAATACATTTGTAAATATCTTACTATGTAAATATATGAAATTACAAAAAAAGGGTTTTGTGTTGTTTGTTATTCAAACACACCAACGTAGAAGTGACAAATCCAGCACCAACGCATTCACAAAATTCTACAAAATATATCAAATATAATTTAATAGTTTTCGCTTATGCAATACCTGTGGAGTCATCTCTTGGGCAATAGTTAAACTAACTTTAAAAAGAAGAAATTAGAAATTTTCTTTTAAGTTAAGTGATGATTTTCGTCTCATGATAATAAAGAGTAATTAGATAATCTCAAATTGGCGTCAATCGGGCGAGTTTCGGCAACAGCTTGCGTTGAAAAACATGACGCGGCGTCATGCAGGTAATCTTTTGCGTCATGACGCGATGTTAAAACGAACAAACTTACTTAGATATTGCGGCGAAAATGAGTAAAAATAGATTACTGCTTATACACCTTATAATTCAAGCTTTCGCACAAATAAGAAGTAGAAAAATTTAGCTTTATTATTATCAGTCATCTAAATTAGGTTAACTAGGTTGCAATTTTTTTTAAACACTTCATTCTAATCGCCACATAAAGAGGAAACAAATGTATTAACTGATTGTTAAATATGCTTATTTCATCGTCTATATTTCCCAACTCCTAAATATCATACTAACTAGGGTGTTGCTTTCAAATGTCCCAAAAACAAATCTGAATCATCCAGAAAAGTTCGTAAATGTTCGATATTAGGAATTTCGATACCACCATAAAAATTTACGTTAAAACCGCAGCGATGTAGCCTTCTTGGTTAAAATGGTTTATATGTCAAGTCGACACAATAACTATAAATCCGGTAACAATGAATTGGAACGAGCTGAAAGTTTACTAAAAGCGTGCCTAGAATCGCTGCTCGCATTTATATTGCCAGGATACCTTCTGCGGATATCAAGCGAGCTTAACAAGAATTATACCCGCAAATGCCCGGATTGGAAAGTGGAAATTTACAATTTTCTGTGGGTGAATGCTTCTGGGGTTAGGCGATAGAATTTGAGCAATCGACCAGTTATCAAGACGTGTTGTGTGAGTGTAGAAAAAGATAACGATATCGTGTGGTAAATTGTATTAAGGAACTAAATTTCGGTATCAAGAAAAAATAGCCAAATATCGTTTTTATAGTTCTGTATGATCAGAGAAAATTCTGTATCATTTCATGTAACTATATGTCAGTGGATAGCTAACGATGGACCTTTTTTATGACCACCTGGCTCCCCGGATTTGTCAGTTCTGGATTTCTTTGTATGGGGCACAATAAAGAATCGAGTATATTATAGTCCACTAACTACCAAGGAAGATTGTATGGTCAGAATAAGACATGCATTTGAAAGTTTGACCCACGAATCAATTAGAGAGGCTACCCATGAAGAACTAATTCGGAGATGCGAAAAGTGTCTGGAAGTTCAAGGCCGTAACTATGAACATTTGTATTAAAATAAATTTTACGTTTCTTGCTTTTTTATAATTTAAATATGCTGCTTTATACTTTTATTATGAAGTATTCTAAATAAGTTTTTAGTTTGTGATTATTAACAATAGGTTTATCTTTTTGAATTTTTGTCTTAGGTGCAGCAATGAGTTGGGATGATTCGTAATAATTTAATTTTCATCAATAAAGCGTAACTACCCCACCACATTCACAAAGCGAATCATTAACCCTCCCAATTCTACATAAATATGATTTAAAATTACAAATTAAATTCTTCTATACATGGTTACAAAGAGTACAACCATTCTCCATATTCTAATTTTGCACCATTTCTAAAGTATGATTCGATAATGAAAGCTTTATGATGTATTGTAACCGTTTTTGAGTGGCAATAAATCAACACAGTGAATAAATAAAATCGTGACTTGCTACAATCTAAAAAATGATGGTAAATTTACCTCACTGGTATGTGAAAAAACATATGAAATATAAGGTAAAATTACACCAAAAAGAGGGTAACATCAGATTACCACAAATTAGGTGTAATTTTGCCTGGTAACCCGACTTTGATGGAAAAATACTTCAATAAATGAAGTAAATTTTCACTTGGGGAATTTGCTTAGGAGCAAGGAAAAATAACATATTTCGTGGAATATTACCCCTATGTTGGTAAAAATACAATATGGACAATACAAGGGACATGAAATTCTGATTTAATATATATATTATGCATCTGTTATTTGATTGGAACAAAAAATGTTTTTTTTTAACATTGCATTACATAGCCGTCGACTATACAACGCGCAAGCGTTTGAGGTACGCAGTTTGAATACAAGTGCGGCATCTACACTGATGGCTTCAACGTATAAATGTAAATGGTGTGTTTTTCATTTTGTCTTGCAAATAAAGATTGACGTAAGTTCATTTTACATTAATTATGTATTGAGATGATTACCATGTACTTAGCTATGACAGCAACATAAAATAATAGACATACACCTTGCGTATGGATATCTAATATGATATACTGGGAACTTAACCTCAATAGCATTTGGCGTATTGTTGCTACAATATTGATACATTTATTTAAAGTTTTCAACGTGCAAGTGACACGCAGGAAACTACCGTATCAAACTTTTCAATTTAAACCACAGAAAGTCTTTGTTTTGAAGGAGTCAATCCTTTTTTTTTTCTCTTTCATTAAACATTTGGAAGTATAAAACGACTAGTGTCTTGCCGTTATTGGAGCTATGTTTCGTTGTTAAGTGATGATACAAGTAAAGTAAGAAGAGACTATTTTGTTTTACTCTAGGATTTAATGACAAAAGTAAAGTAGGTATTAAGCACTTATACATACAAATGTGCAAGACCGCAGGACGGCAAATTTGAGTTCAATAGTTAATCACAACATTATTTATGTATATACTAGTATTGTGGGAATCGCCAGATATCAGAAACCGGTTAATCGTTTTTTTAGTAAAAATCGGTTTTTAAAATTCAGTTTTTTAAATCGATTTTCAAAACCAGTTTCAAACTAAAAACAATACGTATTACTTTTTTTAAAAGTGCTATGTATTTTAAATTCGAAAAACCTATTTAAGGCGCAATAATCTGCTTTTAAAAACCGGTTTTGATTTTGAAAACCGGTTTTACCGGTTACAATTTTTAAAGACAATTAATCACTGCATCCAAACCCCGGTTTCACATAAAGAGGCTTCGATTCGCAGCATTATTATCTACATACAATATATTTTTAAATACTAAATTTATTAAAAATTTTCAGGATAAATTTAAACTTGAAGAAATTGAGGTGAATACACCGTTGATAATATGCTTGGAAGAAGGTATTAATAAATATATTTATTTCATATGTTTTTTACATTTATTTTTCTTTTCTAGGAAATGTGAAGTCGCATTCTTTAATGGTAGAAAGACAGTTATTAGACCCAACAGATTCATTTCGTTCTGCATTACAACAGATGATGGCGGCATATTTTAATTTTCATTTGCAGTGGGCAAAGGGGCTTCTAACACATTAGAAGTTCTGCAGAGGTATTTTTCCAAATATACCCTGAACAGGGCAAAAAATAAAAAAGCTCCAAATCCAAACTCAAATTGATAAGATTTTTTAATGTATTTTGTTAGTCAAAATTTATTTTATAGTTACATTCAACTAGATCTTTCTATTATGAATACAACCAATTCTTAGTAAATATTGGCATTTCTTATCGACCTTTCTCCCAAAATGTTTACTCTTTAAAACATTGCTTATTGATTTTAAAAATTTATTGAAATTATTGTAAACTCTCTGTAATCCAACTAATTAATATCTTTCAGAATTATTCAAATTAATCTAATATTATAAATGGTATTTGATATTTAAGTGGAGAATCTGCATTAAGTTCTAAATGACATAACATGTTATTAGATAACTGAAACTTAATATTTCTGAATGATAACAACCTAATAATCAATTATTTCTAATTTCTTGTTACTCTAATCTATACATTAAAAAAAAAAAATGTGGTAAAATTACCCCAAAAATAGATGGCAACTGGGCTACCGCCTATTTTTGGGGTAACTTTACACCTATAGGGGATTTTCACATACTGGTGAATATTCCTTGAAGGTGGGTAAATCTACCTGAAATTATTCCATTCCATTAGGGAATATTACTTTAGAGTGTAAATTTACCAGGGAGAATTACCACACTTCAAGGAATATTCCACAAGCATGTGAAAATTCCCCTATAGGTGTAAATTTACCCCAAAAATAGGCGGTAGCCCAGTTGCCATCTATTTTTGGGATAATTTTTACAACTGCCAATACTTTTACGCTATAGAGAAATTATAATCCTGCAAACATTTATACAAGCTTTTTCCCTTCCAGTGAAACAGCTTCTACATATTTCAAAATTTAAACTAACTGTTTTAATTAATTAAAAATTAATTAATGACTTTCCAGTTAAGTGTTGTCAAAGTCTTAATTACCGATAAAATATTCGAAAAATTTACAAACACGAATGTCACCAATGTGTGGTGCATCGTACATCGTCGTAAGAGGGAGACGTAATTTAAGGCACTGCACACAGTCATAGCAATGAAAGGACATGAATTATCATCTGAGGAGAAGACAAGACTGACTTCTTTATTGGGGAGTTAAGTAGACAGGAATTAATTACGTAGAGGCCCAGTTATTTCATTAACATTTGTCGCCTTCTTTAATGAGAGGGTACGCTTGTCTCACAAGTCTTTCCAGCGTGATATATGTTCGTAAGTAGGTATATTAGTAGCGCAAGGAGCAGCTCTCACCTATTAGTAGTTGTGAGAAAACGCTTCGCTATCTAATTACTGCACTTTAACAGCATATTAAGATGTACTGCGTCATTTCATTTCTTTTTCTTTTTAAGGAATATTATTATCACTCTGATTTAATGAAAACCTTTTTTTACTCAAAATACTTATACTCATATATTACGATTTAATAATAATAATAATAATATAGTTTTATTCTTTCAGATTATGACATTGAAATGACATGAAAATAATAAATAAAGAAAAGTAAATTAGTCAAAAATCAAAAAGAAATCACAAGGCGTACTTCAAATGACAGCATAAGCTGTCCTTGCTCTACCAGTACACCTTGAAACATTTGATAAATATATAAAGAAAGTGAAACCTAAACTACCTAATATTCTGCATGAGCCCCCACCACATTGAAAAGCAAGATAAAATTAAAAGCAAAAAAGTGAATATGCAGTTAAGCAGCACAAAAAAAAAAAAAAGTAAAAAAGCGTTGCGAATGGCACACGAAACAATTATCGCTCCAAAAGATATCGCTTAAATGCAGATTTGAACCCAGACACACTCAGCAATTAAATTGATTCCGGTATCTTATTATAAATCTTTGCTATTTGATAAGTGAAGGATCGCTCAATAAAGCAGTACGATAGTAGGGGGTGTAAACTTACCCCTAAACCTCAAATTCAGATTGTGCACGGCAGTACGAAATGAAATTTTTTGATATAAATAAGTGGGTTTTTATATATAAATAATTTTATGGAATGTACAAGCGCTCATAAGCGACCTACGGTCATTCATATTCCATCCCCTCAGGCAACTTGTGAGAAATTCTTTGATATTTCCTTATACCAAAAATTAAACGCAAACACGAATTTTGAACCCTCTGTATACGTGCAGAAGTATCCGCCCTCAAGCACGGTCCATATACCTCACAACAATATGATAAATGTGACAACACTAAGGCTTCACAAAGATTTTCTTCAAATTAACCGAAAAACAGTGGCGGTGTGGATATATCGTTTTAAAGCTGCATAGGCAGATCTAATGCACCTCGAGACGTGATTATCGAATCTAAGGCTCCCATCCAAGGTTAAACCCAAATTCTTATATTCAGATAGAATTGGCACGTTTGCTCCGTTTATTTGCAACTTTATTGAATCTCTAAGGCAGTCCACATGGTTTTTGCTACCGAACAGTAAAACCACTGACTTACTCGGATTAATCATTAATGAATGATCAGCCGATATTTTGGCAACGGCAGCAAGGTCACTACTAACATTCATAATACCACTCTGACTGCTGGACAAATGAAACGCATGAGAAAGTTGCATATCGTCCGCATACATATGTATTCTACAGTTTTTAATGACACTTGGAAAAGAGGACGTATAAACTGAAAACAAAAGCGGACCCAGTATGGATCCCTGTGGAATGCCGCGCGAGACAAGCCTATAGCGGGAGCTTATATTATTTAAAGTAACACCTTGTAACCTATTATTCAAGTATGACTCAAGCAACAATACTGCAGTAGGAGATAAACCTATGTACGATAAAATTGCAACAAGCATTTCATGACTGACAGTAAGACAAGTGTAGAAACCAAGCCAGTATCAGTACTTGAAATCAAATCATCGATTACACTTAAAAGAGTAGTGGTGCAACTATGCCCAGATCTAAATCCCGATTGACAATCAGGAATAATTTTGTATGTAGAAAGAAACTCCTTAAGCTGCAAACAAATAACTTTTTCCATAATCTTAGAGAAAACTGGTGAGATACTTATAGGTCGAAGATGCTTAAATTCTGAAGGATTATTAATTTTGGGAATTGAGTACTAAAGCTATTTTCCAAAGGTAAGGAAAAATTCCAGCTACGAGACACGAGTTTATAATGTGAACAATATATGGTAATAAGAAAGGGTAACAAAGTCTCACCATTTCAATAGTTAAAGAATCATACCCAGCAGAATTTGTTCCAATTTCATCAATTAATTTAGTTACGCAGTCTATATCCACGGTTTTAAAAGAAAAAATATTATCATGCTGTTTACCAGTGAGATAAGAGGACATAGTAAGTGGATCACAAGTAGTATCTGGTACGCTCTCAATGAAGAAATCATTAATCCTATCAGCGTGCTGTAGGTGCTTAGGAATTCCCTGCGACTTCTGGGCAGAAATATTTAGGGATTTTAGTTTTCTCCACGCAGAACGAGTAGAGCCACCAGTAAACAAAGAAGTGAAATACGCTTTTTTCTCGCTCTTAATCGCTTGCGTAGTCAACGATTTGTAGTAATCCCAATGACGTAACTCTTTGGAATTCCTATACTTTTTAAATGCACCATCTCTAAGTTGCATCATCAACCTAACGTTATCGGTCAACCAAGGTGCGGACTGTCTCGTAAATTTTATTGTACGATATGGCGCATGTTTATTAAAAAGCAGCAATAAATTATTTGTAAGAAAATCAACTTTAGAATTGACGTCGTCAATATGAAATATACTCTGCCAGCGAATCAACCGTAAATCACGCAAAAATAGGTCATAATCTAAATGTTTAAAATCGCGCACTGTTTTGTACAAGGGGTAAATTGATCGATCATCAACTTTCAATGAACAGAACAAAGTCTCATGATCGGCGAATTTAAAGTCATCCACACCCGAATCAGTAACCATCGTACTGTCTGACACTAAGATCACGTCAATGAGCGACTCACTATTATATGTTAATCTGGTCGGAGTACAGATTAATTGATCTAAACCAAGCGAACTAATCATGGAGGTAAAATAAAAGCAATCAGGTGCATTACTCGCTAGCAAATTAATGTTAATATCGCCCCTACAGACCGCTAGATCACTCTCAGTGCCGACAGCAGAATAGCACATTTCGAACTCATCACAAAAGTACTTGTAATTCAAAGTAGGCGCAGTAAGTGCAGTATAAGCGTTAATCAACTTAAAGAATCGTCATCTATTGATTTAAGGGTTATCTATTACTGCGTACTATGCAACCTGAATATGCATATGCATTTATATGAATATTTAAACCTATCCTTTGCACTGTTCCCGTAATGCACGTAAGTGCTTGGTACAGAGTATACTTCACAGAGCTTTACAGAGCTGCCTTCAAAGTAAACACATACATATATAGGCACTCTAGCTGAAGGAGACAGTTTAGGTAAGGCGGTATGATGTGACGTGGAAGCGTTTTATAAAAATGAAATTACCAATTCAGATTTTGAACATCGATCCGGCAAATTGCCTTTGATATATTCCTGTTTGAAGAAAATGAATAATGATCTTTACTTAAGGATTAATATAAAAAATTGCATAGAATATTTATTAACAACAAAAAAAAGGAAGTATAGTTACCAAAAATGTAACAATTTGCGTATACAGGACGTTTCATTGAGAGGAAATTCTTCTATAACTCGTGAACAGTAGCAGATACGAAAGAGAGTACTTATAATTTCTTGCGAGATTATGATTTTCTATACAGGGTGTCTCACGACGAACTGCATCGATCGATATATGAAAGAGTATACATTGGAAAATTCTGAAAATTTCGCAGTATACTAAAGCCAACCTGCGCTATTAAATTAAAATATTTTTAATAATCTAGCGCATCCGGTTGTACCGGAAGTGGCTGTCAACTTTGTTATTTTCAATGGAACACCCTATATATTATTACATTATTTGATTCCTAGTTCAAATCTAAGGTAAGTTTGTTAAAACAGCTATGTTGTTATTTTCAACCATTTTTGAAATATTTGCATTTTTTTTTTAAATTTTTGACAGATGGACGAGTGCATCTGAACTACTATAACTGCAAGGGTATGTAACTTGGAAAATTGGAAATTTGTGAAATTGTTGGTCGTATAGGGTAGCATCCGAAACCGAATGAATTTTTCGAAAACATTATACAGCGTGTCCGAAAATTACAGCTAAAACTTTCGAATTCAAAAAGTGTCAAAACTTTTTTTTTTTAAATACAACTACCTACTTTCTCTTTCTCATCAAACTGCCCATTATAAAAATATAAAAGGGCCACCCCAATCCTAATCTAACCTAATCTACTTATTTGTTAAAGTTGGCGGTCTTCTTTTAAACTTTACGAATTCTGTTTGATTTCCTAATAATTTTTTTTTTTAATTTTTCCTGAAAATTTTTAAATATTATATTTAATTATTTTTTTTACCCATCAAATATAAATCTACAATGGTCATTTTTCAACGTACATAAAAAAAAATGACACAATGTTTTTAAATATAGTAAAAATCATTAAGATCTTTAAAAATAAATATTCCCCTGAAATTGAATTAATGGGGAAAAAATTAGATTTTTACAAATTTATAGTAGGCCAAAATAGGGTACGAAATTTTGTTTAGCATTCTTAGATTTTAATTGAAAATAAAAATTATTTTGTAATTTTTCCGAAAAATTTCTAAATATTATGTTTAATTAATTTTTTTATTCAGCAAATCTCAACCTACAATGGTCATTTTTCGACGTTCATAAAAAAATTTACTTACAATATTTTTAAATAAAGTAAAAATTATTCAAATCTTTAAAGATAAATATAAAAAATAGATTATTACAAATTCCTAGTAGACCAAAATAGGGTACGAAATTTTGTTTAGCATTCTTAGATTTTAATTGAAAAAAAAAATTATTTTGTAATTTTTCCTAAAAAATTATAAATATTATATTTAATTCATTTTTTACCCATCAAATCTCAACCTACAATGGTCATTTTTCGAGGTACATAAAAAAATTTACTTACAATATTTTTAAATATAGTAAAAATCATTAAAATCCTTAAGGATAAATATAAAAAATAGATTTTTACAAATTCATAGTAGGCCAAAATAGGGTGGGAAATTTTGTTTAGCATTCTTAGATTTTAATTGAAAAAAAAATCATTTTGTAATTTTTCCTAAAAATTTCTAAATATTATATTTAATTAATTTTCTATCCATCAAATCTCAATCTACAATGGTCATTTTTCGACGTTCATAAAAAAATTTACTTACAATATTTTTAAATAAAGTAAAAATTATTAAAATCCTTAAAGATAAATATAAAAAATAGATTTTTACAAATTCATAGTAGGCCAAAATAGGGTACGAAATTTTATTTAGCATTCTTAGATTTTAATTGAAAAAAAATTATTTTGTAATTTTTCCTAAAAATTTCTAAATATTATATTTAATTAATTTTTTACCCATCAAATCTCAACCTACAATGGTCATTTTTCGCCGTACACTAGCGACACTTTCTAATTGTACGACCTACAGGGTAAAATAGAGCCCATATCTTTAACGTGGATAGTAGACGGATTTATGCAGTAACTGGCCGCTTCGAAATATGTAACACAGATGTGCGTTCTCTCTGTCGGTTATTTTAAAAAAGCTTAGACTGATTTATTAATGTGCAAAGTTGAATGCATCTCTTATGTATTTGTTATCTCTGCGTAGGAATAAATTTATTTGATGTTTGAAGTATTTCGAATAGCTGTAGTGTTATTAAATGGTTTTAAAAGGTATTTTCATTTTACAGTTGAACTATGACTAGGAACTAAACCAAAGGCATGTTAATTATACAATAAATAGCAATATCAATGGGTTTATTACTTTTATTCATTTTATACGTATGCAAATAATAATGAAACTATCAAAATGGATCGCATGAAGACATTTAAAGTATTTAGCTATACTGAAATCAGTAAAGCACACCTCCGTGTGAATGAAACACTTTTTTCAATATTACTGAACACATGAAAAAAGTGTTTCATTCAATCTAGTTAATGCATTAACTAGATTGCGACAGCCCCTATGCAAGATATTAAACAATATAGTAATAAGGATTATTACTACTTCCACTTTTCGTGAAGTGGGTGTTGCGCCAATTAATTTATTAAATGCAGAGAAATTTGTAGTAATTTCGTTATTGACAGAAATGCATGTTTTGTTTTCCCTGCAGCGTTACCCAAATATGCTTATATTTTTTAATCTAATTAATGTCATGATGATTCATATCATTTTTTTTAACTCGCTCCGGCTTCCTCTTTAACATTAAATAATAAAGGAGATATGGCGAGGTGCATTCAAAACCATGATTTTATATCAGATTATCAGATATTAGAAGAAAAGCTCTACACTCGTCAGAAATATTTTTTATTAGTTATAGTAATGGTATGTTTCCATTAATATTATAATAGCAAGATAAAATAATATTCGATTATAAATTCCCTAGTTTCAAAGATTTTACCTCAAAAGTCTCACAATATTTTTTCGAAAGAATACAAAATTTGAATTAGTGCTAAATTGAACAGTAGTGATAGCTATAAATACAAAATGCAGGTTTAAATTAGTAATTAATGATTAGTTTATATAAATATTAATTATTCATTATGTTAATATCGAAAAAAGGAGCCGGGGCGAATTAAAAATAGTTATGAAAACAATCATTGTGAATCAATTGGATTAAAAACACAAACATATTTGGTAAAGCTGTAGGGATTTGTAAAGAAAACAAAACATCTGTTTGTATACAATATTATATTTAAGGTAAGTAAATGAAAAAATTCGAATTGTGCTAACCGAGGTAGGTCGGCAGGCATAAGTATGCGCCTTTGATGTATTTAATTCTCTCTATTTTATAAGATCAATGTTTTTTTCTATGTTTATTTACTGCATTCTTCCTTACATTTAAAGTAGATTTACTACAAAAAAACACCGAGACCGCACATCTGTGTTTACATATTTCGAAGACGGCAGTGAATGCATAAGTCGTCTACTACCCATGCTACACATTTAGGCTCTGTTTTATGCTGTAGGTCGTACAATTAGAAAGTGTCGCTAGTGTACATAAAAAAATTTACTTACAATATTTTTAAATATTGTAAAAATTATTAAATCCTTAAAGATAAATATAAAAAATAGATTTTTACAAATTCATAGTAGGCCAAAATAGGGTACGAAATTTTGTTTGGCATTCTTAGATTTTAATTGAAAAAAAAAATTATTTTGTAATTTTTCCTAAAAATTTCTAAATATTATATT
The DNA here is from genome assembly GCA_004143645.1 of Protaetia brevitarsis. Taxonomy (NCBI): domain Eukaryota; kingdom Metazoa; phylum Arthropoda; class Insecta; order Coleoptera; family Scarabaeidae; genus Protaetia; species Protaetia brevitarsis. Next base: position 308,835 of record RXPK01000162.1, on the reverse strand, counting down.
TAATTAATTTTTTACCCATCAAATCTCAACCTACAATGGTCATTTTTCGACGTACATAAAAAAATTACTTACAATATTTTTAAATAAAGTAAAAATTATTAAAATCCTTAAAGATAAATATAAAAAATAGATTTTTACAAATTCATAGTAGGCCAAAATAGGGTCCGAAATTTTGTTTGGCATTCTTAGATTTTAATTGAAAAAAAAAATTATTTTGTAATTTTTTCTAAAAATTTGTAAATATTATATTTAATTAATTTTTTACCCATCAAATCTCAACCTACAATGGTCATTTTTCGACGTACATAAAAAAATTTACTTACAATATTTTTAAATAAAGTAAAAATTATTAAAATCCTTAAAGATAAATATAAAAAATAGATTTTCACAAATTCATAATAGGCCAAAACAGGGTACGAAATTTTGCTTGGCAATTCTTAGATTTTGATTTCAAAAAATTTTAAATATTGTATTTGATTAATTTTTTACCGGGCGAATCTAAACCTATAATGGTCATTCTTCGACGTACATAAAAAAATAAATTGACAGAATATTTTTAAATGTAGTAAAAATTATTAAAATCCTTAAAAATGAATATTCCCCTGAAATTGAATTAATGGGGAAAAAAGTAGAAGTTCTCTCCGTAAGATAAGCTAGAAAATCCAATAACTTAACAGACACACGATCTGCTCTGTACCTTCATATACGGTATTAAGGTTTCGAAAACTTCCAGAAGCCGTGTTAACCAGCGGAAGTCAAATATGTGCCGACTAGTGCAAATTGCATTTCTATTCCGGATCTAGCGAACTCTTGGCTCCCTCAGGACGAAACAATGCGCAATTTATATGTAAATTGGGGGGTCGCTGTGTGTATATGTGTTTGTGTGTGTGTAAGTCGACCAATTCTGCACGTCTGGTCTGATAGAGAAGCCGGGAAAGGGTAAATTAGGGTAAGAATTTAGGAAATTGTATAATAACTCGTCTCATATTGTGTCCATCAAGAATTTATGCCGACATAGTTAATGCAAACCGCTATTAAAATCTCTCGTGTCCACTCAGCGCTATTAAAATATCAGTATTTCCGCATCACAAAATCGTCACTTCAAACTTCCAACTTTACATTCTACAGTATTGTTACACCCAACGCGAAATACTTTGTCCCCGAAATCTAATCGAATTAAACTTGGCGCGAAGCGATTCACAAAATCGTCTCTAAATCAAATTGAACAGGATCCCAATTACAGCGACTGAAATTGCTATTGTTTCTACCGACGTAGCAATTAATGGATTTAATTTTCCCTCTCGAAATGACTCGATTAAAAGGGATGATGCTGGTAGTGATGATGATGATTCCGTGATAATTTACAGGTTACGTTTATAGATTGAGAGGCCGCTGACATTCTAGAAATGGCGAGGCAATCCAGGATATCAAATTCCAACTTTGAAATGGAATTACAATGAAATTTCCTTTACCTGTATCTATAGTGGAACCCCCTCGAAACGGACACCTTAGAAAGTGGAACCCTGAATTACTTTCATCTGAAACATTTCAGTTTTTAGTGGATAGTTATGCATAATAGAACGTCCACAGATAAATGCCACACCTGTATACACAGATAATAGGAGCGCATGTTGCAGGATGCATGTTCAAAGAAAAGACGAAAAATTCCGTTTCTCACATGAATGCATGCGTTAATTTTAATGTTCTAGGCAAAGTGGACATACGTGAATATTTAAAGAGTGCTTATTTGCGACATAAAATTAAGTACAACGACGATGTGGAAAAAATCGTCATATTTTGCGTCGGTTAATTATGTGTATAAAAAACTATGAAATCTTATCCTATATTGGACAGCGTAAAATTGAAAAGTGAACTTTCAGTAATTTATGAGCGCGATGACATGTGTGACGTAGGTGTAGGTGGTGTTCTGCCACTTTTAGTGTTCATAACAGACAACAACCTAAAAAAAGTTTTGACGGAAACATACAAACTGTTGGATATTATTTGTACAACCCCATGTCGACAGCAGAATGTGAACGATGTTTTTCCACCCTCAAACGCATTAAAACTTTTCCGAGAAGCACAATGTCAGAAGATCGACTGAACGCATTTTTACAATAAAGTCGTAGACGTCTTTTTCAGCATGAAAAATAGGAGAATGGATTTTATGTACAAAAAATAGGCAAGTTCTTATTTTGTGCCCACCCTCTTTCATAATTCACGAGCCGCCACTGGTACTTCTATGAATTTAGCAATCCCACCAGATCCACTTAAACACTAAGTATTGTTCAATTAACAAAGTATTAGCTTTAATTAAGAAATAAGGATTAGATTGCCTAAAATTATTGAAAATGACAGTTCTCCCATTTCATTATAATAATATTATATATTATATTCTAAGTATCCAATGAACGCTATATGTATATGTAAAGGTTAGATAAGAGTAAAAAAAAACTGGTTCTTTCGTTCATTTAATGTATGATTACTTAATACGCAAATACAAAAGGTAAACCTTTTGACGTTGATCTGAAGATGGCTGTTAAAAAGCCAAAACTAGTAATCATATATTAAATATTAAATGAACGAAAGAAAGTTTTTTTTACTCTTATCTAACCTTTATTATAGTAATAGTTTCAGGATACGGTGTTGAGGCAATAATCACAAAACCTGATTCATATCCTGTGACTAAATCAATCAATCAATGCCAATGGTAAGTCTACTAACTGAAGTTAGTACGATTGATTGAATCTATAAAATATTTGTAAAATAATATAAATGATACAACTAATTATTTAGTGCAAATATATGAAATAAATAGTTGCTTCAAATGTAGATACATCTAATCAAATTTTCTTAAATATTTAAACTCATTCAATTTACTTTTTTTATGAACAAAATATGTGTACATATTTGAATCGAGTATCTCGTACCAATAAAGTAAGAGATTTCAGGGAAATAAATATTTATTTATCCATATAAAAGCAGCAAACTATCTTCTTGGCTTACTCTTTAATTTCATTAGTTTATCCAACAATAGTTTTTTTCGTATAGGTGATAGTGGTGCGAATATATTTAAAAAAAAAACGGTTCTAAAGTTTTTACATTTTGCTCTAAATTAGCCAAATCATTACGTAATCATACTTTTTGTGCTATATAATAATCCTGTACCTTTTCATATGAATATTAAAAAGCTCAAACTTCATTACATTCAATTTTATATAGTACACCTGCTGTATCTACATTTTTTTGTCCACTCGTTAGAACTTTTTTAATCAAAAAAAATTAAATCTCCATTTTAAATATACGAAATTATATCGTTCCATTTAATCCAGTGCTCTTTTAATAGCTTCGAAAAAAAACGCTCTAATTAAGCTGAAAGGTTACCTACCCATTGACCGTTATACGACTCCTGAAACGCTTTCAGCATTTACAGGGGATTTGAAATGAGGATTTCGGCCTCTGATCTAAGGAAAAAGACTTGTTAAAGAGTCAGGGGTCGTGAAAAGTGTACAGATGCTTGAAAATTTAATTATAAGGGATGAGTTTTATGTCTGTTTTGCGATTTCTTCCTTGCCGGCATTTACACTAGAATATTAAATCCGCCTGAAATGCTGTAAACAACGAGTTAACGTGATGGTGTAGATAATTTTCGTTATGATTTTGGTGTTATACGTTGGATCGCCGTAGATAATTATTTAGTAATTCCGTGCAATTTTTAGATCGAAGATCAAAAAATGCTGTGAAAATTATGAAAATGAAATAATAAATATAATAAGGGAGTTCTCCCTAAAAGAAATCATCATAATAGTGTTTTAAGTAAAAAACAAACCATTTACTTAAGCAAACATACAAAGGAAATAAAAATTGTGTTTGTTGAAGACTGTACCCAGGTTACGAAACATCCCACAACAATTTACAAAAAACTTTTTTCCTATCTGTCACTGTTTACGAGTTATAGAGGTGAAACATTCTGTATAATAGAACCACACTAGATACAATTCGATCTCTACACTGAGAAAATTGGGCTAAGTAAAGTGTTTACTTGATAAAAAATTATTTACAATAGATAAAGTTTTACATGGAACTATTCTCGTTAATTAATACCTGCAACTAAACCCAGTTTCCTGAATGCAAGTTGTTACTGTAAATAGTGCTTTTATTAACGGCTATTACACAGCGTACCTGACAAATTTGTGGTAGGTAACGGATTACTTATGACTACTGGTACTGTATCTAACTACAGCACATGCTTAGTAGAAGTAACAACAATGCTGATCGCTATTAAACTCATGTATTTTCTTAAATAGGTAACAACTTGCCACAACTATGATTATTTGAGTTTTGCTGCCACCCCGTGATTGTTTTACTATTCCTAATTGGCTAATGCGGCGGAGTAATGAAGTAGTCCCCGAGACAGCTACGCGCGCAGGCGCGTGCTAGCGTCAAGTAAGAGTTACAGACGTGGGAAAAGGTCGTCGAAAAAGAGTGGCCAAGGAGTACGGCCATTGTAGGCCAGTTGGAACGCAAATATATTAAAAATATCGGGTGGGTTAACTCAAAGCCCCATCCGGATAAAGAATCCCAGCGAAAGAAGAAGTACCGAGCCTATAAGCAATCGGATGTTTCAAGATTGCAGTTTTAAACCACCTGGTGGGATATTTGAATTCTCCATCATTGTGATGATATCTGCGCCCGCTGGTGAAATTAAAATGTGGATGCCGTCGCTAGTGATCCGACAGTCCAAGTGCCATCTGCAGTTAGGGATACCCCGACGACGTAGCCGTTTTCGAGGCGATCACAGGATTCACAGGACATAACCGCCACGTACGCCGACAGAGATCAACTCGCCGAGACAACGCCCAGTGCAAAGAACCAACAGAAACCGCAAGTTTACCGCCTAGGTATATTATTTCTTTGTTTGTTATTAGTTGTAACTTCAACGCCATATTTCTCTTTGTCCTTTGTTTAGATTTCAATAATTTCAATAACTAAATAACGTTTCAAAGGGACCCCATTTACTTTATCTTTTATTATTGCGTTGTTCATTTTTTTCATTATTAAGGAATATATTTTATGAGTCATTACGTTGTAAATTGTTAAAAAAAAACTGTTTGTTAAAGTGAAACCAATTATCTTTCATTCATATCAGGTAGTCACTGTTTGTCCTATACAAATATAAACTATTACTAATAATACTGCTTTTAAATTTAAATTTGTATTAAATATTCACTAAACTCCTCGTTTCCTGCAGTACCTATAGTTGAACAACAAATTTAAGGTAAGTATATTGTATATTTATAGCAAAGCCATTCCTTTTATCAGTGAGGGTCGTATAATTGGTCCCCCCCCTGAATAACTTGAATGGTAGGATAGCGCAATGAAACGAAAAACCAAGTGAAATTAGAGATAATTTGTGATTTTTTGCCTATAGAGATACGCAGCATGGCTTCTGATGTCAAAATAGAGGGCGTAGCTATCTTTAAAATTTTAAATAGGAAGTAATTTCATTTAGAAGCTCATTTGGAAGATATTTCTATGTTACTTTTATTAGCAATGCAAACAGTTTTACGATTTTCAAAATTTTACCAACATATCCAGAGTATTATTGAGTACATACGTTACTTTTTCGATAGCCCTCGTATAAATATTGTGGTTTTATGTGACTTGGAAGCGATTGCTGTTCAAATAGACATATTTTACAATATGACGTTTTTGCAAAATTTAGCAAAAGTGTCTTATCTGTCAGTGTTGTGTCATTGTGTGTGGGTGTCTATGTTACAGATTACTGTAATTACAGGTTTCTGTACCACTATATCCCAATAGTGAATGCGAGGTGGTACTGGAAAAGTAACGTATGTACTCCAATTATTAATCTTGGATAAGTTGGTAAAAATTTCGAAAATCGTTAAACTGTTTGCATTGCCATAAAAGTAATAGAAATATCTTTCCAAATTGAGCTCCTAAATTGAAATTACTTCCATTTAAAAATTTTAAAGATAGCTACGCCCTCTATTTTACATCAGAAGCCATGTGCGTATTCCATAGGCAAAAATTCACAAATTATCTCTAATTTCACTTGGTTTTTGTTTCATTGCTCTATCTCATACCATTCAAAAGTTATCAGGGGGGGGGGGGGGGGGGAACATTTACGACTCACTGTATATCAGGTATTTAGGGAACGTGCATTAATGATACCCTTCTCTTTTCACAAGTAATCTAAATAGCTTGTATTAATTATGAAGGTGTGATAGCTGTTATAGAATAGTTCACTCACAGCAATACACCTATTACTTGATAAATCTTTGCTTACTGCAACTACATATATTCTTTGGTTTAACTACTTCAGTTTAATTAGCATAAGTAACTTCATAAGTTACGCAGACCGTAAGTAACCTAGATTTCTTGTTGTTAGTATCAGTGTTTAGGATCGATTTTTTACTAGTGCTAAGTAATCTGTGCTTTTGTCCCCTATCCAGCTGAACTTTTTACCTACGATAATTGCATTTTTATTTATGATTATTAAATTTTTTTCTCAGTGTAGCCAAAGTCAAGTTTATTATATTTTGGGTAATTAAAAAAATATCCCAGTTCTAGAAAATTAGGAAATAATAAAAAAAAACTTACCATCTGCACTCAATAGGGTATACCGTAGGAGTAGTCGACTAGTTCCCCATTGTTGCAAGATTTCCAACGGCCTATCGGATTCTTGAAGGAGACATTCTGAAATTTTACAAGAAAAAAATCCTTTTCAACAAACATCACAACATCCAACATCGATTAAGGTTGACAAATTATAAAAGATCAACAAAGCAGTTCCTAATTACATTATTTGAATATCAAAATAACCACGAACTGCTTCAGATACCATCGATTCAATCAATAGCGCCGGCATCCCTAGAGCAATACAATCTCGATAATTAGATACCTAACCTGTTCCTAAATTAAATTAATTGCATTCTGCGTGTACAACAGAAAACGTTAATCATCATTACAGCTAAATTATTGAAGTTTACGACAAGTTACAATTTTACATATGTTTGCAGGAAATGCTTACTGTATTGCTCCTTCTTTGGGGGGATTTCTTCGAATTTGGTATTCGATGAAGTGACCACCATCATATTTGAAACGTTATAGAAACAAAAATTCGAATGTACGTTTTCAGGAGTAAATGTTCTTGTACTTATTTATGGAATGATAAAACTGCCGGTATGAATGACGCTGTTACGACTGTTAGTAATCTAGTGCGTGGTGGAGTGGTGCTCCCTTATACTATATGGTAATCGATTGGAATTGTTTTGTTCGTATATTTGAGGTGAATAATTAATCGTGGATCGATATTTTTATAAGACAGCCCGGTATTCGAATAGATATAAACAAAGTAGGTTAAACTACTAAGCAATAAAGATGTATGAGTGTCATTTGAAGCTATGTATTTACATATAAGGCCCGTTTTACATAATACTGAATTTAGTACGAAATTTTGTATTAAATTTTATTTTGAATTAGAAAGGAAATTTATTTACATGTCATACATGAAAAAAATTATATCCATCCGTAACTTAGCATCAAATATTTCGAAGTAAATGAATATGCCTGTTTGATATTTAAAGTGAAAAATTTAGAATCAAAAAAATTATAAATAGATATTAGAAGTGTTGCTATTGTGTGTATCCTGTTTGAATGCAACTATTATAGCTAGTCTCGTAAAATATGATGTGAAAATTGAGTAAATAGGCAAAATGAAGGAAGAGGCATTCTAAATTTATTAAATTCCGAATTTTAAGGACTGACCATTCTTTGTCAATTTTTTTTATTTAGATTCCTTTGTCAATAGGCGAATGGCTAAACATCTCTCATTCTTTATGTAGTTTTGACGGACCTGGATAAATCCCGGATCTGATAGATTCTACTTCCTTTCTAATCATAAAGGTACAAATAGACTGATAATACTTTGACTTTTCGAATGGTGATTTGGTGATTATAAGCTTATGTAGGTAAATATTCTACTATAGAAGATAGATATAGATGGAATTGCAGAGCAAAATGTTAAAACCTTAAGGAAACTGCAATGACTAATTTAGGGATGAATATAGAAGTTATTTTAATTCCCTGACTGAAATGGTTGAACGACAGGAAAACTTAATTCAGGTTCATAATTTATAACACATTTAATTCCAAAACTTCAATATAATTCTAGAAATAAAATCCAATTTTTTATAGATGTGAAAACTTTTATGTTTAACAAAATGTTATATTAAATAACAAGTCAATTTTGTCTTTGTCGGGGTCAGTAAAGACATGAAGATTCAATTAACAATTCAACCTGTTAATGTGTTTTGCTGAATACAATTCAAACACCGTGCGCGCACATTTCATATGTCAAAGTAATGAGAAAATAGAACAGGTTCCAAATAATTAGTACAAAACTTCGGACGAAATTTACAAATATTTTTTTTGTGTATGATACTCTTTGAAATATTTAATAGCAAATTTACATCAAAATTTCATACTAAATTCAATATAATGTAAAACCGGCCTAACAGAGCAATAAACACACTCAGAAAAAAGGTTTTAATGAAATTTCTATTAGGAAATTTGTATTAACACCAAATAAATTTAGTCAATATTAACAATATTTTTATATTAAAAGTTTTAACAATTTTTTATTTTTATTTTCAAAGCTGTAGTATTCCAGTCGCCAGATGCTATACCAGTTGAATTTGGTTTGAACATGTGATACAGAGATTTTTTTTCTTTTTTTTTTTAAACATCGAGAGACAGGACGCATTAAGAATGTCATCATATTTTTTTTAGTATTGAAAGGGGTGAGAGGGGGAGGGGAACGACTTTTATAAATGATATTTTGTTTTTATTTTTTTCGAAACATCGGGAGAGAGGATGAATCAGAAATGTTTTAAATCATATTTTTTTAATATTGGAAGGAGGAGGGAGGGGGGAATGATGATTTTTTTTTTTTTAAGGATATTTTTTCCTTGTTTTTTAATACATCGGGAGAGGACTGCATTACAAGTGTTTCAATCATATTTTATCTAACATCGGAAAGAGGGGATGGGAGGGGAGGGAGGAATTGTTCTTTTTTAATGATATTTTTTTCTTTTTTTTTCAAAAGAACATCTGATAAAGGATGCATTAGAAAGTGTTTCAAATCATTTTTTTTTAATATTGAGAGGGGTGAGAACAGGAGGGGAATGATTTTTTTAAATGATAATTTTTTGCTTTTTTTTCGAAACATCGAGAGAATAGGATGCATTAGAAATGTTTTGCATCATATTTTTTTTAACATTGGAAGGAGGAGAGAGGGGTGAATTATTTTTTTAAGATATTTTTTAGAAACCTCGGAGAGAGAGTATGGATTAGAAATGTTTCAAAATATTTTTGTTTAAACATTGGAAGGGCGAGAGGGAGGGGAATGTTTTTTTTAAATTGTATTTTTCTTTTCTTTTTTTCGAAAGCATAGAACGAGAAGACAGATCGGAAATGTTTCAAATCCATATATATTTTTTTAACATTGGAAAGGGGGAAAGGGAAGGGGATAGAATGTTTTTTAATGCAAAACTGTTTTCTATTTTTAGAAACATCGGAAGAGTGGATGCCTTAGAAATGTTTCAAAACATATATATTTTTTTTAATATTGGAAGAGGTGGAGGGGATATTAGAGAGCGTATTAGTTTTTTTTTTAAATGATAATTTTTATGATTTGAAAACATTTTTATACCGCATCCTTTCTCTTCTGATGTTCCGGAAAAAAAGAAAAAAAAATATTTAAAAAACCTAATATTTTTCCCCCTCCACCTTTCTAATATTAAAATAAATATGGTTTTGACAGTTTTAGTGCGTCCTTCTCCGATTTTAAAAAGAGAAAAAAATCATTAAAAAACATTCTACCCCCTCCTTTCCCTCTTCCAATTTAAAAAAATATATATGATTTGAAAATATTTTTTGATCTGTCTTCTATGTTTGAAAAAAGAAAAAAAAATCACTCTCCTCTCCCCTCCCCTCCCCCTTCCTCCTTCCAATGTTATAAAAAAAATATAATTCGAAACATATCTGATCCAGCCTCTTTTTCCATGTTTCAAAAAAAAAATGATTTGAAACATTTTTAATGCATCCTCTCTCCCGATGTTTCGCAAAAAATAAAAAAATATATAAAAAAAAACTAATCCCCTCCCCTCCTTACCCCCTCCAATGTTATAAAAAAAAGATTTGCAACATTTCTAATGCATCCTCTCTTCCGATGTTTCGAAAAAAAGAAAAAAAAAAACCATCATTCCAAGAAAATCATTCCCTTTCCCCTCCTACCCCTTCCATTGTTAACAACAAAAAAAAAATAAGATTTTAAACATTTTTATTGCGTTCTCTCTCCCGATGTTCAAAAAAAAAAAAAGAAAAGTTCTTCAAATCAAATTCAACTGGCGTCAAAACATTCCGGCATCGAAACATCCCATTCCGGGAATATTCGATCCAAAAAAGTAAATATTAGTAAGCAATTTATCAGTTAGATAGCACGATTTCTATTGAACATTCAGTTCTTGTCGCCCGCGCTATTAATTTTTTTTTTTTCGTATTACATGTTAATAAAATTTCTTGCAAATGCTATTGCCAAAAAAATCAAGTTGAGCAAATCATTTCTTCTAAGTGTAATACTTCTAATGTCATTGAGTATATTTTGTATTTATAGATGAATAACAATTTACTTATTCGTCTGTTGCAAAAACAATATTAGAAGCATATTCCATTTAGCGGACAAATCAACTCCATGCCAGAAAAGTTTTAAAATCGCTAAAACAACTCCACGGAAATCCAAAATGCACGAATTTACTTAGACCTTCCGTGAGGAAGTTCCTTTCGAGGCACTCTCTTTGTTTAGATCAACCACCTCTGCGCCGAGTACCTAAACCCGTTCCACGTTTCTCTAGACCATACGAGGATTCCCAAGCGTTCCAAATCCCCAGTCGTGAAAGTTAAATCCTAACTGTTTTAGACCTGTATCCGAGAAAAATGTAGGTACACAACACCTCAGAAAACTTTTAACACCAGTAAATTATACGGAAAATTTCTCGTAGAGTGTTCATTTCTATTTTTCCATTCTAAATGAACCTAACGAACCGTGTGTGACCTCAATGCTTAGCACACGAGATAAAGGACGAAAATACAAAAAAGTTCCTCTACACTAATTCCGATGCTTTTGTTTTCAAGTTACACTGTTTTTATATTATTCTTGTTTTTAGTATTACCTATAGGCAATAAAAATATTTTAGATAGGCTGTGATTTCATGAACAAAACATTTGGTAATGTCAAACCAATATTAGCGTAGTGTCTTGAAAGTTTTATTTCAAAATGGTGCACATCTTCGTAAATGCAGGACATATCATGTGTGTTACGCAAAGCTCGTTCAAATTCTTCCGATCGATGTTAGCAAATTTATTGACGTACATATAGGCGTTTGGGAGAAGAATGGTNGGAGCAGAAAATTTGACTAACTGACAACCTTTCGAATTTTTTTGGCATATGCATGTAAAGATGGAAGTAGAGATGCCTAATTGAGCAAGATTGTCATACGTTGAAGTTGTACAATTTTGTTCAATTACACGTCTTACTACAGGGCTGTCCTTATCATTCAAATATGTCTATCTGCTTGACACATTTTTAAGCTTTTTTTCCTTTTTTTACTTCTTCATGAGAATGCTTACCCGAAGCACTAGATAGCAGGAGACAATGAAACAAACGCAAAGAGGAGGTTTTACTTTTTATAACAGAAGCAAATAAGTCTTCAAACAAAATTATTCAACTACGCTACATTGACAATAATAATTGTCAATTTTCTGTATTTATCAATTGTCAACAACTGTGGTTAGTTACTCCATACGGTTACTTTAGTTATCATGGTTTGCTCGTCAGTTTTCTGTAAGCGACGCACGATGGCGATTTTAGCGCCAAGGACACAGTCCTATAAACATAGTGACGTGACGGACGTGGCTATGGTTTTGCGATATAACATTAATAGGGCTACCCAAGTGCAAGGCTATCATGGATCATAGCGTTAAAGATATGAAACGTAGCGAGAGTGTCTATGGTAGCACCATTTATGGCGGCAAATGTTAACTAAGAAGATTCGGTTGCGAAAAACATGGATCTATATTACCGACGGCACAGTATAAACCTTATCCAGTAGTTTCACTAAATGTCGGCGCCTTTGATGTTTTGTCTATCAATTTAAGGAAATTCGCGATGGCGTTTGGCGGCTATATTTTCAACTAATAATTGCAAAGTGGATACGAAAATAACCTATATACTCAAACAGACTGACAGTTGACAGAAAATCGTACAACATCAATGTCACTCCTATAAGAAAATGACAGAATGGAACGGCTTTGTAGGTTAGATTTTTGCTTGTCAACAAATTCAAATAGTTTTAGTTACAATTTCACCCACCTATGCGACGCCGCGAATTTCCTTAGGCGCCATGTTTGAAACCCATGCTACCGGCGATGTGAAATTACTGGATATACATATATACTGTGCCGACGGTGTTTCAATTAGTTTCAATCATTTTGACATATGGTTGCAAATCCATGATTGGTAATATATGTAATTGATAAACTACAGTTCTTTCCAACCTTGAAAAGCAAATTTTAATGTTTGCCCTCTTGGATGAGCGCAAGTCAACTATAGGATACGTCTTTTCTAAAATTAAAGCAGCCATAACTTTGAACAGACGGAAACAACAAATCGTGGCACTGTCAACAACCGAAGCGAAATATTTTGCAAATCGACATCACTATTGGGACAATCGAAGTGCAATAAGCCTCACGCTCGTATGTATGGGTTGTATGCGGACGTCTCCTATCTTTAACGCTATGATCCATGAGGCAATAGGAAGGGCACCTGGAACACCAATTGGTGGTATAGTCTTTTTGACAATGGATTTGAATTTTAGTTGTCAATAAATTCCATTATTATTATTCCAATGCTGTAGAAGTAGTCCTCATTGCTCTTGTTATTCCTAAACATGCAAGCCTTTCTGTTGGTCATGTGTCACTAGTATATTTTAATTTTTGTGCAGTGAATCATTTTCAATCTTCTTCAGTTTGTCCCACTAGGCGATAACCACTATTAATTACTGCAGTTGATTCTGGAGCACCCTACATGTATCATCTTTTATTTAAGAAAAGAATACTCAGTGTACCTACTCGTAAATAACAAACAACTCCTAATTTCCCTCGGGTGTCTCCTAAATCGAGGCCACACTCGTTTTTAGGTAGCCTCATTTCGAAGCCACTAACAAAGGAATCAGTTTAACTCCACCAGACAATTTTAGATATAAACAAAAGAATACTTACTCAAGAATTCCTATTTCGTATTATCATTAAACTTGATAGACAAAAGCTTCATCCACGTAGTGAGGTTGCATTGTTATCTTTCCAACTGCACAATGAACCGGAGTCGTGTGTTCAAGTTAACGTTTTACATGTGCCTTGCATTTCTCCTTTTTGGTAGTACCATAACTTTTATTCGCCGTTGTAAACGTATCATTATACCACGCCAGAAACTTTATCTACCGCGCGATTTTTTCAAGTTAATGCTTCCAGCAGGAAACAATCAGCAGTATATTGTAACATCAGGTCCTGAATCGGATTAAATCCATTGTTCTCTCCGACGAAAACAACATTGTTCGTCAAGTACACGTGTTCGGTTTGATGTTATAATTAATTCAAAATATTTTAATGCGCTGTGCTCGTATAATTTTAACTTGGAATCACTTCGAAACATTTATTATCGTAGTAATCCCTCGGCGATGCCTTAGCAGCGCAACTGGGGCAGAAGCGATTTTGGGACGATGTTGGGTTATGTACCTTTCCGGGTTTCTGCGTCAAATTTTCGATAACTTCATTAACAAGCTTCGTGGGAAATCACACAAGGATAGGCCTGTGAGGTATATAGGACTAAAGTAAATAGAATGAATCGGTATTGCATTAACAATACATTAGTTCGCAATTAGTATCATTGTACAGTCAGCTCAGATGATTTAGGCTATAGTAATTGTTTAATTAGTAACAAAGGGTCGCCATTTACATACGGATAATGCTGTTCGCTAGTTAGTTTTAGAACATACATAACGTAAAGTATGAAACCGTTTACATTAATATCGAGAATACTAATTTTCGGTTATTGACCAACACAGTAGGAAGCTTTGATTCTATGTAAATGGGCTCAGACTGGATCGAATGTACTAATGTCATCTATCAATAATGTCACATATTATAAGGTGTACAGTTTCATCATATGAATGTCACTTGCTGTTCCTCCCTAGAGAGGTAAAGTACAACTTTCCACCCTAGGGAGGTAAAGTACAACTTTTCTCCCTGCTGGGGAAAAAAAAACTTTTACAATTTCTGCGAGTTCTCGATGTGTATACCGATTCATAATGAATTTTCCATTTGTCTACTTTATAATTGATAAAACAATTCCGATGTATGTCAACCGAAATAGTATATTAAAAGACAAGTTTCATTTTGACGTTTCAAAGTACGAATTCAGAGTTTAAGAAACGAGTGGCGTAGCCACGAGTTTCTTAACTGAATGAGTGCTTTAATGTCAAATGAAACGTGTCTTTTATGCTATTTTTTGCAATTAGTTTTAAAATTTCTCTTTTTGTAAAAGCAAAACGAGAAAAATTTGATAATCTAGGGAAATTTTGTGGCGGTTGTCACCAGTTGTCACCTTGGTTTGGCACAAGATTTAAATTGACAAGTTAATTTAAAATTGACACATTTTTGAAATTTGTTATATATTATATTACTAAAGTAACTATATTATAATATTTAATATGAATTCTACAACTTTTTCATGCACTCCGCCTGAAATACGGCAAATTGCTGAGAAAACCATTAATAATTTACTTCCCGAGAAATCGTACACTATGTATCAAAAGCGATACAAAAATTTTGAAAAATGGTGCAAAGAAAAGGAAATTCTCCATATTTCTGAGAACGTCTTACTTGCTTATTTTGAAATGCGACGTAAAGATTATAAATCGTCATCATTATGGTCGATTTATTCGATGTTAAGATCGTGTTTAAATGTACATAGAAATGTGGATATATCAAAATATATGAACTTCAAGCATTATTAAAACGCTATCTAAAGGTTATCAAACAAAAAAATCTAAAATTTTAGAAGAAGAAGATATTCATAGATTTTTGAAAACAAGCCGATGATAAAATATACTTAGCTATACAGGCTAGTGTTGATTTTATTTCGTTACTTTTTTGTAAATTCTTTATATTCTAGGTTATTTTGATAATAGGATATAATGAAGCCTGTAGGCGAGAAGAATTAATTAATATATGTGTGGAAGATTTTCAATACAATTCCGATTCCATTATAGTCAACATACCTAAAACAAAAAACAATGTACCCAGAATGTTCGCAGTGACTGATGTAAACTGCATCGAACTTATAAAAAAAATAAATAATCTGCGGCCTAAAACAGTTACTCACAAACGTTTTTTTCTAACTTATCGTCATGGCTGCTTAATTAATAGCCCTATCGGTATTAACCACCATGGGAAATGTTCCTAAACAAATTGCCAGTTTTCTTCATTTACCAGATCCTCATCTTTATACAGGACATTGTTCTAGAAGATCCAGTGCGACACATATAGCAAATACTGGAGGTGATATTTTAATTATAAAACGATTAGGTGGCTGGAAAAGCACGGCTGTTGCTGAAGGTTACGTGCCTCTTCTATGAAAAATAAAATTGATGTTGGAAATATGTTTGCACAAGAAATAATGTGAATTCTACCTGGAACTTCTGGGAATGGTTCACAGTTTGAGTACTCCAACAGAAGCAATATCACTATCGCAAGAGAACGATAATTTCAACAGAATGTTTCTACTGCACACGTATCACTATCACTTCGAAAGATAATTCAAACGTTAATATAAATTTTATAATAGTTGTACTATTCAAAGATAATTAAAAATATCAAATCTTACAATGAATTTTAATATAATAACCTCAAACTTGCTTACAAAATGTCATATTGACATCTCCATTTCTGTTGCAATGTGACCAACTTAAAATAAATCTGCTTAAATGTTCCATTTCTATTACGCAACTAGTGCTGTAATAGACCCTATTACGGCACTAGTGGAATAAATGGTATGGTTACGGCACTAATTGCAAAAACAAAATTATAGCAGCTTCTCCGATGGGACTTTATTTTGCGCCAACTTGTATACCGGGTGTCCACACTTAAGTGAGCACTATTGATAACTTTGTTATCTTTGGAGGTACAGAATCGGTCAAATGGACAAAATAGTAGTATTTTTTATGGCGGTTACAATTATGAAAACAGAAAAACAATTGAGCGTCGCGTTCTCTAGATATTCGTCCAAAATTATTCTTTTTTCAATGGAACGCCCTGTATATTTTTTTGCAATTTAAAAGAAAATTGCAAACTGAACAAAAAAGTCTTAGTACACTATTATAAAAAAAATATCAAATAAATAGTTATTGAGAAATCTTTATCTTTGCTTTGTTGGCATGAATCGATATACCTATGGAAAATTAAAGCGTCACATTGTTAGTGGCTGTCAAATTATTTATATTTTGTTGTTGGTTAAAGTTACTGTCGGAAAAAGTACTGTTTTACAATTTTTTCAACCGTAACAATGGCATTTACTCATTTGGAAAAGTGTGAATGTTGGAGTTGTACTTGCTGTTTAACAAAAATTCAGATAGAGCGCTAGAACGTTACATTCAGCAATTTCCTGGCCGTGATGTACCAGACCGTCGCTATTTTTTAAAACTTTATCGAAGATTAAGAAGCAACGAAACAATTATTATCACAAGAGATAGAAATAAATGTGTTGGCATATTTTCAGGTACATCCAAATAATTCTGTAAGGGATTTGTCCAGAGAATCAGGTATTTCTCGTAGCACAATCCATAAAATTCTGAAAAAATATAAATATGTTCCCTTTAAATATCAGCCTGTTCAAACTCTACTTTTGGGCGATTATCAAAGACGATTAACTTTTGCTCAATGGTTTATCAATGCGTTTGAAGAAAATCACAATTTCTTTAGACACATTTTATGGCGTGATGAATCTAACTTTTCTAATCGCGGGATGTTCAATAAAAGAAATAATCATTACTGGAGTCGTGAAAACCCATTTGTTATTTTATTCTCGTAATCCCCAACACCGATTTAGTTTAAATGTTTGGTGTGGTATAATCGGATCCCGAATTGTTGGGCCATTTTTCTATCGGGGTTCTTTAACAGGAGAAAGATATGTGGCATTATTGACAGAAATTTGAGAAAATTTTCTGGATGAATTAAATTTGGTAGACAGACAGATTATTTACTTTCAACAAAATGGAGCGCCCGCACATAATCGCCGTGACACAAGTGTGTTATTAGAAAGATTATTTCGCTGGTGCGCATGAAAAAGGGGACAAGTCAAAAATACACTAAATGAGATAAACGCATTTAAAATTTGTGCTGCCCTTAAGATGACTGAGATTTTTTTCTGTATGTAGTTATATATGTACGAAACGACTTAACTTCTTTTACACAGAAGTGTAAGACTACATTTTAAATGCAATGAGACTATAAACTCATTGTCATCAAAAATTGACTTGTCCCCTTTTTCATGCGCGCCAGCGATTTGGAAATAGATGGATTGGCACAAATGGTCCTATTCAGTAGCCCGCGCGTTCATCTGACATGACGCCATTAGATTTCTTCTTGTGGGGAGCAGTAAAAAATCAAGTGTACAAACATAGATATACAACAGTGGATGAGCTTCAGGAAAGAATTTCCAACATCATTGACGACATCGACGGTAGGACAATTTTAGGAGCTACTCGTAATGTTCACAGAAGATTGATAAAATGTATTGAAATGGAAGGGAGGTGTCTTGGAACACTTAATTTGAGTAATTTTCTTGACTATTTTTGTATTTATTTTTATTTGTTTATTAAATTAAACGCTTTAATGAATGTGACGCTTTAATTTTCCATAGGTATATCAATTTCATGCCAACAAAGCAAAGATAAAGATTTCTCAGTAACTACTTTATTTGACATTTTTTTATAATAGTGTAGTAAGACTTTTTTGTTCAGTTGGGAATTTTCTTTTAAATTGCAAAAAATATACAGGGCGTTCCATTAAAAAAAAATAATTTTGGACGAATATCTAGAGAACGCGACGCTCAATTGTTCTTCTGTTTTCACAATTGTGACCGCCATAAAAAATAGTACTACTTTGTCCATTTGACCGATTCTGTACCTCCAAAGATAACAAAGTTATCAACAGTCCATGGCGTTAAATTAATGAACGAGAATCTAAAGCGGCTATAAAACAAAAGGAATTCCATCAGGTTGTTAAAGGCTCTACTCCGATAAGCCATTGAAAAGTGCCCCTAAAGCTAACGGGCTGAAATTAAAGCAAATGAGTACTACTGTCATACATACCGTAAATATCAAAAATTAGCTCAATCGATGCCACCCCATTCGGATATTAGCATAAGGGTGGAAAAATTCAATATTTTTTTCTCAGGAATTACTTAAGCTATCACGTTCAAAAGAAATATGTAAGTAAACACTGATTATAGGCATTCTATAAAAAATCAAGAACTAATTCCCTCCACTCAGTTCAAAGTTATGATTATTTTCCCCTTTTTAGGGGTGGTTTTTTTGAGTTGGTTCAAGGTGCCAACTTGGTTTTTTGTTATATTTGACTGTATGCATTTAGGTTAGTTATATATTTTTTTCAGTTTTTTTCTGTGTGGTAGAACATGTAAATAAAAAATAAAATCTCTTTGAATGATCTTAGTAAGGACAATTTGTTATTGTTTATTTTAGGGTTAAAACAATTGTTCATCCATCAATTTCAGGATTATTTGTATGTATGTTTCAGCCCTAGTAGTTATAAAAGTAGCGAAATATAAAAAAGAAAATTATAACAACAAAATAATATTTATTTCCGTACACGTAGTTGAAAGTTATTGTTATTTTTCCTTTTTGAAGGGCGGTTTTTTTTAGTTGAGTTTAATGTGTCAATCCGATTTTTTGTTATATAATAATGTATGTATTTGGGTTTATTATATATTTTTTAAGTTCTCTTTCTGTGTGGTAGAAGATGCAAATAAAAAAGGAAAATCATCGAGCGGTTTCAGTATTATTTATATGTTGCACATTTCAGCCCTAGTAGTTATGAAAGCACTGAGCTATAAAAAATAATTCTGTAAGAATAAATGATATTAAGTAATATATTATTATATAATATATTATCTGTTGTTACATTTATTATTAACATATATGTATTCATGATCAATATAAAATAATATTTAGCTCCGTACACGAAGTTCAAAGTTCCCTTTGGAGGGTGGTTTTTTGAATTTAAGGTTCCAACTTGACTTTTTGCTGTATAGTAATGTCTGCATTTAGGTTTACTATATACTTTTTTCCTAATAAATTCTATACAAGTGATGTCATATGAACTGAGAAGTATGCTCTTGATTTGCAACTTTCACTGAATCTTCTGGGAAGAATGAATAGCTCCAAATAAGTATTTCTATCATCCTCATCGTTTATTTATTTGTTTAAGTTTTATTCTTCCAGATATTTTTATTATCAAACCATCGCGATTAATACACTTATGTGAGAACATATTTTAACTTACTTTCTACAGCACTGCTGTTTATCCTACATAAAGAAATTACATTAAACAACAGTCTCCAAACTCTCACAATCAAATAATTGTCATATTAAAACAAATTATGCACGTCTCAGAACATTGATTAAAGAAATATGTATAATAAATGTATATATCTATTTGGCAGTAAGAACAAAAGTAGAATACGAATAGCGGTTCTATTCAATATTAAGAAATTATAACAACTATAAACACATAGCTTTTGCAAAACAAATTGGATAGAATTATGTTTTACTAGAACAATAAATATCTAATAGAGATTTGATGGATTTATGTCAATATTGTTATATCATATAAAAACATATATATTCTACCAAAAACGCATAGATTTATAGGTAACAAAAAATCAAGTCGAATTGTTAAATCCAACTTGAAAAAAACATCCCCCAAAAGGAGAAAATAACTTCAAACAGCGTGTGCGGAATTAAATATTATTTTAATTTACAATATTCTTTTTATAAGTCGATGCTTTATAGATATAGGCTGAAATGTACATATAATAATCCTGAATCCGATTCAATGAATAATTTGAATTTATCCATAAAATAATCGATAACTCAATGCTGCTAAGATCAAAGAGGTTTTATTTTTATTTTATTACTTCATTGAAAAGAACTTGACGAAAAGATATAATTAAAACCCAAATATAATATACACTCATGCATAATAAAAAGTTAAAATTGGAACTGTAAAACCCAACTCAAAAAAAAATCACCCTTTAGAAAGGGACCAATAATAATAGCTTTGAACTGCGTGTATGGAATTAAATATATTTTTATTGTTACAATATGCTTTGTATATTTCGGTGCTTTTAAACTATATAGGGCTGAAACATTTATACAAAAATCCTGAAATTAATCGATGAATAATAGTTTTAACCCCTAAAATCACCAATAACAAATTGCTCCTACTAAAATCATTCAAAGAGATTTTATTTTTTATTTACATGTTCTACCACACAGAAAAAACTAAAAAAATATATATAATAAACCTAAATGCATACGGTCTAATATAATAAAAAGCCAAATTGGCACCTTGAACACCAAACTCAAAAAAACCACCCCTAAAAAGGGGAAAATAATAATAACTTTAACTGAGTGGAGGGAATTAGTTCTTGATTTTTTATAGAATGGCCATAATCAGTGTTTACTTGCATAATTTTTTTGAACGTGATAGTTTAAGTAATTCCTGAGAAAAAAATATTGAATTTTTCCACCCTTATGCTAATATCTCGAATGCGGTGGCATCGAATGAGCTAATTTTTGGCATTTATAGTATGTGTAGCAGTAGTACTCATTTGCTTTAATTTCAGCCCGATAGCTTTAGGGGCACTTTGTAACTCTGTTTTCTTTCTTTTTGCTTGTACTGTTTCTATTTTTCCTAGCTGTACCTATTTAACGTCCTTTATTCGGAGTACCTTGGTTTGTAACATACCTAGTCGCTTTACGTGTTACATTTCTGTTAATCCTCGATTTGCGTGTGTATTGTCACTAGAAGTGGAGGTTTACGTTAGCATTGAGTTTTACTCATTCTTACTACCTTACCGGGATACTTCCGATCTGTGTTTTGTTTCAGTCTTATTTACGTGCCTTTTTCTCGGTCGTTTGTTATTTTCCATACTTTCTTCTGTTTCCTGAAGAGTTGGTGAACCTCGCTTGTTTTGTTTTGTTTACTTCACTTGTCAGATGTTTGACAGGGCGACCGAAGTTATCGGCGGTTGTTCGGTTAAAGTCAGGGTTACCAACTTTCATTTCTAAATTCTCTTCAAGTTATCATATCTGCGGGTATTTTGTATTGTCTAGGGGGATATTTAGAGCGTTTTGTTTGTGGAGTTTATTTACGTCGCTTCGGTATCGATTATTCTAGAAATCGTCGATTTATCGGAAAAAGGTTCGAACGATCTTCCGTTTTCGAGACACTCCCGTGTTGGCTCTATAAGCGATTAGACCTGCGATTGGTTCGTCCGCAATTGCCGTTTTGCTGTGTTGATTTACGCATTTGAGTTATGCGGATTTAGGGGCAGATTGCGTGCACTGCTGGTTGAATCGTAATTTATTTGATGGTTTGGGCGAGGTCCTAGTTTGAAGTATTGCGGTTCGTATCGCTTAGGCGGATTTTTGCAGTCAGACGACCTCGTATTGCACCACCTACGTGTTGTCTGAACTCGTTGGTTTCTTAAACCCTTGGACGCAAGGTATGAGAGTAACTTTCTTTCTCTTTACGTTCTCTAAGACTTAGGTAATCGTTTCAGGGTTCTACCTTGCGGTTAACTTTCTTTTATTATTTTATGCTGTGGGCCTATAATGCATATTTTACCGTTGCTAATTTTGGATGGGGCGATATAACTCCGTAATTGGATCCTTGATTCAACCCATCTTGAGCCTGCCATTCAGGGAATAATCACCGCCTAAATTTCACGCTTCTTACGAGTATTACCAAGCCTGGAGTCAGATCCGTAAATCCTGATCTGGGGTGCCGTCAGCACCGGAATCGGCACGTATCTCCGAGGACACAGACGTAGGGGAGACGTCTTGGAGACGAAACATACAGGCTTGTGCTTTGAATTTTACCTTTTTTTAAACTATTTTGTATACTCGTCTAATATTGCGGAGTAGAGTCATAATATTAGAGTAAAGTAGCCAATTAGGCATCGGGAGCTCTTGTTTGTTATTTTCTTTTTGGGGTATCGAGTGTTTGTAATATATATTTATACTTTTATAAACGTTATAGTCGTCGGATGCGACTGAGTTTTAAACTCATCATTGTAGATTTATTGTTAACGCTAATGCATTGGTGATCATCAAGGTAACGCGTACGAAAACCCATCCGATGTTGTCAAATAAGATTACTATAGTAACTTTTGTTGCGTATCATTTATTCTTTTTTTTTAGAAACTCGATACTAATTCGAGGCCTAATCATTATAGTAACTGTTTGCGTTTATGTATTTTGTCAACCTGAAGTTTTACCTGGGTGAAAGTACATATTTTAACCCACTCGTTATTTTTTTGAAATATTTACAATTTATATTTTTTTTTTACATTAAGCTATACTCAACTTTTACAATAAATTGTTATTTACATTTACAAGCAAAACTCGTAGTTTCGTTAATTTTTTTGTTGTTACGCTGATTTCCCCCTTACTTACTATCCCCGAATTTCCCGTTTTGACGGACGCCTCGACAGGGTATATTTTAAAAGCGGGTGGCGCCTTTGTTTTCGATCTCTGTTGTTAACCCACACCCGTCTCCACTAAAGCCGGCGGGACCCTGAATGACAGGTAAGATCTTTAGACCTTTCGGAGGAGTCAGCAGTAGTTTGTTTTTTTAATTTTTCGAGAAATTTTGGGTGGCCGCATAACTTTTCAATGGCTTATTGGAGCAGAGCCTTTTCGCCTTAAAAATCTAACAATTATCGTAGTTCCGGTCAATTTAACGGCGTAGAAGTAAATGAAATTAATTTAAATTCGTATGAAATGTAAAGATCAATACGTAAGAATCTAGATAGGTTCTTTAATTATATTAGATAGGTATACAGCAAATAAGCAAATAAATCGTAGAAAACTCCTAAAATAAATAAAATACATAAGTATTCGGGTATCGCATACTAAATAGGGCACAAAAGGGAAAAGTTGGAATCGAAAGAGTTCCAATCTTGTTTATCTGCTCAGCATGCCGCTAGAGTACACGTTTTTATCTGGGCCTCCTTCTCTCCCGCGGCGCAACCGCCAGACACGCAATGCCTCCATCGGGTGATCTTTCCGATGCCGCACGTGACACTGCAGGCGGACCACTTGCTCCATTGATCCCATATTTTCGGTCCCCCTTTGCTATTCGGCTTGTCCTCGCGTCGTTCTTTCTCGCCCCCTGGAAACGAAAATACGCTGGTATGGTATGAGAACGGAAGGTGTGGGAGGAGAGAGGGGGAAGGGGGATTTTAATCGACTTTCTAATTGGTTCGTGCCTCGGGTGGTCTTAGGAAACTCGTTCCCTTAAATAAACAGCTGGGTCCTTTTCGATTATAAGGTGGAGATTCCTTTGACGAAGGACCGTACCCCCAAGAGAACTAGGTTAGGGATTTCTGGTCACCGACAAGTATACATAGAAAAACAAACTTTCATTAAACATTTTCAAATGAAGTCAATCGCCTGGAGCCGTTGTTAAATGATTATCAGAATGGATATCCCGAGGGAAGGGCTTCGTGACATGATAGATCTTAAAATATATTTCCCAATCAATGGAAGACAGCTTTCGTGGTGCCTCTTTATAAATCGGGTGATAGGACAAATGTTCATAACTATCGCCCAATATGCGCTTTGCCCGTTTTAGGCAAAGTGCTCGAGTCAATTGTTGCCGACAAGATGATATCTACTCTTGCTGTTTACTTAGTCCCGGAACAACATGGTTTCATTCGTGGTAGAAGCACCGAAACTAACCTTTTACTTTATCATCAATTTATTTCTGAATCGCTGGAAAACGGACTCCAGGTCGACTCTATTTACACGAATTTTAGCAAAGCCTTTGATCGTGTCGACCATCAGTTGCTGCTGTGGAAATTAAGTGCTTACGGTATTACGGGAACGCTTTTATCTTGGTTCATGTCTTACCTGTCTGATCGCACTCAGATAGTGCGCTTAGGAACTTCGACTCTTTACCCAATCCGAGTAACCTCCGGTGTGACTCAAGGTAGCCATTTGGGTCCCATTTTATTCTTTCTATTTATAAACGACATCAAAACATCGCATAAATTTTTCCAAATTCTTATTATTCGCAGATGACCTAAAACTTTTCTTTCCATCTCCTCTGCATCGGATTGCATTAAATTACAAGCAGACATCAACAACATCTCTGTTTGGTGTAAAGATAATAATATGTCGTTGAACATCGATAAATGCAAAACAATTTCATTTTCCAAAAAGAAGAGGGTTACTATCCACTATGCGTACTCAATCGACGGTGTTACACTCGTTCACGTAGATCAAATAAAGATCTGGGCGTACTTTTTGACTCTTCCTTGAATTTTAACAACATATCAATGATATCACGTATTAAAGCAATCAAGATGTGTAGATTCTTAGGCGACAAACTCAAGGCTTCAAGGAACGTTATTGGACTCATCTCTATATTCCATAGTTTAGTTCGCCCTACCTAGAATACTATTCTACCGTGTGGAGTCCTTACTCAGCCTTTACTCGATAAGATAGAGAGAGTGCAAAGAAAATCATTAAACTACATCTTGTTAAAACTGAACATAGCTAAAGATTCATACACTTATTCCGAACGTTTAAATCTAGTAAATGTCGAACCTCTTTCCGCCCGTCGTAAAATAGCCCTGCTCAAATTAGGATATAAATGTTTACGCAACATAATCGATTGTCCTGATCTACTTGCACAATTCTGTTTCCGTATACCAGGAGTACACACCCGTAATGTCGATCTCTTCGCTCCTCCTTTCCACAGAACCTCTTATGGCTATAACTGTCCGTTGAGTTTGGCTGCTAGGGAGTTGAATCTGCTACCTAATTCCATTGACATATTTGAATTAAGTTATATGCAATTCACCACCCGGATTAGGTCACTGAGCCATAATCAAATAGTTAAATAAGAGTTAAGTTTATTTTTCTTTTGTTCCTTTTCTCTTTATTTCGGTTTAGTTTTCTAATTTAGTTTTAATATGTTTTATATATAAAATTGTATTGCGACCTTTTTGGGAGTTTTCCCGTTGGTCATATGTTAAATAAATAAATAAATAAATAAAAACTTGGAACCGCAGCTTTTGAGTAATTTACGGAATTTAACCCTTTCATGCACGGCTTAAAAATATAAAAAAATAATTGTTTTATTATGAAAACTAGTTTATTAGATATAAAATAAAAACATATTTACAAATACAAATAATTTTCATATATTCATTTTATTAAAAACACAGTTTTTTGTGGTTTCACTGTGAAATCACTTTGCCTCTAATTGTAAGTAAATCTGATGCGTATATTTCTCTACTGAGTGTTTATTTTTTTTGAAAAATATAGATACTTTCATCTTACACTGATTGTGAATACACTTAGTACACATCGATTCTTTTTGTGGGCCATAGTATAAAGATATATCAGTAATGACGAATGACTAAAGGTCGCATTTATACGCACTAAAAATATCAAAATATGCACGCAAGATATGCTGTTAAGAATACAAAATATGCATTATAAAATCACTCTCTTTTTTATTTAAGATTGATGTCAGGAAAAAATTAATGCGGGAGATGAGCTGTAAACATATTTTTAATGTTGATAAAATAAATACAACTTTGATTTAATTATTATTAAAACGTCAAACAAAATATTTTTCTAAATTTTCTGGAGTGAAATTGTGTCTCCTGTCGGGATAGATTATTTTTGTAATGTGGAAAGGAACGTTCGACATCACACGTTGTTATTGATGCGTATTCGTACTGTGGTAACTTTTCTACTGCTATGATGTAGTCGTACAAAACGGAAAATCCTGGATTCTTGGCTAAAATAGTTTCAAGTTTGGAACAAGCTTTTTTAGCCATCACACCTGGTGCATATCTAAAAGATCCTCGAATGACCATTATCCTTTCAAGGTTCTTTACCAGGTTTTCACCTGATGCTTTCAGTACTTTTATTGCCCGGACAAGTATTTTAAAACGAGTGGTTATGTACGTTAATTCGCTTTCTATCTTGGTGTTGTTAAATGCATATTGTGACTCTTGTATAGCGACTGAATCCGAACTGTTAAAACTATTAACAACACATAATATATATTTTTCTGGTATTTTCATATAGATGTAATATATGTTCATCCTTTAAGGCTTTGAAATTTTCTTGATATAAAATTGGTGCCTCTAGCCATGTGTCCCAATGCGTTAGAGCTGGTTCTGGTGTTAGTTAAAGATTTGGACACTTTTCTGCGTACACTTCTCTACGAAGTGGTGCATTTGTTTAAATAATTTTTACGTAACGTAGATTCATTTGGGATTTTCCGTTTGCAATATGTTTCCCCAAAAATGAATTAAACTTGGGATTACACTATGTAAGAATTCCTATTACTTGTTTTGTCTTTGAGTTGTAACTGTCATTTTCTTATGTCAGAGAAGTATAAAAAGAGTCAGTTATTTCCCACAAACTTTGCTTTTCTAGCCAAGACAGTGACATTTACAAGCGAACCCAAAATGAGAAGTACATATTAAGTTTGTTCGCGTCGCATGAACTATTTGCACTATTGCGAACAAACTTATTATGTCGTCAAAGTATGGTCGACGTAGAGTATGGGAGCTGATGTGATCAGTAACAGGGGTGAATTCATTCACGATAGAAATTACAATAAATACTTCTGTCAAAGTGACAGGTACCTGCACCTTTGGTTTTAGATTTCGTGTTTTTTTTTTGTGGAAAATAGCATTGTGCATTGTGGACCCTTCCACAAATCGTCCTGACAAGAATGCACTCGCCCATCCATGGCCCCAATATTACACAGCCCTCAGCTTTCAATACCTCCCTCTGAGATAGATAAGGCATCTTCAATCAATAAGAGCGAGTTGGAGTGTGAAGAAAATATTATAGAATCAGATGACAATTTCATATGTGGAGATGATGAGAGAGGCGCATACTACCCCAACTATACAGACATCCACGATTTAGTTAGAGATCTTGGACTCTCCAAAGCTGTAGGTCAGAAAAAGCGTCACCAACATTTTTCTAGCTTTTTCACCTTCAAGATGGGCGCTGCTTTTGCCACGATGTGACTGGTCTATTTGAGGCAATTGGAATCGCCTGTAATCCGAATGAGTGGCGCTTCTTCATTGACAGCTTTTCAAGAATCCCCAAAGCAGCACTGCTGCGTAATGGTGATAAGTGTTCATCTCTTCTCATGGGTCATTCAAAGTGCCTCATCATCAAGACCTTGCTGAAAGTTTTGAACTATAATAAGTATGAGTTGGAGGTCATCGTTCTTTAGAAACACATTATTTAATGTTCAGAGTTACTTTAGGATGCTTGATTTTGCTATAATTAAGAAAAAAAAATGTTTTGAGAATAAACCACCCTTATTTTTAAATATATAAAAAAAGCTCCGTAAAAAATTTTTTTTTTCACTCATCTTGTGTAATTTTGTAAAATTCATTTTCTTTGATTTCTATTTTGAAATTTTGTATTTTGCAACATTTAGGGATTTGAAGCACTTTTTTCCAATAAAGCTTTTTTATGTTTTTAAAAATAGATGTGTTTTATTCTTAAGACAATTTCCCTTTTCTTAATTTATAGCAAAACCGCACATTTTAAGTAATTTTGAACATAAAGTAGTATGTTTCTAAATAAGCATCACCTTTTATTTTGTATGATATTTTTTTGTACATTCAACAATAAAAATTTTTCCCATTTGTCCCATACTTAAGTGGATATAAGATATACATTACATGTGTGGGTATATTTCAAATTTTCGTTGTCCTAGTCACAAAAGCAAAGTTAGTGGGGAATAAAAGTATTTTAATATTTTTTTGAAGCATAAAAAGTTGGAAATAACGCTTACTACTCCAGGACAAAAAACGTGTTATGTAGTGTTACCTATTTTCGCCCGCAGTATATTTGCTGGCAAAACATGCATCATACATCTCAAAAGCAAAATCAGTTTGCACTTATTATTGACTTTCACCTAAAAATAATTGTCTTGAAGGCGTCTTCTGTTTCTTTGCATTTTCTTCATACATATTTGTATATAGGTGCTGGTCGACAAGATATTTTCTTTCGCTTGATACCTTAATAAAAATAATCAAAATAATAACTGGATATTTAATTTAATCTTACAGCAGATATTGAATTATATAATTAACTTACGTGTTTGCAACGAATTAACATTTTTCATATACCGTGTAGAAATAGGTAAAAGATTAAATAATTTTTACAACCGATTAATTCTAAATTACAACGCAATCTTGAAGAATAATGTTTGGACGGGAATAAGTAGCTCGGAACATTCTCCGATTAAATGATTAAGTAAAGCATGATTAGCCGATTCTAGATAAATGACATACCCTTTATAATAACCCCAAAAACCACATAGCGCAACGTATTAATAAAATTCTACTCCCATTTTACGTCATAAAATCTTCATTAGAATCGGGGCATTAACTTTGAAACTTAGTTACTGCCAGCAAGCTCCCATAGAAAGCAGGACTGTGCAGTGAAGTTGGAAGATAAAATATCCTAACATAATAAAAGTAATTTTAAAGGCAGGGAAGTATAAGTAAGTTTTTACGAAGGTCATATAAATGTATAGATATCGTCTCTACTAGGATAGAAGCATATAATGCACTAAATAAGATAGACAGAACGTAAGATATTTTTAAGAAGAATTCCAGTTGATTATTTTCTGAAAAAGCAGTTTTCTTTTTGTAAGAGTGAAGTTTTGCAACTTTGCCTTTATGCATGCACAAAACTTTAGGGTAGAAAAACGAAACGGTGATTCTAAGCGAAATTAAACTGTGCGCTGGTTTGTTTTAAGGTTTTTATATAACTTATTTAGCCCTTAGGGTGCTTTAAGTTTATAACATAAAGTTCGGAACAATTTCGTTCTTGCTGGTGGGGTTTGGAGTGTAATGTATATTTGGTTAAATGGTTTTTTATGTAACAAGAAATAATGTTAAAATTTTAACGAAAAAAATGTAGTTGCTTTTTGTGGAAGCGCGGAATACTGGTCTGGGAGTTTTAGGAGAAACAACATTTTGACAGTTCCTTTAAAAAGATCTAGAAATCTTAATGCCATCAGTTGACAAATGAAATTAATAACGTGACGTGAGGATTGCATTGTGCAACTGCTTTTTAAAAGATATGTTTTTTTTTAATACGGGAGTGAGGAAAAGCGAGGAAGTTCGTTCAGAAAAGTAGATTTAATATTTATCGCAACACCGGAGCGATGGGAAAGATTAAAAGAGTTTTGAATGGGGATGGGGTAACTGATTTCTTCTCTGTAATTTTACTTTTAAATAAGTAAAACTTTTATGAAAATTATCTCTACCTTAGAAATTTTACTTATAACTATTCCGGATGTAGTGGCACGCCTGGTACATATTCTATTTTAATTTTTATTTATCATTTATTTCGTTAATAGAAGAATTTCATTTTATTTATGTGAACATATAAAATCTGTAGGATATGTGTGGTGTGGTGACGTAAGCTATGTTAAGAAAATATCTAGTGCAAAGAAATACGTTAGCGGTGATCATGAGGATAACGCAACATCCCTGATTTGATGAGGGCGAGAGAGAAAAGTGCGGGAGAATACAGCGGCCAAGCGCAACGCACGCCTTGCCGTTCATAAAGCGGCATCACAAGGAGCCGCCATTAAGCACAAATAAAATAAATACTTTATATATTCGTTAGAGCCGGTAGTACGGCTGAGGATACATGATTGCCAATCTTGCGAGTCAAGCAGCAATATGCGATACCGGTTGTTGGTTGGATGATCATTCGTAGAACACCAGCTATTCTCAGCTGGTCGGTGCGTTCCGACACCCTAAGCTAAGGGCCTTCAAGGCTTGTAGTACTGAGTTGATATTCGTAAAAGTGATTCACTTGGAAGGTTAATACGTTCCCCCTAGTGTCCAGTGCCTTGGACACCTGTTAGTGCCGGTGAATAATCTCCTAAGTGAAGAGTTTCGCCATTGTGGTAAATTGCGTAATATCAGCTAGCGCCCTGAGTTGTTGTGCCAACGTATGCTGGTAGTTCCACGTACCTAGGAGTTTCTTCTTCTTCTTTAAGCTAGGGTGAGCACCTATAGTCTAGGCACTTGAACTCATTGTACCATCCCTATTAAATCTTATACTTCCACTCGAGCAGCTTGATAAAGCCCAGTATCTTGCCCAGTGGAAACTTGAGACCACTCGAGGGCCCCAATAGATCCTTGCCGAAATATTTCTGCCTGACTACTTTCAATTCCTCACATGTGCGGATTACATGTAAACTCGTTTCTGCCTGTAGTTTGCATCTTCTGCACCACGGTTCGCTTACTCGACCTGTGTTGTATAAATGCTTTTGCAGGGTACAGTATCCAGGTACCAGCCCGATGGGTTTCAGGCTTCTTCTTACTGCATCTGAGTAGTTATCAAGAGAATCTAGCATCCCCATCCCCTAATGAGCGCTTTTAGTTATGGGAGTTGACCTTCCGTCGACGCTCCATTTATTTGTACCTTTCTTTTACCTAACAGAGTTTAAATTCTTCATGCTTGCCAGAGGTCCTTAGTAATGCTACATACGGGCTCTGGACCTATGAAGTGTCTTTTAGAGCCCTCCTTGACTAGTTTGTTGGCTATTATATTGCCCTTTATGTCTTCATGTCCCGGCATCCAGATTAGAGCCACCGTGTAGTTTCGTGCCAGTGTGTTGAGGGATTGTTTGCAGTCTCTTACTAGTTTTGACCTAGTTATAGGGTTTGAGACTGATCATTTATGCACAGGATGCAAGGGAATACTCCTGCCTGGAAGAACCGTTGCATGCTTCCCCAGGCTTAATAGATGTCCTCTTGATTAGGGCTGTGCCCACAGATCCGGTCCTGTGCCTGGCTGGATCGTGGTCCGTGTGTGTACCACCGCCAAAAGCAATAATCTCACTACGGTTCCTGGTCTCTGTTTCGGTTTATAGAGACTTTCACCTTTTCAGTGAATTATTTCGGTTCCATACTCTCCGTGGGCATTTGCAGCAATAGCCCGTCCAGCACCGTACCCGTCTAGAGAGCCTCTGCAAGGAACAAAAACTTACCTCGGGCTGATCTACGGACGAAATCCGCTGTATACGCCGAAATCCTACCCACCACAATCAATGCCGAAGGATTACCAAAATGGCAAGTGTTACCGCTTATTTTATTTATTCATCAGTTGGTAAAATTAGAAATAACAATCTGTTATTACAATTAATTATTAATATTCAGTGGCGCCCATTTTTCCACCACCAATTCGTTTTAGTTTACGTAGAAATTTTAACTGTATTTATTGTCATTTTTTTGCTTTCATTCAGAAATAACAATCTTACTTGCTTTTACTCTAAGATTAATTCTCTAAATTACTTATTAATATTCGGTGGCGCCCATTTTTCTACCACCAATTCGTTTTAGTTTACGTAGAAATTTTAACTGTATTTATTGTCATTTTTTGCTTTTATTGTTTGAATAAAGTATAAAATAATGCACTGTAAATGTGAAATCAATTTCTTTTATTTTTCTTTTATTTAATATGCGGAGTCGGTTTATATTTTAGATGCTCATAGAACCGCACGACCTGACAGCGATTAATTTAATCGGAAAACAGTTTCATTCATTCAATTTATTATTTAATTCGACATGAAAACTTTTAAAAAAATTACCTATAGTTAGAGATATTACTTATAAAAATAAAATACCTGTACGGTTTTAGACGCACAAACTTGCCCCAAATTCGTACAGGAATTTTACCAAAAATATTTTAGTATGTAATTGTTAATAACAAAACTGCGATTTTGTTAGTGGAAAAGACATTTTCCCAATATTGTATAGGTAGTTGCTTTTTTAAAAAAATATAGAAGATGGCAAAGTTTTACGTCAGAAATCTTCATTTTCTTTCAAAATCGTTGAAAGTATCTTCCCACCTCTGGTCGCTGCACGAACTCACAGACAGCATCAGATCGACTTAATACTACCGGACTAACTCCAGATACCATTAAGCGCCATTTATAACACCGAATTTATCTGGAGGGGATTTGCTCCGGACTCCGAATTAACTTTTCGCCGTTTAAAACTGACGGCGATCTTTCCTGCCGGCAGAACACGCGCGTAGCAGGGCGTACGCCTGGGCTATTTTTTTCAATTTGTCACTGTAACGATTACCCACCCCGGAGGCACCGGTTTTACAGCCGTTATTCCGAGTCCGCGACCTGAGACTCCACGGAATAAAGCCAAGACAAAAGCTCCACTCCGGGACCGCTCAAGGTTTCGGATTCGTTTCGTTTTTTTTTTACGGCAGTTATCATCGTGGAAAGTGGGGGTGGTATTTTTTACGAGTTCCTTTCATAAATCTCCGGATAAGGATGGGAAAGTTGCGATTAAGCGGACAATAGATAAGTGAAAAACGCGCCCGTATTGGGGGATTCGTCCGCGTAAATTGTCTTTTCTCTGGGGAGTGCGCAGTTTTAACGAAAATGTTGACGCGGTTTCAGATTTTACTACAAAGAATTTTAAATAGTATTACGATAACTTAGATAATAAAACAATAGATCTCACTATAACGGAGCTCATGGCTCATTGCAGGAATCATCAACAAAAACTGAAGAAGGGAAATAGCGCTAGAGACTAGAGTTTCTGCAAATCAGTTGTTTCTTACAATAAGCCATGAGCTCCACTGTAATATTCTTGTGATATATTTTCGGGAGAGGTCACTAAATGATGTGCACTCTTTGACTGTTTCACATATACTATATTGCACACTGCTCAATGTACAACAAAAACTGTACATATACAAAAACTTATACTAAAACTTACACGTATACCTTATACATTACACCCCTCCCATCTTAATTAGACACACAAAATGAAACAAATTAATTCATTTAATTAATCATACCTTAGCCTAGCTAGCTGGTGGCACTCTGCGACGTGCAGGTCTGCAGGGCTTGCGAACTTCAGGAGTAGATGAGGCAGATTCTGCTATTTCAGTTGTTACTGAATCATTATTTAAATCAGATTTCAGAACATTTCCTACCTCCTCCCCTCCAGAAGTGTCATTATTTTCATTATCACTTAATTCAATAACATTATCATTGATTACTTCACTAATAGAATTATCCATCTTTAACTTATCAACTACTGCGTTTTCATTGACAGCTTCATTTTTTTCATTATGAACAAGATGTATTGTCCATTATTTGATTAACATGTCTTTTACAGGTAATTCGAATTTAGAGTTTTAACTAAATATACATTAATTCCTAATGACTTAATAATACAAGCTGGTGTCCAAGATGGTTTCTTAAATCTATAATCTCTTATTAAAACATTCTGCCCTTGTTTAAATTCAATTTTTCTATGGCCTCTGTAATATTTTTTATTTAAATTTTGTACATGTTTGATATTTTTATAGACATTGTTTAATTGATCAGTGTCGGTTGGTTTTAATACATCTAGTTTCGTTCTTATCGAACGCGCAAACATTAATTTTGCTGGTGCTTCTCGCGTTACTGTGTGCCCAGTAATTCTATAATATAATAAAAATACATTTAATTGTCGTTCTAATTCTTTAAATGATTTACAATTTGGCATAGTTTTTAATAAAAATGACTTTACTATTTTTACACTATTCTCAGCAGCACCATTAGAGGCAGGGTTGTAAGGTGGTGTTGTTATATGCTCAATGCAATTCTCCTTGAGAAATGTTTTGAATTCAGCACTAACTAGCTGCGGACCGTTATCCGAAACTAATACCTTTGGCAGTCCAAAAGCTGCAAATAGCTTACGTAATTGATTAATTGTATTATCAGTAGTAACATTCGTCATTATTGAAACATCCAACCATTTAGATAAGCGTCAGTAACTACCAAAAAATATTTTCCCGGCAACGGACCACAAAAATCGACGTGTATGCGTTCTCAAACCGTTTTAAAAATAGGCCAATTTTGCAAAGGTGTTTTAGGAGGATTACTCCTTTGTGTTTGACAAGGAATACAAGCTTTGCACATTGCTTCTATATCTTTGTTTACTGTAGGCCACCAAAAATATGCTTTGGCCAATGATTTTGTTTTTACAATGCCCATGTGAGAAGCATGTATTTCTTTTAACAAATTATTTTGTAATGACTTAAGTATAATAATTCTTTCACCAAACAAAATCTTTTTGTCTAGCGTAAACCTTCAATATATCAGATACCTTTTGTGGCCAACCTTTCATGACACAGTTAAAAACTTTTCTTAACATGCTGTCCCTTCATGATTCTTTTTTAATTAAATTACAATCTAGCGGTATATGTTCATTTTCTGAAATGTAATTTAGGTAATTAACAACATCATAATTACTGTCACAATCTTCAATTCTAGCTAACGGTAATCTTGATAGAAAATCAGCTGCATTTTGATCAGATTTCACATATTTTAAATTGTATTGAAAACCTGACAAAAATAAAGCATACCTTTGTAACCTGTTAGCCCTCATCTGAGGTAAACCGCTTTTTTGAACCAAAAATAGAAATTAATGGTTTGTGATCGCTTAATAAATTAAATTCACGACCGTAAACATATTCATAGAATTTCTGAATTCCAAATATGATAGCTGTGGCTTCTTTATCAAGTTGCGAATATTTCTTTTCAGCCTCGGACAAAGTTCTAGACGCACACGCGATTGGTCTTTCTTCGCCTGATGCCTGATGCATAAACATGTGTCCATCTCAGATTTTAAGAACTATCAAGGGGCAGATATGCAAGATAGGGATATAATAATATTGTACATCGTGTGATGTACAAGGTTACCTCACCCATGGGTAATTGAGACTGCTTTTATTTTCTCATTCTTTGCGGTTGTGTGGGTTTTTCCAACCAGGTTTGTTTTCGGCCCTATGATATTTGCCTAACTATATATGTCGATGATTTATCCGTACTAACAACGAGTTATGAGCAAGAATGTATTACAAATACACTGCTACTCTAATGGAATGGTTCGTAACAAACAAGCTGTCATTAAGCTTAGAAAAAAACGATTTTTCGTACCAGACATAGGCGAACAAATACCTTTTTGGATGAATGGTACAAATCTACAGGAGGCTAAATCTGTAAAATATTTGAGTCTAATCTGTTATGGAATGAGCACTGTCAAAATTTAACTAATATTATTGAGTAAGTGTTATGTTTTTCAATGTTTGAGATCACAGGTTGTTCTGTAATGTATGCTAACATTGTACCACGCTGAGAATTATTCGCGGATTCAGTATGGAATATTGCTCCAGGGTCCATCGGCAGTATCCAAGAGAGTGTTTTTAGCACAAACAGACATTCTTGGTGCTCACTTCACCCAATCTTATCAGATCAATATTTAAAAAATTAAATTTGACACCCCTAATTGTATGTTAGGATTAGCTTGCCATGTTTACCAAAATAAACCTTCTACCTTTACATTACATGCAGATGGTCATGATTATCAGACTAGAGCAAAGGATGGATTACATGATCAGGCGATTCTGATGGCATTAATTAATGCCAAAATACAATCAAGACTGGTTTGTGAATGCATCAGCGAACTGAAAAGCCTGACAGACTGCAATAAAGTCATTTTGTTGTGGGTGCCCAGACATTCGGCAATCGAAAAAGCCGATGAGTTGGCAAGGAAGGGATCTTCGGCTTCATATATAGTCCCAGAACATGTTCTAGAAGTGTCTAAAACACAACACTAGACAGGTAAGAAGTGAGTAAAATAAACACAAAAAAACTGGGACAAAAACATGGAAGACTTTATTAAGGGACTTATCAAGAGAAGACTGAAGAACGTATTGCAGCTTAGTAGGAATCATCTTGTACGTAGTAGTCTCTTAACAGCCACCAGACTGTTGTGGAGTTTGAGAGGAGAACACTTAAACACTAAACTTACTACAGTCAGTGCGAATGGAAGGACCCTGGACGCAGGAAAAATCGGCCATTTTTAGATTACTTAAATTGCTTCGCTATAATTTAATGAGTAAAAAAATGCGAATCAAATTAAAACCTAAAGAAAATCTAAATTTGTATAAAAAAATTAAATGATTATCCATACAGATTAACTTGACTAAAGGATGTTGTTGACGTCTTCAGAATATGCGTTAAGTAGAATACGTTTTGACTACGGTAAACCGTTCATGTAAGGAATTTATCACTATTAATTTCTTCTAAAAACGATTTCACCTATCACACAATAGATGACGCAAACCGTCCTCCTGAACAAGTAATTTCAAGAGTACAAAGTCGGAGCTACTACTGAGCACGTATTTAAAAACAAATTTGCTTGGAAGGCCGATGCTTGTTCGAATTCGATTCGATGTGCACAAACACACAGAGACACGAGAAGCAATAGCCAATCGCGACGCATCTAACGATGTGTTCCGCCTAATGGAACACGAGGTGTCCTCGCTCGTCGCATTATGCGACATCATTTAACCTATCTCTCGTATTCTTTTTTCTTTTTGGACGTCGTTGCTCCGGGCTGAATATACGTGTCCCAATACTTCCCCCCACTAATGAAAATCAATAGGATGATGCACAACACTGCACGCTGTTGAGGGTAGGAATAATATTTAAGGCATTTGTTGCGCCAACAAATAGTGACACTAGTGTTGCTTTCTTGAATTTTAGATAGGATTTAATTGTTGTCTTTTCTTGACTATGCGAGATCAAACTCGGTGAAGATGAAGAATTAAACTAAAAAAAAATTAAACTATAAACTAGTACTTAGTACAGCATTAAACTAAATATGGGTATCTTATCTTTCAACATAATGAAATTGGATCACCTTTTATGAAATTCAAATTATCAACATTTCTTATAATTATTAAGCTTTTTATTATCAAAATAAGGTGTTGTGGTAATTATGTTTGACTTTCTTTATAGTTATATGCTCTTAGATGTGATCCAAATAAGGAATTTGTTTGTATGTTGCGCTGGTGACGCACATGTTACTTTTGTACCTTATTTATATATTTAGTAAACATCCAATCCAGTTGCAATTTATACATGTTGTTTGAATATGAAGTAATTATGCTTACGGAACAGAAAAACACATGGATGCCCAAAGGGTAATATACAAAAAAAGAAAAGCATTATTAAAGTATTAACTTGTATTTTTGGCGTACTTGGGAACGTTTGGGATCGTTAAAAAACTACAGACAATCACCATCAATAATTACTACAACAAATTGCGAACTCAAAGGAATACACCACATATATATAATGGTGAAAAACACCCCATTATGGGGTTGCACCGCTCCCAATTGAAGCTTTCTAGATCAATTTTCTGCGGTATCAGCCCTCATCTCCATTTTATCTGTGATCTCCCTCCATATCTTCCTGAGCCCAGCTTTCTTCTTCCATTTGATTACTCCTGCTTTTCTAAGGTCATCTTTCCACTTCCTAGTAAGCCATTTGTTCTGGTCGTCCACTCCGTCTTTTTACCGACGGTTGCCAAAATAACACCGCTCGTAACACCGAAGATGGTGCAGCTCTCCATATACATATGTCCTATCAACCTCACCCTTTTCTTCGTTATTTCTCTAATCACATCCCCTCCATCTATGTCCTTCAATATTTCGCTGTTCATCCTCCCTCCATATATGTTCCTTCTTCAACTTTAATTGGTCCTAGCATTGATCTTATCATTCGTCTTTCCGCTATTCTGAGAGCTTCTTCATCTCTTTTTGTGAGGGTCATTGTTTCGGCAGCATGAGTTATTATCGGCTTTATCATTGTCTTATATATGTATAATTAGCTTTGTATTTTTGGCACCACATAAGTTAACGAAAAAACTCTCTTCTGTTTGTAAATTTAAACAGTTAAAAATGACACCGAAAACTACAAACATTACAAAGTTAAAACTTTCTGGGATTCAATAGTATATGGGATGAGTTTTTCTTCATGATTTGCATGGGGACCTCGAAAACCATAAGGGATATCTTGCATCTTGATATGCATCATTATAAGCCTAACAAAGAATACGCTTTTGTCAATTTAAGAAAATACATGATTTACTAGACATTTGCAAAAAATAGCCAAAACTTTTTCGGTGACGTACAACTCTTTTATTTGTAGCGATAGAAAAAAAATTTTGAATATTGTTTTTAGGGAATTTAAATGTCAAACAATATCTTAAATTTTTAAATTTGCTCACCATTTTGGAACAAAGTCCAAAGGAAATGCCCATCATTATTATCGATGCACATACGATGTCTTTTCAATACTAAGTAGCTTTCCTAATTTTGCGCCCATCTAACCTGTCAAATACATTAATAACATCTCCCAATAGCTCCTCTTGAGATGCATATGCTCGCACATATACGAGATCATTTATTGCTTCAAGGACGAAGGAATCAAATGGTCAAAGATCTGATGAACGTACAGGCCACAAAACAGGACCATTTCTGCTGATAATTCATCTACTTCGCAAAATTCTAGTCGGCGGTCGCAATCACCTCACTAAGCTCTTGCCCTATTGGCATTTTAAAAGGGTGAAATTTATGCATCTTTGTGACTTTGTGGACCGACGAGTAAGAAAGTCCAGAGGAAGCTGCAACTTGGCTCCATAGTAAAATTTCACTACTTTCAAATTTTTGCACAAACTTGCGAACGTATTCATGATCCATGTATTTACCTGGACGTCTTGAAAATGATCATTTTCCGATGATAAATTAAGCAAATAGTAAACAAGTGATCACCATAAAAATAAGCTCTCATTTGAGTTACTACATGCTGGGTCATTAAATTTAAAATTTCTGAGGAGATACTCGTGTGGGCGAAGTTGTAAACGTTAAAAATGTAATTCATATGTCAAACTGTTTCTCTATTGAATTAAACTGCAGTTTAACTGCTATTTACCAATTTATTAAGCGCAACAGCGCAATTTTAACGGCTTGAAAGTCAACCTATATTAATAGGTTTCGTTTGAAACAAAATTGTAGATTTAAATCGTCTACATCAGCAAAATCTTCGCAAATATTTCTATATTATCTACAAGGAATCAAAATCACTGAAAAGGTGGAAACTCCATACGAACCGAGACCAGGCGCTGTGAGATCACTGCTACCGAAAACTGTACACGGATGATCCAAATTCACCAGGGGAGAGGAGCGTATTGTGGGCCAGTCCTAATCAAAGGATTCATAAGCTTGGGGAAACATACAACGGCTTCCAGGCAGAGTATTCGCCCTGGACTGACAGGGCCAGGCTGGCATTAAGCAGTCTCAACCTTTAACTAGTCAAAACTAGTAGGGACTGCAAACAATCCTCATGCATGGCACGAGACAACACCGGTGTTTCTGATTTGGTGGGCCGTACATTGAGTTATAAGGGGCACGTAATCGCCGTGAATTACCAAGAAGCTCTAAGAGGACCATGGTCAGAGCCCGTTGTGGGATACTAAGGATTCCGCAAAGGGAGATCTGACCTGGTTAGAAAAGAATACAAAGAAATGGGTCGATGAAGGTCACTCCATCAAAACGCTGATAGGGATGGGATGGTAGTTCGTGATAACTACTCAACCAGTAAGAAAGAAGTAAAACCATTACTGGTTGTTATGGCACTGCCCTCTGAAAAAGCATCTATACAACACCGGCCTGTAAGCGAACCGTGGTGTAGAAATGCGAACTACAGAGGAAACGAGTTTATATTATTCTGCACAGTGAGGATGAAGGTACTCAGGCAGAATATTTTTGGAGAGATCTATTGGGGCCCTCGAAGTCCTCAAGTTTCCACTGGGCAAGATACTGGCTTTATAAGAGACACCAGCTGCTCGAGTGGAAATAAGAGAATCAATAGGATGTACAAATGAGCACAAGCTCAAGGCCCGGACATCAAGTTTGCCCACCCTAACCTGAATGAAATGAAGGAATCAAAAACAAAATTTCGACA